>FLSR01000345.1:22705-35475 GCA_900092035.1 Leuciscus waleckii
TGAACAAAACAGGAATAACTTGAGTGCAAACACTAGAGTTGTCCGAGTCTGCATCTGATCTGGGTTAATGGAATAAATTGTGCATAAATGAGCCCCGAATGTGAGTCCAGGAGCCGCGTGACACGCGATGAGCACGTCTGACCACGACCTGACGCTGGCAGCTGTTCCTAGGGTCAGTCCTAGACCTGATATGAACACTATACTGGGAAATGCAAAGATCATGATTAAATACATTATGATTTGATGTCCGTGTCGAGAATTCGATAAGTCATAGTATGTCACTGCAATTGTGAAAGATGAGAACATGATCAAATTAAACGGAACGGCAACAATAGGATTCAGAATGTTTCTTAAAGTGACCGTAAAACTAACAAGTGCACCCAGTATTTCTCTAAAATAAAAATGTTCATGTTGTCCTTTAGAGAAAATAAGTACAGCATTCAGTAAAATTAGTAAAATCCATTGTGCAATTTCGACTGAATTGTCATATTTTAGTGAGAAGAGCTGATTTTCTTTATGCACATCTTGACTCGTCTCTTCTGTTTTTAACGTTTGTGTCAATACTGAGTAAAATCGGTGAGCATTGAGCCAAACTAGCTTGTCTATTTCCGCTACGAGAGCTGCTGTTTGAGCAGGTTTGGGTTCAGAGTCTCTGATCATGTGAAATCTGCCTCCACATGCGTTGATCATTTCTCCAGCGATCCCTCTGGACGCTCCTGTCAAACGTTCCTGGTGATTTTGGTGCAGAAGAACAATGCAGTACTGAAGAACTTCTGCTCCCAGCAGCTCCTGGACTCGTTTCACAACATCACACTCTTCTGATTCTTGATCTTCCAGATTCAGGAGCATTAAAACGGCGTGAGGTCCAGGAGACGAGAGAAACAGCGCTGTTGTGAAGCTCTGTCTCGCTGTGTCGTCCTCACAGAGGTTTGGTCCAGTGACCAGCATCATTCTACGACCCTCGTCTGTAATTACTGGAGTCTTTACAATCTCTCTGTCCTCCTGTCCACCGTCTTTCCTTCCTGACAGAATATCTGCAGCGCTGAATCTGGAGTCGCCTCGCATTCCCACTATCAGGATCCTCACTTCATCATCATCATCATCATCATGAGAAGCTGAAGAGAAAGTTAAAGATAAAAATATCAGAAAATATGATATGAATTAAAAGTGAATGATCTACTAACTGTACAGTGGTTGGTCTCTAATATAATTGCTCAAGTAAGCCATTTGTGGTTTAACCCTCTGATGCATGTATTTGTGGTTAAAAGGACATATTTGCTTACCAACAAAATGCCATTAACTTACATTAGGCCTACATTACAACCCTGAATGCATGGTGTCCAGTACAGTGGTCAGATTTATTTTTAGTTATCAAAAGTAAACTACAACAAATGATGATATTATTGAAGAAATGATGCACAATATTTTTTTTTCCCCCCAGAAAAAAAAAGAGAGACATGTGTGATTTAATAATGCAAGAAAAAAAAAGAGACATGTGTGATTTAATAATGCATGCATTAGAACAGTACAGAGCAGATATACATGACATTGTCATTTGTACATTACCTTCAACGTGTATAGATGTGATGTGAAGTGCAAGGATCAGTGTGAAGAGCCATTTTGGTTCTGTCGTGTTTCGTTTCATTTTTTAACCTGGAGAGTAAAGACACTGTTAATTTTTGAATTTAAAATGTGATCTTACCATATAGCCTAACCAAAACTATGAAGCAATCTACTACAGTATGATCGTTTCATTTAACAGCACTGACAGTGAAGTTGAATCCTGTTTGTTTGCTTTCACTTTTGATACTCGCGTGACTCCCCTGAAGTCATATCCTGGACCACTCATAATGAGTAATGATATAATGCAACCAAGGTCGATCAGCTTGGGAGAGATGAGTTTTGAAACAGCATTTTTACCGAGTCTATTATACAACACATATCAAAACCGAAGGTACGGGAAGAATAGACTAGTTTTATATACTAAAATCCAATCAGAACATTCATTTCAGCCACACGGCATGTTTCCTAACCAATCATATTTCCTGTTTCAGCTCAAGGGGCGGGGCTTGAGAGTGTCGCTGTCAATCACTGGCGTCCAACTGAACTCTGGACTGTTGAACTCGCGTCAGAAAAATAGTGCGGTAACCTGGTAAAATATTACTGAAATACCTTTGTTTGACTATACATTTTGGCGTATTCTGACTGGGGAACACCGTCACTTACAATATTTTGCCAGTGTTGTCGTGTATTTTTTGATACATGTTTACAATCAGAACTAGTAGCGATGAAGATTCGCTAATTAATGACTCTTTGAGTAGTAAAATGAGCTGTTTGGTTGGTGATTCAATCTGAATCACTCGGATTGCTCACTTATGAACCGAATTGTTTGTAACAGGTTCTCAACTGCAGGACACAAATATAATATTGACCTAATACAATCCAAGCCAGCAATGGGTCTTTTTTTTATTTTTATTAAGTTCAACATCTGCAGGTAAAGACATTTTCAAACAAAACAGTTTCAGTTCACAAAAGCATTTAAAATACCATGACTTTACCATGTTTTGGACATATACATAAAAACCATGCTATCAGAATAATCAGGTGATCAATTATATCTAACCACAGTATTGCGATCTCTGTACACCATATTACAGCCACAGTAAATTAGTCTTTTTAAAAGTAAATTGTTTGCTTAATGTCTTTGCTGATGTCATAAAATTATAACACATCACTATTATTAGCCATATTGGGTCAAAGTTTTTTTCCTGTTATATTTACGAATGTAAAATATATATGTATTTGTTGTGTCTATATTATAAACGCACAGACACACACACAGACACACACACACACACGTTGTCAATTGGTGTTGTTGTTGCTGTTTCTTCTCCAAATTATTAATGCTCCTAAAGATAATGCTGCATAAAACAAGCAAGAACTGACTAAGCTTTCAATAATTACTTTGAGAAAACTCATCATCGGCCCTAAAATAAGAAAGACTGAACCAATGAGCACACAACCACATGAAATAAACAGTGTAAGAACAGTAAAACCAATCACTTTCTCTAGAGTTTCAGGCTTTAAATGCCAATATGCCATTGTAAATCCTAATATTAGAAGCATTATTGTCATCTTCACACCAAGTAAAGCAAACACAGTCACAAACCCCATTGAAAGTGTCGCCCCGATGATACAACACAGAAATGACCCGAGCACAAAGACTGGAGATTCAAAACTCTTCTTTTCATTGTGAAATATGAATACATAAGCCCCGGCTGTGACTCCAGGAGCCGCGTGACACGCGATGAGCACATCTGACCACGACCTGACGCTGATGATTGTCCCAAAGACCAGAGATGAACCCAGAACAAATGGTACAGATGTAATTACTGTGCAAATAAGTATTAGACGAATGAAAATATTTGCTATTAAATTCCCTATGAAATCTCTGAAGTTTGGATCACTGCTACTTCTGCTAAAATTAAAATCTTCGATCACTCTGTGGCTTATTGTAAATATTGTTGCTAGTGATGTTATCAAGGCCAAATTTAGCGGTATAGCAACATCTGGACTCAGAACATGTCTTAGATAGATAAACAATTCAAGCGCTGTAAATTTTGCCCCAAAAATCAACATTTTGTCATTTCCTTCAGTGTAAACAACAAGAGCTATAAATGAAACAAGAGAAATCCATCCTATGATTCCAGCCGCTCCTAAAGTGTCATATTTTACAGACAAGAGCTGTCTTTTCTCTTCTGTGTTTAACGTTTGTGTCAATACTGAGTAAAATCGGTGAGCATTGAGCCGAACTAGCTTGTCTATTTCCGCTACGAGAGCTGCTGTTTGAGCAGGTTTGGGTTCAGAGTCTCTGATCATGTGAAATCTGCCTCCACATGCGTTGATCATTTCTCCAGCGATCCCTCTGGACGCTCCTGTCAAACGTTCCTGGTGATTTTGGTGCAGAAGAACAATGCAGTACTGAAGAACTTCTGCTCCCAGCAGCTCCTGGACTCGTTTCACAACATCACACTCTTCTGATTCTTGATCTTCCAGATTCAGGAGCATTAAAACGGCGTGAGGTCCAGGAGACGAGAGAAACAGCGCTGTTGTGAAGCTCTGTCTCGCTGTGTCGTCCTCACAGAGGTTTGGTCCAGTGACCAGCATCATTCTACGACCCTCGTCTGTAATTACTGGAGTCTTTACAATCTCTCTGTCCTCCTGTCCACCGTCTTTCCTTCCTGACAGAATATCTGCAGCGCTGAATCTGGAGTCGCCTCGCATTCCCACTATCAGGATCCTCACTCTCAGTGTGGAGGACACTACCATGAGTGTGTGCATGTTTAAATGTATTGCTTTTTCAGGTAGGTTTCCATATACAGTCAAACCAAAAATTATTCAGACACCGGATATGATTTTTGATATTTTTTTACTAGTGAGTGCAGGACACTGTGTATATATGTATGTGTGTGTGTATGTGTGTGAGATAGACCAAAAAACAATACAAGTACAGCTAATTTTGCTTTAGTGTAAACTACAACATCACACTCTTTTGATTCTTGATCTTCCAGATTCAGGAGCATTAAAACGGTGTGAGGTCACCCTGGATATCACCCTGTAGCCCAAGACTGTTTGCCCACAGAAGCTAAGCAGGGCTGAGCCTGGTTAGTACCTGGATGGGAGACTCCTGGGAAAACCGGGTTGCTGTTGGAGGAGTTGTTGGTGAGGCCAGCAGGGGGTGCTCACCCTGTGGTCTGTGTGGGTCATAACGCCCCAGTGTAGTGATGGGACACCATACTGTCAAATGAGCACCGTCCTTCTGACGTTAAACCGAGGTCCTGACTCTCCGTGGTCATTTAAAATCCCAGGATGTCCTCTGGAAAAATAGTAGGGGTGTAACCCGGCTCCACGCCAAATTTGCCCATTGGCCCCTGTCCATCTTCTTCTTCCTAGCGTATGTCCCGCGCAGGTGCAGGGTCCGCTTGTCGGCAAGCCTTTCTCCACTTTCTCCGGTCCAAGGCATCCTCGGGGGCAGCATCGATGTATTTCATGTCTTCCTTGATTCGGTCCATCCACCTCTTTTTCGGTCTTCCACGTGGCCTTTTCCCCTCAGGGCTGAGCCGCAGTGCTCTTCTCGCCACTGACTCTACGTCACTTCGGATCACATGGCTATACCATCGGAGGCGGGCTTCTCGCATCTTCTCCGTGATTGGTGCTACTCCCATGATATTTGACATTTTTTTGACATTTATTTATTGAAGAGGAATAACCCCTTGAGATGAACCATCTTGTTTTCGAGGGGGTCCTCGAGTCCAGGTACAGAAATTGACATTGACCTTACAGCGGCAGTCAAATAAAACAGAAAACACATACACAAATTAAACAGAAAACACATACACAAAAAAAGAAAACAAAAAAAAACAAACAACAACAACAACTTACTTTACAATAATGGTAAGTGCAGAAATATATAATACATAACTCATACAAACAAGGCACTTGATTAATGCACCATGCTTAAAATAGGTTTCATTTAATCCCGTTTAAGGGTATCAACTCTATCAGTGGTAACCACTGTAGAGCACTGTAGAGCGGTTTGGGCGCCACCTTCCATGTATTCTGTTTTATCCAGGTTGAGCTTGAGGCCGCTTTCGCCAAGGTGGTCGTTCCACTGCTGCACTTGGACGTTGAGTTCCTGGCGGGTCTCTTTGGCGAGGAAGACGTCGTCAGCATACAACAGCGTCCATGGATGGTTCGTTTGGATGTCGCCTGTTACTGTGTCCATGCAGAGGACGAAAAGCAGCGGCGATAGGGCTGGTCCCTGGTGTACGCCAACCCGGATGTCAAATGGTAGCGAGGTTCCAATAGGGCACCGGACGCTGCTTGTGGTACTCTTTGTAGAAGAGTTGGGTCCAGTGCACGTATCTCTGGGGCTTGGTGCGATCGAAGTGTTCACCATATAAGTTTGTGGGGAACTCTGTCGAAAGCTTTCTCCAAATCGAGGAAGGCCATATGGACCGGTATGTTCTTCTCCCTATGCCTCCCCATTAGCAGGCGGGCGGCGTAGATGGCATCTGTGGTTCCAGAGCCCTTGACAAAACCGCATTGGTTTGGCGTGATACTGATGATAGAGCGTAGGCGGGAGTTCAGGATGCGCTCAAATATCTTCATCGTGTGACACAGGAGTCGGATTGACCGGTAGTTAGTGCACTCTCTGACATTCCCTTTGCCTTTCCAGATCGGCACCGTGGTGCTAGTTGTCCAGGCTTGGGGAAGCTTGTTAACAGCAATGATTTGGTTGAAGAGTAGCGTGAGTATTTCTGCGCCTCCGCATCCCATGAGTTTCCAGGCTTTGGCAGGAATGTCATCGGGTCCAGTTGCCTTCCCGTTTTTCATCTTCTTGACAGCCTGTGACACTTCGGTGATGGTGATTAGTTGGACTGGACCAACAACGGGGTCCATGCTTGGTATTGGGGGGTGTTGGAACTCTTCATTGGAGATTACGAAAAAGTAGTGGCGCCATCGCTGGAGAATGGCTGGTGGGTCCTGCAGCGGACGGTGGTTGACGTCCTTGATGGTGGCTACTTGGGCGATGGCTTGTGTAGACTGGTGACGGGAGCTGGCTAGGCGGTAGATCTTGTTTATTTATTTATTTATTTGATATGGACATAACAACAGCATTGGACAAACCAGATACATTGTTTTTAGTGTTATAGCAAAACTGCTAATTTGCAACACTTGTCCATAGGAGGCTACACATTTCACAAAACACAACACAATACAGTATACAAAACACAATGCAAAACAGTACACAGTACAATATTTAAGAAGGTAAACAATACACATCATCAATATACGTTTCATACAACATTACCATGTGTGCAGCTTTGACTTGACTTCAGCCATTGTTTCAGACCTTTGTTAAAGCTGATCATGTCTGTCTGCATTTAAGTCAGTGGGCAGAGAGTTCCTGTGTCCCTGAGTTTGCCCCCTCTGATGTGTTCAGCTCGTCGTACAGCTCATCGAGGTGCTTCGCTTTTCGCCGCAGATTTGAGGGTCCTGTATCGGTCGAGGTCAGCGGGCTGTCGTGTTCGGAACCAGTTCTTGTAGGCCATCTTCTTTGCCTTGATCGCCACTTGCACTTCTTCAGTCCACCACCAGACTGATTTGTCGATAAATCTTCTTCCTGGCTTCGTCTTACCAAGGATCTGAGTGGCAATGGTGTGGATTTGGGTGGTAATATCACTCCACATGGCCTCTGCTGGTTGACAGGGATTGATGTTAAGGCCGCCAAAGGCTGCTGCCAGCTGGCTCTTGTGTTCGCTCCACTTCCACCACTTGATTCGTTCAGGCCCCGTCTTGTGCACCTGGGGCTGCCGCTGTAGGTTAAGGTGCACATCGAGGATGAATGGTCGATGTTGGGGACCAATGTTGGCTGATGGGATCACCTTGGTGTCGAGGGCGAGCTTGAGGTCACGGCAACGGAGCATCCAGTAGTCGATCTGTGTCGCGATTTCACCGCTGTTGTAGGTGGCCAAGTGGGTGGGCCTCTTCTTGAAAAACGTATCGGCGATGGCGAGGTCGTGGGCCTCGGCGCAGTCCAGGATGCGGTGGCCATCGTCGTTGCGGGTACCATGCCCCCGTCCACCATGTACTTGTTCGTAGCCATGACTCACTGATCCTACGTGCCCATTTAGGTCTCCACTGATAAACAAGTACTCCTCTGGTTTCACAATCCGCAGATGTGCATCCAGGTTTTCCCAGAATTCATCCTTGTCCTCGTCGGTGCAGCCAGTTTGGGGGGCGTTGCAGCAGATGACACGGATGGTGATTGAGCCGGAGACAATCTTGATGGAAATAATGCGGTCCGAGACATCTGTGATCTGGTTCCGGAATTGCTGATTGACGGCCACTGCGACTCCATTTCGCTTCGGGTTAATACCGTAGTAGATGAGTTTGTATCCTTCGAATGTCCTTGGCTTTTGCACCCTTCCATTTCGTCTTTTGTATGCACGCGATGTCGATGCAGCAGTTCTGCGGCTACGACATCAGCCAGTTCGCGGCTACGTGTGAGCAGTGTGCCGATGTTGATGGTGGCCAATCGGATCCTTTGGACTAGCTTCTTTAGCCTGCCCCGTCCATGGGCAGGGAGCCCTAGCTCACTTCCCACGCCATCCAGGCGAAGACGGCGTGCGTCGCCTACGGGGAACGCCCTAGCTTGATCAGGTACTCGAGATTGTGCTGCCATTTGATGCGACCAAAATCACCCAGCCGATGTGTCGCTCCATCTGTCGCTGGGACCAGAGCCATCGTTAGCCGAGTGCCGAAGCTCTCGTTTCCAGCCACCGCCACGTGGAGGAGATGGTTGGATTTTGGCTGGCCCCTGTCCATCATGGCCTCCTAATCATCCCCATATCCTGATTGGCTTCATCACTCTATCTCCTCTCCACCAGTAAGCTGGTGTGTGCGTGTGTATGTGGTGGGCGTTCTGGCGCAATATGGCTGCCGTCGCATCATCCAGGTGGAGCTGCACATTGGTGTGGTTGAGGAGATTCCCCCTTCCATGTAAAGCGCTTTGAGTGTCAAGAAAAGCACTAATTAAAAGTAATTAATCAGGATTCTTACTTCATCGTCTTGAGAAGCTAGACGGGAAAGGTAAAAATTGAAATATCGGGGTTAATCATAAAAATGTTTGGATATGTTTGTTTTTTTGATGAGAGGAACGATCATGGTCTTATTGCCATCATCATGGATTTAAAGCAACACTAAAGACCTCTTCGGTCGCCCTACAGGTTGGAAGCAGAATTGTCCATTACCGCTGTCGTAAATAATTTAGCATACCGCAGCCTACCGTCGCACGCACGCTCGCTGTTATCCAGCACCGGCACTGGAATGAACGATGTCCACAGACAAGGTAGAGTATGTTGCATGATTTTATGAAAGTATGATGTATTGCGACATCAGAAACGAAGAAAAACTAAATAATGACTCAATTATTGCTTTATCGACATTGACTAATAGGTCTGAGAGAAAATCTGCAAACTCTTTTAGGAAATCAGTGTAAGGCCCTGGCGGTCTATATACGGGAGCCCAGGCTAGAGATAATAGGGATGTTTTTCTAACATCTAAGAGCGTAACATTTAGTACAAGTACTTCAAATGAAATAAACTTATAACCCGTTTTCTGAGTAACATTTAGAATATCTTTATAAATGGTTGCAACACCTCCGCCACGGCCAATCAGACGGGGCTCATGCTTATAACAGTATCCTGATGGAGTAGACTCATTTAGACCGAAGTAATCATTTGGTTTAAGCCAGGTTTCAGTAAGGCAAAGTATATCGAAGCTATTATCTGTGACTATTTCATTTACAATAACTGCCTTAGGTGTGAGTGATCTAATGTTTAGAAGACCTAGCTTTAGAAATTGTTTTTGTTTACTAATAGCAACATTTTCTGTTTTAATAACAATTCGATTTTTCCTAGATCCTGCAGTAGATTTATTATTTGTTCTCACTAAACGAGGAATAGACACGGTTTCTATGCAATGTTCTACACTAGTATTTATATCAGTTGAATTGGTGCAGCAGAGACTATGATTTGGACTTTTGGTTACTAGTCAAAGGGTATTTAACATTTTGGAGATGTTATCCGACAGAAGATCTGCTCCGAATTTGCTTGGGTGTAAGCCATCAGCACGGAAAAGCCTAGGTCGCTCCCAAAACAGATTCCAATTATTTACAAAGAGCAGTTTCTGCTCATTGCACCATGACATTAACCATTCATTTAGCGCACATAATCTGCTGGACTTTTGATGCCCTAGTCGGTACGTGGGAAGCGGTCCTGACACAATGATCGTGGTTTCAGGCGATGTGCTGCGTACGGTATCGATTAGATTCCTGAAGTCTTTCTTCAGAATCTCCGTCTGGCGCAGCCTGTTGTCGTTCACTCCCGCGTGCAGGACCACAGTTCCGACGCGCTCGTCACCGTTCAGGATCTCGGGAACGCGAGCAGCGATTTCAGAAACACGAGCACCAGGGAAGCAGTGACTTTGCACCTTACTTTTACCTAACGTAGCGTGTTCGTGCCGAACGATGGAATCGCCGATGATCACAGCATCGCGTTCTGTTTCGCGTAGAGGGGGGTAGCGGTTTTGTGTGGATAACTCGAAAACCGGGAGGGTCGGAGAAAGTCTTGGTCTAAACCTGACTCGCGTCTTCCGCTGCGGAACCACCCATGCTTCGTGGTGGCGTGTTGGAGCCGGAGTGAACGGGACCATGGCTGATTGCGACCGATGCTGAGGAACGCACGGAGTAGACGCGGTCGGAGTCAGCGGGTTAGTAACGTTAAACACTGATTTGTGTGCATCGGCGCGTGATGTTTCAAGAGCCAAACACCGGTCTTTCAGCTCGGCCTGTCTCAATAAAAGGTCGTGGATCTGTTTCTCAACAGCTTCCAGCTCAGACTGCAGTGCGTGCAGCTCAAATGTGTCCTCACCTGCACCAAAAGGTAGACTAGTTACATCTGATATATTCGCCATTTTAACTGATGGACAGTGAGTTAGCAACGAAGCTACCAGTGATGCTATCAATATTAATACTAATTTATATTATAAGTTTGTTTGTAAATGAGTGTGGAGAAGGCGCGTGCAGCCGTGATCCGCGGACGTAACCTTTAAGAGTATGCAGCGTTGGATCGCTAATAGGCTTGAGACGCGTCTGCTCAACAGTCCGCGTTGTAACTATGAGGTTTGAGCAGTAACGTTAGTGCTTCTCAGTGAGGAAAAGTAGAAAATGTTCTTTGTAAGCGAGTTTAAAGAGAAAAATCAAGAATTATAAATCACATCGATAGAGCTCCAAAAACAACAACGCATTCAGACGCAACGCATGATAATAACAGGACAAGACATTACTCACCGTGTTTGTTGAGTGTTTCTTACTCACCTGAGCTTTTATGAACTCAAAGGCGCGAGCGCGTGAGAGAAAAATAAATAAATAAAACAGCTGAGCGCACGGGTGGCGCGTTAACAGGCTAGCAGTAGCGAATTAGAGTGTTGTGCTAGTAGTAGCAGCTAACGGAAGCTAGCGATGTCAATCTGAGATGTTGGGTAAGCTGTATTTAGTATAAACAACTACAAATTGTAGTAAATGATGGTTCAAAACAAAGAAATACGAGGTAAACGGAGCTTACAGCACCGAAGCAACTCACAGCAGGCAGAGAGGCAGACAGGAGCAATCGATCAGCAGGAGCCAGAATCTCAGAATCTCTCCTTCCTACAAGAGGGGTTGGAGCGAAGGCTGTCTCCCTCCACCGTCAAGGTGTATGTTGCCGCAATAGCTGCACATCACGATGTAGTTGAAGGTAAGTCTGTGGGGAAGCACAACCTGGTCATCAGATTCCTTAAGGGTGCTAGGAGGCTAAATCCACCTCACGATTGCACCCTGTACCCTCTTGGGACTTAACTTTAGTGCTTAAAGCACTCCAAAGTCCTTCCTTTGAGCCTTTGCCGACAGTTGAGCTTAATTTCCTGTCCATTAAGACAGCGCTCCTGTTAGCATTGGCCTCCTTCAAGAGGGTAGGGGATCTGCAGGCTTTTTCGGTCGACGAATCGTGCCTAGAGTTCGGGCCTGGCCTTTCTCATGCTATATTGAGACCCCGGCTCGGATATGTGCCCAAGGTTCCTACCACTCCCTTCGCGGACCAGGTAGTGAACTTGCAAGCGCTGCCCCAGGAGGAGGCAGACCCAGCCCTAGCTTTTCTCTGTCCCGTCCGGGCCCTCCGGGTTTATATAGACAGAACGCATGCTTCAGGACCTCAGATCAGCTCTTTGTTTGTTATGGAGGCCAGCAGAAGGGGAAGGCTGTCTCCAAGCAGAGGTTAGCCCACTGGCTAGTGGATGCTATCACCAGGGCTTATAAGTCCCAGGGTGAGCCCTGCCCACCCAGGTTGCGGGCTCACTCCACTAGGAGTGTTGCCGCTTCCTGGGCTCTGGCAGAAGGCGCCTCGCTAACAGACATTTTTAGAGCTGCGGGCTGGGCGACACCGAACACGTTCGCTAGGTTATAGCCTACGTGTGGAACCTTTTCCTCCCGAGTACTTGCTACGGCCAATAATTAGAGGGCATAGGTGTGTCGGCTTGCGACGCCATTCCGTGAACGGATACGTGCGTTTTCTTGCTCCGTTGGTTACCCAACAAACGCAACCTCCTGAGTTCCTCCATCACCCCCTCCAGTGCCAGGCGTTGTGGACCGCCCGGCACCAGGTCTGCTACCTTCAGTAAGGAGTTGCTAGTAGACTGGGTGCTTTTTCCAGTGGTCCCTGCGGCGACCCTTGATTGCCACGTGCAGTTCAGCCGTGTCTTCCCCTTGACAGACTCATTCTGTCGTCCCTGTTGAGTACGCTCCTCACTCCTGCCATATGTTTCACTACCCTACGTGGTTAGTACATGTGTGTATTTGAGGGCCTTCCTCTAGGCTGCCTCAGCTTCCGCAGCGTTCCCCCCCAATTATTATTTTCCTTGGGGACGGGCACGCTTTCCCAGTGTTTATTATTTCCTTGGGGTCGGGCTCGCTTTCCCAGTGTTATCCAATATCCACTGATTGGGTCTTGCGGAACAGCAGTGTGATTCCCTAGCTAGCTCCCTCAAAATTTCTGGAAACTGCTGCAGGGCTGTAGCTTAGCTGGGCGCTGGAAGGGGCCAGCACCATGGCGTTTTGGTAGGGATCCCAATTCATCAGGGGAACTCCCCCGACGAGGCGTCGGAGTTCCCTG
>FLSR01000345.1:35658-53213 GCA_900092035.1 Leuciscus waleckii
GCGAGCTGAGGCGATACTAAAATGTGACGTGAAAACACGGCAGACTGCTGATTGGCCAGAGAAAATCGTCACTATTCACTGCGTCATCATTGCACGCGCCAGACGGAGTATCCTGAATAAAAAACAGCAAAAACAAAAACAAAAACAGCATACACTCGATTTCGTCCATTGTCCTGTGTGTGTGTGTAGCGGGTGTGTCTCGCGCTTCTCGCGTAAAAGATTAAGTCACGGCAGTTTTCTGCGGGCGTCGCTATGACGACCAGGTACTATTGTGGAGTTACTATCTGCAATGGAAAACGGAGCTAAAAGTGAGCCGAGCCGAGCCGATGCATGGCGAGTCGAGTCGAGTTGAGCTAGTACTGGTAATGGAAAAGCGCCATAATACAGTAAAGTATCTTGCACCTGAGAGTCTGGAGATCACGTCATCCAGGGTTGGCAATGGATAATGTGGCCTTTTGATAGCTTTGTTTAGATCGCGTGGGTCGAGACATATGCGAAGCGCCCCAGTGCAGGGTTTTTCCACCACAACTAAGACGTTGACCCACACGGTTGGCTCGGTTATCTTTGCAATGATTCCTTGGCTCTCCATTCTGTCTAATTCCTCCTTTAGACGTCCGCGTAGTGTAAATGGAATTTTCCGTGGGGGATATACTACTGGGACTGCAGCGGGGTCTATGTGTATTTTACACTCGCTTGGGAATTCTCCGATTCCTTCAAAAACGTCAGCAAACTCGCTCAGCAGATTCACTTTGCCTGGTATCAATTTGTACGGAGAGGACCAGTTTTATTAGATCCATTTCCAGACAAGCTCTGAGTCCTAGGATAGGCGGTGCTTGAGTGTCAACGACATAGAATTCTTGCATGGCTTTGGTCCCTTTGTGCTTGCATTGCAATTTGCATGTTCCTTTCACGGATAAGGGTTCTCCGCCATATCCTGACAATCTACGTGTTGCTGGGTTTAGTGTGCTGACACCGATAACATCTCTTATTTTATTTTCTGGGATTATATTTACTTGCGCCCCAGTGTCCAATTTAAATTTCAACTTATGAAGCTCTGAACCTATTTCAGTTTCGGCAAAAGCCTGTTCGTTTATCACGTTACTGTGCTCTTTTGTAATCGTGTCAATGAAGAATTCCTGAGGTGATTCGTAAGCTTGTTCGGTGTCATTATTCACGGCATGTACGTTTTTCTGTTTCCACGTTTGTTGCGATTTGCAAGCCTTTGCGAAATGATTTGATTTCCCGCACTTCTTGCACTGTCTACTCATGGCTGGGCATTTTTCCTTGTCTCTATGCACCTGCGCGCATCGTCCGCATGTTGTGGATCTCATGCTGTCTCGTTCGGCTCTGATGGTATTTTTTATGTGCTTCTGTTTATTGCCTCATTTGAACATGGTGTGTGCAACCTACCACTCTTGAGTAATGCAGTTCAATATACAACAGTACTGGCAAACATTACAGCATGGACTTTGATCATGGGGAATCCCCGAAAGGGATTCTCCGCGTCAATGCTTTTAGTCAGGTCCGAATCTTCAAGATTGTGTAACCCTGTAGGCATTTTTGAGGAAAAGTTGTTATACCACATTTTTCGAAAGTTCAATGTCTCCTGAATAAGGATCCACTGTATAACATTGAAATAAGGGTCCCATTTTCTTGTAATTGTTATTGAAACAATAGGTGCATTATTCACAGCCGAAACACTACAGGTGGATAGGGTAAAATTTTTAAGTTATAGATATCACCATAAAACCTTTCCAGTTTTTCACCAGCCGCAGGTGATCCACTTTGTCCTGTCTTTACTATCGATGGGATGGCCGTAACGTTATCCTTCAGCACACGTTTCATGGTCCGTGTGGCAAATTCAATTTTTTCAAAATAGTCATCCTCAGTGAATTGTTCTGAGCAAACACGATAGTCCTTGATAATGTCTACAGTAGAGATGCTCGGATGGGCTATTATTTCATCCGCAACCGCATCACAAAACCCATCATCCATCCGCACCAACGTTTTTGACCAATTTTCAAAACCGCGCCCGCCCGCCATCTGCTGATTGGCAAGGCACTGCTGATGACTTGGTTCCACAAGTCATATCGTCACGTCATCCGCCCGATCCGCGGAGTCCGCGGCTGTAACCGCCAAAAGCGCATCTCTAGTCTACAGATGTGTTTGGATCTATATCCAGAGCAAGTAGCCATTGATTCATCAGGTCAGCGTTTTTGGTTGGAATTCTCCTGTTTATTGTCGTAGCTCTTTACAATACAGCAAACACACATGATTTTAACTTTGCATTTACTATTTAGTAATTGCTGCCTATTACTCCAACTTTGAGCGAACTCTCTGCTCCTCACCACGGCCCTTCTCGGGTGCTGGGCTCATCACTCCGCCCAAGTAGCAGTGCTTCTTACTAGGAAATAGTTCCCAGTATTTAAACGTTTAAAAAATGGCTGTGTCTCATATGAACTTGTTATTTGTACACACTGTGACTATACAAATCACAACATGTAAATAGGACAATGTTGGCGTTATTTTGTCACTTATTGGGATTAGTATGCTAGCTGTAGCCATTTACATCCAGTCTTTGTGCTAAGCTAGGCTAGCAGTGGGTGCGTCAAACAGACTTAAAGCACGCACGGAGATGAAAAAGGTATGTATGGACTAATCTAACTCTGAGGGATACGGTGAATAAGCTAAAGTCCCAAAAGGTCGAAGTGTTCCTTTAAAATATTTGGACTGCATGGATTCAAAATCAGGGTCGTATTTTGAAAACAAATTACATATGCTTAAATATTCCCCAGGAATCAATTATAAAAATTTGGCCAGGATGCCGGGGTTACACCCCTACTCTTTCGAAAGACATCCTGGGATTTTTAATGACCACAGAGAGTCAGGACCTCGGTTTTACGTCTCATCCGAAGGACGGTGCTCTTTTGGCAGTATAGTGTCCCCATCACTATACTGGGGCGTTAGGACCCACACAGACCACAGGGTGAGCACCCCCTGCTGGCCTCACTAACACCTCTGCCAGCAGCAACCTGGTTTTCTCAGGAGGTCTCCCATCCAGGTACTAACCAGGCTCAGCCCTGCTTAGCTTCAGTGGGCAACCAGTCTTGGGCTACAGGGTGACATGGCTGCTGACAAATATGCAGCATGTGTACAATTTAATATACCACTGGATCTTTAATGTTGTGGGCCTATTTTTCTGCTGGAGGTCCTGGACTTCTTATTCAGATACATGGCATCGTGGATTCTATCAAATATCAACGGATAAAAAAATCCAAACCGGGCGCCTTCTGCTAGAAATCTTATAATGGGCCGTGTTTGGATCTTCCATCAGGACAACGATCCAAAACAAACATCAAAATCAACACAAAAATGTGTTTCGGAGCACAAAAAGCATCTGCCATGACCGTCCCAGTTCCCTGACCTGATGAGTGGAGTGAACTGAAGAGAAGAAGCACCAACATGGATGTGGGAATCTGAAGGATCTGGAGAGATTCTGTATGAAGGAATGATCGCTGATCCCTTGTCAGGTGTTCTCCAAACTCATCAGGCATTATAGGAGAAGACTCAGAGCTGTTATCTTGGCAAAAGGAGATTGCAAAAAGGTATTTACTAAAAGGGTATGAATAATTGTGGCCAATGTGTTTTGGAGAAAAACATTTATTGCATAATGTGATTTACCCCCCAATTTGAATTATTATACTTCAATGAAAGGTTAGAATTTTGTCAATTTTTTGAACGAAAGATCAAATTTTTTGAATGAAAAATTATTTTTACAGCCATTTTTGATCATATTTACCGCGGGTATGAATACTTTCCGTACCCACTTTAAAACGAGTCCCGTCCGAATAGACATAAATCGCTTGTTCTATCAGAGGAACTATTCACTGATGTCACCGACCTTCAGATCGCGGAGTTACCACACATTCAGAATGTTTTTATTTTTCATTTCTATTTTGTTGTGTTTAATAATTCAGAATTGATCCGTATAGCTATACTCAGTCCAGTTGGTCTTGTTTGGAATTGCAGGTTGACTTCTTCTTATATGTTCAAGTTACTGTATAACTGAGCAAAGTACTTTTAAGTTGTACAGCTTTCCTGTAGCTCAAACAGTAGAGCCTTGGCACTTGAAACATTGAGATTATGGAGCTAGAATTGTGTCTTTATTACATGCGAGAAAAGAAAATAAGTGATCTGAGAAAAAAAAAAAAAGTTTGAGAGAAAAAAATATCACACTGATAGCAAAAAAGCATTTCATGAGAGAAAAAAAATATTTGAGAGAAAAATTTTCATACCAATAGCAAAAAAGTATAATATTTGAGACTAAAAAAAGTTTTGAGAGAAAGTATTTTCTCATAGAACATAAAAAATATAAATTTGAAATTTTTCAAATTATTTCTGAGAAAAAAAATCTCTCTCAAAATACTTTGAAAAAACTCTCAAATATATATTTTTTTGCTATCAGTGTGAAAACATTATCTAAAAAAAAAGTGTTTCTCTCAAAACGCTTTTCTTTGGTCTCGATGCAATTTCTTGCTCTCGTGTCAGGATTTTGCTTTCACTGTGAAAATTGTGTCACAGACTTTCAGCTGTTTGCAATGAACAAATCAAGCAAAAGTAATTGAAATAGCTCAATACAACAAAGTTTCACTTGAAACATATATATCTTATTATTACAAAATAAACTTTTAAACAAAAACTTTTGTTTCAAGTGGGTTCCCCAAATTCAACAGAAAATGGAACTCTTAATGACTTCTGTCTCAAAATTATTCAACCCCATCATGTCAAGCATCTTTAGTAATTAATAGAAAACTCTTTTGCTGTTCTGACCTGCTGCAATCGAGATATATAACCAGTACAATTATTGTACATAATAAGATATATGTACAATAACAATTTTAGAAAAAAAAAAATAACATTATGATGTCTAAAAAATCAATTTCAATAGTAATGTGACATTGCGTTTAATTTGTCTTTTAATGAGATCTACTAATATATTGTTAGTGCCGAGAATTTTCACATGGATAAATGCATAGATTCGTGAAGTTTGCTTGTGGTATCTACCGTAATGGTCTGGTGGTTAGAACTTTTGCCAAGCATGTCAGAGGTTACGGATTCTAATCTGCACTCGTTTAGTTTGTTTGTTTTTCTCATCAAATCCGAATATGTTCACCAGTGGTTACAGTATATATCAAGCGTGTCGTTTGTGTGCATTTTGTTTTGTGATTATTTCACTTGAACAAATAGAGTCTCTGCAACGGCGTTAAGTGACAGATTGAAGCGCAGGTCCGTGTGAAGACTGTGTGTGAGCCACAAGAAAACACTGTATCCTAACAGAAAAACAACAACATATTTTAGTGCTAGATCGTCTCTTATTTAATAACATACTAAATTATTCTCTGCTAGTTAACTGGATATGTTTTATTTATTTGTATGAGGTAGCCTACATCCTACATGTCCCACCCGCAAATTATGCCTATGGTTTGTATGCTGCAACTGCCTTCTTCAAATCCCACCAGATATTTACTATAGGGTTCAAGTCAGGTGACTGTGATGCCACTTGTTGCAAGGCTACCTCCCGATCCCGCAGTGTTTTTTTTAGCCGCCCATTCCCGCCCGCAGCAAAGTTCAAACCGCCCGCTCCCGCGAGATTTGCGTTGGGTCCCGCGGGACCCGGCGGGACTCAATCCCAATGCAGCCCTCTACTGCAGGTTTCTAGTGCCAGAGGATGAAAAACAGCCATCACTAAAACCCATCATGCTGAACTGTAGACAGAGTCTTTTCAGCATATGCTTCATTCTTCTTCCTCCAGACATACTGCTGATCAATAGGGCTGAAAAGTTCCAGTTCCCTTTTGTCAGCAGGGAACTCCGACGCCTCGTTGGGGGAGTTCACCTGACGAATTGGGATCACGCTAGGGAGCCAATTGCCTCGAGAGAGTTAACAACGAGCCAATGAAAGAGAAACTGAATTGGCATGCAAAATTTGCATTCCGCGGCCCGCCTACCAGCGCAGGTATAAGACCCGGAAGTAAGGTTTATCGCTTATCGCCTTTATCGCTTATCGCCTCAGAGCCGAACAGGATTCACAACGTGTGCTGCTGTTTCCTTTGCCTGGGAAGATTTATAGAAAAAGAGTTTTTCAACGAGTCCTCTTCAGGAAGAGTCCTCTCTCTGCCGGTGTAACAGCTCTTATCAGCGATCGCCGCTTCCTGCTGCCAGCCGTGCTTCTCTGGGTTATAAATCAAAAGCTGTTTTCACGGCTGGTATTGAGTGCCCACACGGGCTTGCAGTTTCCCCGTGTGTGGCCGTGGTGGGTCCCTGTGTGCTTCGGCACGTGAAAGGAGAGGTTTCTCTTCTTCTGAAAGAGCAACACGGGGGATTCGCATCTCGCTTCTTTGTGAAATATCAAAGAGAGAGATGTCGTCTCGCCCGTGCGTTTCTGGATGCGGTGACTTCTGTCTCAGGGTGATGGTCACAAACACTGTGTCTCGTGCTTTGGCTTAGCGCACACAGAGGCATCGTTTGTGAACGAGTCATGTTCGCATTGTGGGAACATGACTCTGGCGACGCTTCGCTCAAGACTGAGAGTCCTTCGACAAAAAATCAAAGAAGGTGTCCCTTCAGTGTACACCCGGGCTAGTTCGTCTGGAGTTTTCGTCAAGAGTTCTCCACCGCCCAGAAGCAGCCTGAGGTGCTTCGGCATGTACTGCCCAGAAGACGGAATGCTGCTGGTCCATCTTCTGCGCCCGAAGAACCTCGGACTACTCGTCGCCGAGGGCGCCCTCCTGTGCTCGCCCTCCTGCGGCCGCCTCCGCTCCTCCTCCTGGGCAGCAGTCCAACCCTAGGAGGCAGGGCGCCGGGCGCAAGAGGGCTGCCCCGCCCGCTCAGCTACCTCCGACCCTCAAGAAGAAGACCAGAGGGAAGAGGCGTTCCTGAGACGGGGGACCCGGGGACCGTAGAGCTGCTCTTCAGGAGGGGGCCCCTGCTCCTCTCCTTCTCCCGGAGGAGGGCTGGGTGGAGAATCCTTTGTTGAATTATGTTATTTCTGTTCCGGTCGGTGGTACCCAAAACCTCATTAAAAGAGCATTTCTTCCTCCTCTGGATCATTCACGGTTGGGACTGCCGAACAAGCAGTCTCTCCTGTTCGAGAGTGGGACGTCAGTGTGCGCCACCCTCAGGTCTCGCCACTCTCAGTCCCCTCTTCCCAGCTCCCAGATAGCAGTGGCTACCCTTGGGCCTCGCTCCTCGTCTCCTCCCCTTCACTCGCCAGGCGACAGCCCGCAGCAGAACACTCTTGGGTCTTCTCTGCCATCTGTCCCCCGGTGGAAGCAGGTAGGCTTCCAGGGTGAGCCATGCCCACCCAGGTTGCGGGCTCACTCCACTAGGAGTGTTGCTGCTTCCTGGGATCTGGCACAAGGTGCCTCGCTAACAGACATTTGTAGAGCTGCGGGCTGGGCGACACCGAACACGTTACTAGGTTTTATAGCCTACATGTGGAACCTGTTTCCCCCCGAGTACTTGCTACGGCCAGTAATTAGAGGGAATAGGTGTGTTGGCTTGCGACGCCATTCCGTGAGCGGACACTTGCGTCTTTTTGCTCCGTTGGTTACCCAGCAAACGGCTAACCTTGTGAGTTCCTCCATCACCCCTTCCGGTGCCAGGCGTTGCAGACCGCCCGGCACCTGGTCTGCTACCTTCAGTAAGGAGTTGCTAGTAGACTGGGTGCCTTTTCCAGTGGTCCCTGCAGCGACCCATGATTGCCACGTGCAGTTCAGCCGTGTCTTCCCCTTGACAGACTCATTCTGTCGTCCCTGTTGATTACGCTCCTCCTCCGGACTGGGACTACCTTCAAGGACTGCCATATGTTTTACTACCCTACGTGGTTAGTACATGTGTGTATTTGTGGGCCTTCCTCTAGGCTGCCTCAGCTTCTGCAGCGTCCCCCCCCTCCCCACCGGTAATAACTTTATTCATATCTATTGTTTCTTTTTTTATTATTTTCCTTGGGGTGGGTACGCTTTCCCAGTGTTATCCAAAATCCACTGATTGGGTCTTGCGGAACAGCAGTGTGATTCCCTAGCTAGCTCCCGCAAAATTTCTGGAAACTGCTGCAGGGTAGCTTAGCTGGGCGCTGGAAGGGGCCAGCACCATGGCGTTTTTGTAGGGATCCCAATTCGTCAGGGGAACTCCCCTGACGAGGCGTCGGAGTTCCCTGCTGACGAAAGGGAACGTTTTGGTTATGTATGGTAACCCTCGTTCCCTGAGTCCAGGGAACGGAGACGCCTCGTCCCGTTGCCATGTTGCTGTACCTTCGTGGAGGGCTGGACACTGTTCGGCTCCTCAGCGAAAAGCAATGATGCAATGTTTACTTCCGGGCTTTATACCCACGCTGGTAGGCGGGCCGCAGAATGCAAATTTTGCATGCTAATTCAGTTTCTCTTTCATTGGCTCGTTGTTAACTCTCTCGAAGGCAATTGGCTCCCTAGCGTGATCCCAATTCGTCAGGGAATTTTGAGCACTTTCTTGTGCTTTTGATCAGTAGTTGTGGTGTAGTCTTGGAGTTCCTGTGCCTGTTGCCACCAAGTCTTGCTGCAGGTCTTTTGTAGTCACTCGAGGTCTTTTCTGAACCTGCCTTCTCAGAAATCTGGTTGCAGCCATTGATAGCTTCCTTATTTCAACTTCACTTACCATGCATAAAAATAATTTTCTCAAGACTACAAACTTTTACATACATGCTTACATACATATTTTGTGCTGAATACAGTGTAATCAGACTTTAGACATGAAAATGTTACAAGTACCAAGAATAAACAAATGTCAGGGCATGTGAGAACACCTCAGACCCTAGAGGGTTAATGTGACACAAGGGATTTTGTTTTGTAACATCCAGCCATTTTTTTGCCAAAGATCCTTAATATTTTAAAGGACATACGAAGAATGTTGTTCTAAGAATGTTTACTGCCAACATTACGAGAACATTCATAAAATATGAATGAGAATATTTAAATTTCATGAACATTGCTTTGAAAGTTTTGATTATAACACTTGCATAACCTTTACATAAATCCAAGAGAAATGTTAGAAACAACAATTATGGGGCAATCAACAAAACTTTCCCACATTTCAAGTGTTTTTTGTTTGTTTGTTTGTTTGTTTGTTTGTTTGTTTGTTTAAACGGCAAACACACAAAACACAATCTTACATATGAGATCATTTAAAGTTAGTTATCAATCTAATGTTTGAAGGATGTTTATGAATATGCTAAGAATGTTTTCTATCAACATTATGAGGACATTGAAAAAAATCATATTTTAAAAACATATTATTAACGTTACCGGAAGAATGTTTCTTCATAACTTTGAGAGAACCTTGCAGCCAAAGTTATGACAACATTCCATGTTGGCTGGGAACGAATCGTTCCTTCAGTAAGTACTCCCAGAAATGTTTTATATAATCTTTTAACTCTATCAGCATCATTCCATGTGATTTTGAGGCAAAAGTTGTAATAGTTTTCTTTAGTTCCTGAATGTTGTCACAGTAGTTTGGGTTTGGTGGGCCATGGGTGGGTTTCCCTCCCAGAGCTGAGAAAAATACTTCACATCATACTGAACATCAAATCCAGCAACATCACTGAAACATTCTGCATCACTGACTTCATCTTTAGCAGCAAGTTTTGTCATATCATCCAGTTTCTCCTGCAGTCGTTTCTTTCCCTCCATGTTTTTCTCTGCAGTTGTGACATAAGAAAAGTTCTGATGCACAAATACACAGCTGGGATTCAGTCTGACCTTCTTCATCCTCATGAAGGCCTTAAAAACAATCTGAAGAATCTCCTGCAATTCAGTTGGGTTTTCTCCAAAGATATTGATCAATGTCAGATTTCCAAGACCAACAACAAATGTGGCCAATTCATTATCATGATGTATTGTTGAACTTCCAGCCAGTTGTAGACCCTCAGTATCAACAACCAGAATATAGTCAAAGTTCATCTGTGGTTTCATCTCATCTGAGACTGTGACCAGCTGCATGAAAGCTCCTCTGGTGCACCTGCCGCACTGACGGAAAACTGGAGCCCAAACATGGCGTTCAGCATGGTGGATTTCCCAGAGCTCTGAAGCCCTAAAACTGACAGCACAAAGACTCTCTGGTGTCCCAGTTTCTGGATGAGTTCTTCTAGAACAGCAGAGATCCAGACATGAGGAACATGAGCAGCATCTCCATCCATCAGCTCCAGTGGAAATCCAGAGATCATCATCTCTGCGGCAAGACTCGGGAGAGAAGAGAAGTCAAACTGCAGGCCTTTCTTTTGCTTCTTTACAGATGAACATGATTCAAAGATCTGACCGATCTCCCTCATGATGTGCTCCAAACCAAAGCCTGCATCTTGAAGATCCTCAGATAGTTTGACATGTTTCTTTGGTTTAGGGTGGGGTTGTCCATATTTATCAGGTTTCTCTTTCAGTTTTACAGTTGACAATTTTTCATTAGACTTGAGGCCACCTGAAGTTTGTTCATCCAGGAGGATTGTGAGCCATTTGAGGAAAAACATCCTCTCATGTTCAGCATTTGAGTTAATTCTGTAATAAAGAACTTTATAATCTCACTGATGTCAGATTTATTCTGCTGTTCACGGATTTTATTCATTTCTGTTTTCTTTTTATTTGTTTCCTTTTCATTTCCTTGTTCTTCGCCTTGAATTTTATGTAGTTCTCTGTTCTTCTGGCACCACTGATGCCACAGTTTCCCCTGACAGGGCAGAATTGATTCTTTATTTTTTATCAAATCTTTCTTCTTCAGTAAACTCATCATCTGCTGTGCAGCATCTCTTCCTCTCCTGCAGTCATCATCATCTTCCTCATCTACTCTGGTGTCTGAATGTTTGGCTACATCTTCAAGTCTGAAAGTGGAAGATGAATCTGAGAGACAATCATTTATCGCTCTTCTGAGTTCTTCAGATACATCTGACTGATTTCTGTCTTTCAAACCAATGTTGTATTTCCCTTTCTGCATCTCAGGTAGAGTTGAAACATCCTCAGTAAAAAGACAAATAAGAGGCTTTGAGTCATTGTAGAGTTTTGAACTTCTGTCATGCTTCTGTCATTCCTCTGAAGTTTTGGCAGAATAACAACATTGACTGAAGCCATTTCAGAGAGGATCTGCAGCTGTTTATCATTGTGTCCTGCATCACCGTGTAGATTACAGAACGCAACACAGTCAGTGAATTTATCCATGTTTTTCCCAGAGGAGCAGAACCAGGCGATCTCCACCACTCCATCCATCAGGACTCTGGATCTGCTGCTGCCTGGGCAGTTCCTGTGGAAGAACGTGTTGTGTCTCTCGTTGATCAGACTGTTCATCAGCTCAGACTTGGATGAAGAGACAGAGCCAAACCTGAAGAAAAACACCATTGGAGTTTCTGCTTTGTAGATAGGGAAGGTTTGACTGATGGTTTCATTATTGGTGTTTCTCATCTTCCAGCTCTTTTTGATTTGTCTGAATGTCCAGAGAGGAAACTCAATATGTTGTGTGAATGGATCAGGAACAAGCAGAGGCAGAGCGTACTGACACTGGGACAGTTTAGTGACCATCAGCTGCTTCAGAGACCATCAGCACAGTGAAACGCAGCCATCTGAACATCCATCGGGTGAATTCGCTCAGGTTGAGTCATTCCTTGGTTTGATAAAGATAAATCTTTAAAAATATCACTCTCATCTTCAAATGAGTCACTGGTCTCTTTAGCATGAATGTATCTTGCTCTGTAGTTCATCATCAGTAGTTTTTGTATGAAAGTTTGAATCAGCTCCTCTTCAGCACAAGACTCATGGGACTGTAATGAATGTTTAGTTATCCAAAGAACATCTGCTGCTTTCAGTTTATTGTGGCGTCTGTGAAGATGAAGTCTATGAAATAGATTCTCTACTGCTCTGACTCCTGCTGTTCCATTGCCTTTGTTTTCTCCCTGTTTAACAGACAACAATACAGTAAACTAAAACAAATAATTTCATTCAACTATTGTTATTATTAAAAGCAATAATATACTGTTTACATGTTACATGACATATCTATAATAATAATCAAAGCCTTTTCTTTTGTATCAATCATAACAGATATTCAGTTCATTATGACTGTCTGCATTGCAATGATTATTTCAGTTTATCAGAATATTACTGACTCCAAGTTTCTCTGAACACTCACCTGTAGTGAATGATCAGTTTCAGAGCAGATCATCTTCATGATCTTTTCTTTCGCTCGTTCATATTGCTCTCTCCACTCCACTCTTCTTCGCTTCAGTTCATTTTCATGCTGTTCTCCAAGGAGTTTCAGTTTCTCTTCAAAAGTCTTTTGTTGGTCTTCTCTCACATTTATTTCATCTTTCAGTCTCTTCTCTAAATCCTCTAGTTGTCCTTGTCTCTCTCTTCCTATTCTCTCTTTCTCTCTGATTATTCCCTCCATTTCAATCTTGAGTCTCTGAAACTGTTCATCGTAAATCTGTTTTTCTCTCTCCCACCTCTTCCTATCCTCTTCTTCTCTTCTCTTTCTGTCTTCATCATGATTCTCTCTGTCTTCCTCCATCATCATCTTCATTCTTTTTTTCTCTTCTTCTAGTTTGTCCATCAGTTCTCTCTTTCTCTGACTCTGTCCATCACGATCTTCATCTGTTGTTCTTGTTTTTCTCTTTCTATCTATCTGAACAACTTACACGAGTAGAAACTCCCTCCGTTTGCTTTCACCATGTTGTCTATCTTCTCCAGTAGATTAGACACCTGTGTTCGGTCTCCAGGCTGATTATTATTCAACACATGATATCTGTTTCCACACGCTTCAATCAGGTTAATCAAGGCAGATCCAGGTTTCCCCAAACACTGTTCAATAGTTTTGTCCTTCAGATCATCTCCTCTTGTGAAGAGCACCATGGTGTACATTAAAGATTTCTCACCAAACGTCTCTTGGATGATCTTCACTGTTGCTGTTTCTTCTTTAGTGAATCGTCCCAGTGATATCAGTATAAGAATCGCATGTGGTCCTGGCAGTATCATGGAGATGCAGTTGCTGATTTCTCTCTGGATCTCCTCATTAGTAAGTTCAGTATCAAACAGTCCTGGAGTGTTGATCACGTAACGTGTCGGCCGTTGATTTCAGATGTTTCTATCTGATTCTCTTTAGTAACTGATTCAAAAGACTGCTCCACATTAAATGAGTCTCTTCCTATGATGGTGTTTCCTGTTGCACTCTTCCCAACTCCCGTTTTTCCCAGCAACACAATCCTCAGATCTTCACACTCTGTTGAACCTGTAAAAGAGGAAGTCCATCAGTCTTAAAGCATAAAACGAGTTTTTCAAATGTCTGATTATGTGACTTGCAGAGTGATCATTTAATCTCTAATAACCCTGCATTTGTGATAAGTCTGCTTGTGTAGCATGTAGATAGTTTAGTATGGTCTACTAAGGCATTGGGAGGAAGAAAGTTTAACAGACGTGTGGTACATGGTACTTTATACAGTGTGCACTATATGTTAGGCACATTTTTTATGTCTCTCCTTTCCGACATTCACATCTGAGGTCTTGGAGTCTTTACTAACGAGCTGAGTCCAGTCAGGTGTGTTTGATTAGGTAGACATCTAAAATCTGCAGTGCTGGGGGGCTAAGACCCGGGATGGAAATCATCAGGTTAAAGTAATGTTTTTATTGTTATTATTGACTGGAATCTTTTTGTTTAAACAAGATCAAGTTGACCTCTAGAAGGTCACTGCATAATCTGTACATTTTAGATTCCTGGTGGAACAGTTCAGAGACATACCTCCGTGGGCATTTCCAAAGTCAAATGTAATATGCAAAGTTTAAAGCAGTCATTTTAACACAATTGGTGTATCATGACAAATGAGTGTTTATACCAGGGGCTTGCATCCCATATAAGCTGTGAAAGCTCTGCATACTCAAGCCATTCAGTAATTAATATTAACACTATACAATACTATAGATTCCCTTGTTTTATGGGTACCATAAAACTTATGGTATGTCATATAATACACTTTTGGAGTGCAACATGAAGGTTAATAATGTAACTCCTGTTCATGAAAAGAGTGAAAAGAGACTCTACGTCAATACTGACATATTGGGGTCTCGCCTGGGAGCCCAACACCTCGAACTGGTAACTAAACAAGCCAATGGACATTGGCCAGTGAGATTTACAAGCTGAGTCACACCCAGCCGGATTCATTTTTTTCTGAGTACCCGAGACAGGATCCTGGCCATTCAGCGGTTGTTTAGGGCTGTGGCAGGAGGGATGTAACGTCTCTGTTCCCTCCTCCAGAGAACAAGCCAGCCTTCCCGCACATAACCTGTTTGCTCCCAACACACAGGAAGAAACCGGCTCCACTCTGAGATTGAAGAATCTTGCAAATGCTGATGTCTGCCAGAGATGAGTGTAGTGAGCTCTGACCCCCAGGGGGCACGGCTCGCCTTGGGACTGGTACGCCAAGGCGATGGCATACTTATTAATGGGTTTTTCAACCTCTGTTTGGAGACAGACTCTCCCTTCTGCTGACCTCCAAAGCTGACAAAGAGCTGCTTTGAGCTTCTGAAGCTCTGTGTGTGGTCCATGTAAACACAAACAGGACACAGTAACGCTGGGTCCGCCTCCTCCGAGGGCAGCGATTGCAAGTTCACACCTGGTCCCTGAAAGAATTGGTGGAAACTCTGGGCACTTATCCGGGCCAGATCATGTGAACAAACGTTCCTTCATGCTATTTTGCAGGTTTAGAAAACAATTGCGCCACTAACCAGGAAAAAATAGTTTAAAGTCAGTGGCGCGTTGCGCATGTTATTCATATGCTATTTTAAGGGCGCATGCTTGGCCATAATCAATGTAGCGTGTGCACAACGTGCATACACTTTGATTCTCTCATCTTCACAGAAGCAGCAGTTTTCATTTTTGCAAATCATACATTATTACAAGGAAAAATATTAACAGACGAGGGAACATCTTGTTGTGTCCATGAAGATGTGAAAAATAGGCGTACATCTAGCTTACACATTTACCCAAATTATCATACGCCTGTTTAACCCAAGTCAATTTGGGTGGGTTTCTCCATTTCAATGTAACTTCTCTCTTTTACGGCCGTGACGAGAGCGTTGCTCTCCGCCCACAAAGTTACTTGGCTTGACACTTGCGTTTCAGATCGTTAAAATAGGGCCCATAAAGTGAATAAACTGGTCTTCATCAATTTTATTTCATTTATTTTATTTCAAATTTACATTTCGTCGAATTTGCCCCCTTAAGTCCCTCGGTTCACCTGTGCTCATGAATCAACACAGCATGCAGTTGGCCGAAAAAAAAATTGGTTCAGACAGTGCTATCACGCATGCTCAGTATCTGCAGCTCGTCGGTTCGAACGTGTCCGAAAGAAACTGTTCTCAGTTTTGTACTTGTGATTCGAGAACCGATGTACCTGTACGTTTGGTAGTTCGTGCATGCTCAGTATCAGCTGCTCGTGCTCATCACTTCTCTCAGCACAACATGTCTCAGTTCAACTTGTGACTTGTGGATCAGCGCTGACTCAAGACTGTTTTGAACGATTCAGTCTGATTTGGTGAACTGGTTTCAACCGTTTTACTAAAAAGAACCGGTTCAAAAGAACGATTCGTTCAGGAACCGGACATCACTATTTCATTCAAACGAGCTGTTTTCACCAAGTAACATCATTCTTATCTCTGAACAACCAACTGGATGTCAACCAATCTGGCTTCAAGAAAGGGCATTCAACTGAGACTGCATTAATGTTGGTCACAGAAGCCCTGCGGATCGCAAAAGGGCAATCATCAGATCCTTATGACCAGCCTCTAAGCACTGGGCATCACAGGAACTTCCCTCCACTGGTTTGAGTCCTATCTCACAGGTAGGTCCTTCAGGGCCGCATGGAGAGGCGAGGTATCCAGAGCACATCAACTGACCACAGGGGTTCCTCAGGGTTCAGTCCTTGGACCCTTGCTCTTCTCCATCTACACCACATCACTGGGACACATCTTACCATTGCTATGCTTATGACACACAGCTCTTCCTCTCATTTCAACCAGATGATCCCACAGTAGCTGCACGGATCTCAAGCTGTCTGGCGGACATCTCGACATGGATGAAGGAACATCACCTGCAGCTCAACCTGGCAAAGACTGAGCTTCTTGCCTCCCGCCAATCCGTCTCTACAGCACAACTTCACTATCCAGCTAGAATCATCATCAATCACCCCATCAAGGTCGGTCAGAAATCTTGGAGTAACGTTTGATGACCAGCTGACCTTCACAGATCACATTTCAAAGATAGCTCGATCATGCAGGTTTGCACTGCACAACATCAGGAAGATCAGGACTTTCCTAACTGAGCATGCAACACAACTTATCGTCCAGGCCCAGGTCATTTCTAGGCTTGACTACTGCAATGCTCTTCTGGCTGGACTGCCAGCATGTGCAACCAAACCCCTACAGATGACCCAGAATGCTGCAGCTCGTCTTGTCTTCAACGAGCCCAAGAGGGCCCACGTCACTACAGTTCCATGCTGGTGGAATGATCTCCCCACCCGCATCCGGAATGCAGAATCCCTGCAACATTCAAAAAAGAACTGAAAACTCATCTCTTCCGTGAGCACTTAACCTCATAAAAAAAAATAATGCCTGAACTTCGTATTTTGAGCACTTCTTGCGTTGTTTTTGCCTCTTCATGATGACTCGCTTAATTTAGTCCCAATTTGTAAGTAGCTTTGGATAAAAGCGTCTGCTAAATGAATAAATGTAAATGTTAATGTAAATTTTAGATTTGTATTTTAAAAGACCAAGTTATTTAGATAAATGTTCAGCCTCACTGCTCCAGAGAATTGTAGTAATTTTATGATTGGCCACAATGATCAGTTTGAGGTTTATAGTAATCTACATTTACTGTGGAACCCTGAAGCTTGACCTTTGACCTTGTTTTTGTTCAATCAGAATTGTTTTAGGATGTTTCACCTGTTTTAAAATAAAAACCTAACACAAAAACAATTTGTAAATGTCACATTTGTAAATGTCACATAAAGGTTTTTTATAATTTAGTAATTTTCTTGCCCCAAACTAATGTTCTGATCACTACCTGTAAATGACAGTAAATGTGTCTCTAGTGAGTCGATTTTCTTCTTCATCTCTTCAAATTGCAGCAGTTTTTTCACCTGCGCCTCAAACAATGTTTTTGTGGAGAAAAACTCTCCTCTGTTTTCTTCCACCATCTGCTCAACGTTCTCCATCAATGTGGACACTTGTGTGGTGGGACCAAAAAAAAAATGTCGTCCTCCAAAAGTCTCAATGACAGACTGTGTTTGAGGTTTTCTCTCGGTGACACTGTGAGTTTAGTGTAGTTTCTTTAAAGGTGCTATAAGCGATCTCGGTTGGCGTAACCCTTTTGTTGATGTTTGAATTATTATCAAACAAAACGGAGGCTAGCTAGACCCTCCCTGCTCCTCATCCGCGCACTAACCCCCGAACCCCACCCCCACATCATTCTTGTCGGTTATTGGCTGGAACAGTTTGTTAT
>FLSR01000347.1:1524-14950 GCA_900092035.1 Leuciscus waleckii
CAGTTGCTAGGGTGTTCTGGGTGGTTGCTATGGTGTTGCTAGGCGGTTGCTAGGGTATTCTGGGTGGTTGCTAGGCGGTTGCTAGGTTGTTCTGAGTGGTTGCTATGGTGTTGCTAGGCGGTTGCTAAGGTATTTTGGGTGGTTGCTAGGGTGTTGCTAGGCGGTTGCTAGGATGTTCTGGGGGTAAAATCTTAAACCCTAATAACTCTCTCAAGCCAACTTAAAGTGTAAATTGCAGGGTAATTTTTTTCACGAAGATAATGCAATGTGTTTATTAAACATAAAGATAAGAACCACCCACCATTGTTTTTTTATACCAAAATGCTGATATAATATGAAAAGTTGGCACTTATAACAGTGGTTTTAACCGCTCCCGCTCCCTTCCACTAGTTAGGGCGGTACGTCATAAGAGGAACTCATTCCGGTAGTGATCGACCGATATATTGGGCCGATATTTGCGTGTTTTACGTGTATCGGCATCGGTGCTGCGTTCGCCGATAGTTTTTTTCCCGGCTTTATTTACAGACAGGCATCTGCAGGCAGCTCTGTGTTGCTGGAGATGCTGCAGTTCACGTGCAGCCCATGCACTGCCCCTCCCACACTAGCAGAGTGCTGGAAGCCTCTTCAAAACAACGGCAATTTTTAAACTTTCAAAGCATCTTTTAACTGTTTGACTTAGCTGAAATATTGCCATACACTTTGAAAGTGGACACACGTTGCTCTATATGTGCGTGCAACTATAGCTAAGCAAGTTTGTGGGTCCAAATGGAAAACGCGAATGCCTCATCTATAAAACTGCTTGTCATCATTGTATTTAGGGAGCTGCAAATAGCTAAGTTTGAGGCTTCATACGGCAGCTGTTACAAACACTGGTCATAGGATTAAATAATGCCGACGTTGTTCCGTGATGCCGTGATATTTGTGGGAGTTTTATTCAGCGACCACCTGAGTGGACGTGTTCTCATAAAAGAAGCGACGCGGTTGCGACAAGCATGCGATGCAGCGGCAGCGCGTTTGTTCAGGCGCTCCTATGCCGTGGTGAGATGAAAACATCTAAACTTTTCTGAATGCTGCAAGCGCACGCAGGTCATGTGACAAAAAATAACTGACCTTTCCATCACAACATCGAAAGCTCGGCCGAACAGCTGATCATAGCTGGACAGGGCGGGTTTTTATTTCTCATCTCCATAAATATATGTAGTCGTAAATGTGACATTGAGCTCTGGTTAAACGGGGTGGGGGGAGGAACTGTGCATGTATTTAAGGGGGTTTAGCACGGACTGATTTAAGTGATGCACCAAACTCATGCGGTGAAGACGCCACATAAATACGGCGCTGGGAATGATTTGGGTGAGTAATGTGTGTGTATATAGTCATTGTGCGGGGGGTTCAAGTAATAAAGGGAATGGTGTGCAGGTGTTTTAAAAAAATATGTATTTGGGTCAGTGACATATGTACCATAAAAAAGTGTTTTTTCAAAAATTTAAAATAACAGGCATAAAAATGGTTGACTTTTGTTCTACTAACTCTCATCTTTATAGAAACATATGTTGTTTCAAAATTTTCAATTGGAATCAGAATTTATGTGACAATTTGTTGTATTAGTCCGTACAATCGTCATATGGTGTGACATGAAAATAATTGTATATAAACTGAAAATGGATTATACCTTTCTAAAGTTACTCACTTTATCAAAGTCATTTATCATAACTAAACTGTGATCCATTATAGTTTTGTGAAAATTAATTAAATTTGTGTATTATTTTCTAAAACATTGCTCAATGTGAGACCTATGCCGTCGGTCTTTCAACATATTTTCTATTTATTGTGACAAACCTTGCTAGAAAATTATAAAAATATTTGTGACCCTTGCTGATACTATTTTCTATGTATTCCATGAACATTTTCAGGTTTTATCATTAATAAAGGTATGTTATTTTCACAATTTGGAATGTCACACCAAATGATATAGTGTCACACCATATGATAATGTCGCCATGTGTCAATGCAAACCATGTATTATCCTACTTATTGGTGAGTACTGATCACTCATATGGCAGGAAATATTTAACCACTCTTAAATGCTGGAAGGCAATATTCAAATTTTATTGATTTATTTTATATTTAACAATAAAACAATTTTTTTTTTTAATATTGTATGAACCATATGAACCATATGTGGATAATTACAGCTTTTATGTGATGATGGACCCAAATAAATGTTTAAAAGGACAAAACATACATTAGGCTTTATTTATTGTTATATATGCAGGGAATTACAATTCATATCATATGGTGTGACAATTAAATAATATGGTGTGACAGGCAGACACGTCACACCATATGATAAAGTGTCACACCATATGATGTTTTCTGCACTTAGCACAACCTTGAGTCTTGTAGCTACACATTAGCATACTAACAACATGCTAGCTATAACAAAGCAGCATAGATTTACATATAATTATGACAAAATAATAACATTTCTTTTGCATTTTTATAAAAAAATGTGTCACACCAAAAGACATCTGGAAGTGGGACTTTTGTCAGAGTGCCAACAAGATCTGAATTATTGTAAAAATAAAAATGATGACTCAACCTCAGGTTGAACAGTAGCAATACACTGCTAGTTCTGTAGTAAAATCGTTTTTGTTTTGTTTAAAATGGAGATCACGATTACATAGGCTATAACAGACAACTACACAGAATAACATGTTCCAGTCTATTTATAAATAAACTCAAGAAAAGTTAATATTGTCACACGAAGTGTGGCAGGCAACCTAATTTGAATCATTAATTCAAACATGTTTAAAACAAATTAATTCAGTCTCATTCATAAATACCTGTTTAATTAATGGATGATTCACCGTTTTTTAATGAATCTCTTGAGTCTTCTTGAATAAATGATTAAATGAAAAAAAAAGTTGATTTTTGCCACCTAGTTTGTCAAATATAGTTTTTTTAAGTTCAATAAATGTTCCTTGTAACATTTGTTATCATCATTGTGTAATTTTTATGCTGTAAATTGAGTGAGCAAAAGCAGAATCGGCTCCAATATCGCCCTAGAAAATCGGTATCCCGTATCGGCCCATCGGCTAAGGCTGATGAAAAAAAATCGGTATCGGCATCGGCACTAAAAAATCCATATCGGTCGATTCCCTAGTTACCGGCATATTCCATAGTACGCTAGCAGCTATAGATGCCTTACATAACTTCAGAAAAGTTGGTTGTATGTTTTATTTGATAAAAAAAATTATGGATAAAATAACTCAATTGTAAACATACTCGTGTGTGCTGAATGGATAAAATAACTCCATTGTAAACATACTCGTGTGTGCTGACTTCAAGGGGACCGTGATCCTGCCTGAAATGAGAATAAGCTATTCGCAAAACAAACGGGTTCAGGCACGTCAGATCAGCCGGTCGCAGGTCGAGCTGTTCCACTAAACTCCAAAACGCGTTCACCTCACGGCAGCACACACTCTCCACTGCTGATTCAATTGGGTGGCATAGCCCACACAAACACAGTGATGGGGACATCGATCTCACTTTTTCTTTTCTGACAATAAACATCGCTAATTAAATCGTGAGAAATTGATAACGCATGGATTGAGGAAGGGTATTACATGACGTTTGAGGCGTCGATGAGACTAGCGATTGATGCCTGTGCAGTGTGTGCATCTCTACAGCTCTGATTTGGACTGACTTACTGTAAGTAAATAATGTCTTTAGTCGTTGTCCCTCCTTGCTATTCTACATGACCGCAATATTTTGAAAAGACTTGCTTGTTCCGTTATTTTATCCGGGTTAAGTTTGCACCAGGCTAGACTAGCTCTAACGTAGCTAACGTTACTAAACCAGGACACCTGGCTAACCCTCCACTCATTCTCCTCACACCAAGCATTAATAACTCTTTGAGTGCCATGGCTCCCCTCTCTCACGCCTGACAGGTTAAAAATTGTAGGGCTGTGTTCCATAAAGAATTTGATGGTTTCCCACATTCTCAGTCGTTCTCCAAATAGCCATAACACAGTAGGAATCAAGCAGAGTATGGGTTGCGAGTTCCTCTTGTGACGTCATCACCAGTTACTGAAAAAACACGCTACCTTTGAAGAACCCCATAAATGTTATTTTAACACATTTTAAGACAGAAATAATTAAATATATACATATAGAGCACTTTAATTTACACATTAATTGGCTGTGGTGGTTAACCTGCAACTTACACTTTAATAATAATAAGTTTAAATAGGATTTCAGTAAGTTGGCTCTCTCAAGCCAACTTAATAATAAGTTTAAATAGGATTTCAGTAAGTTGGCTCTCTCAAGCCAACTTAATAATAAGTTTAAATAGGATTTCAGTAAGTTGGCTCTCTCAAGCCAACTTAATAATAAGTTTAAATAGGATTTCAGTAAGTTGGCTCTCTCAAGCCAACTTAACTATCAGTGACGTTGGTGAACGCACGCAAAACACTAGTAACCGCCATTTAAAAAAAAAAGCTGTGTAAACACACAGATTATAGCTTGTATATTTACTCCAGATAATAACTCTACGAACATGGAAAACTGATAGATGGACCTCTTAATCTTTACACTGATGAAAAAATCCAATGTGACTTTGAGGGGACCAGGAGAAACATGATTGTGTATTTCTGCTGAGCTAGCAACACGTCAAACACTAATAACTTTTCATTACTGTCTACTTTCTATGTATAACAGTTCTAACCATAGACGATGCCCCTTCGCTCTCTTCCATTGGTGAGAAGTGAAGCCGCCAGTGTACCGATATGGCGTTGACATCGTGGGGTTTGAGTCTGCGCAGTAGCGATTTCGGGACCAGACCTGCGCAGTAGTGAGCAGGAAGTAAAGCCGCGAAATCAAGGCCCCGCCCTCACTATCGGTGCGAAATAATTAATTATAGAAATTTAGATATTACATTTAAAGCTCCATTCTCCTCTATCCTCCGAAGATCCCGAAAAAAGGCTGTTGGTGCTTCAGTAACTACTTCGCTCAGAAAACCTGTCAATCACAGCTGTCAATCATGATGTCACACCACCGTTTTTATAGCATCAAACTATAACTAAATACAAACTTATTTTAAAAACAAACACTTGAATTTACATCAGCGTGATAAAACAACAGAAATGACAGAAACCACCTTCGGAAAAAAAGATATTTAAAGTGTAATTAAATTGTTTAGTTGGTCTCAAGTCTCGTTGAATAACACGGGGAGCCTGGGTTTATGACCTATTCTAGGACCAGTCAACAGGGGACGATCGAGACGTTTTGGCTTCACTTTTCAGGGCTTGTGCGGCATGCTTGGTTCTAACTAATAACTAGTACTGTCAAATGATTAAAATATTTAATCGCGATCAATCGCATTAATGTCATAGTTAGCTCGCAATTAATCGCACATTGTTATCTATTCTAAATGTCCCTTGATTTTATTTTTTTTTCTCGTAATTTTTTTCTCGTTTTAATGCTCTTAACATGGAAAAGTGGATCAGTATTGTTCAGATGTACGACGCAAAGAGCAGATTACATTTCTTTGAATTTAATTTGAATCAAATTCTTAAAGAAAGAAATGTTGTAAAATCATCAAAAAAATTTGCACAAATGATTCTGTCATCACAAAACCACTTATTTCATTATCAGACTAATTATGACCTTGTTTTACGTGTTAAAAGGTTAATAGACAGAAAAATAGTGTCTGCCCAGATCCGGCCCAGTGGACTCAAACACGTTGAGTCCACAAGTACCAGATGTGGGCCGGATCTCGGCCGTGAGCCGACACTATGTTGCTGTCTGAGTATATCCTATATATCGAATAATCCAGCTGGTATACTCACCACAGACAATAAGATTGAATATGTTGAGCGGCGTCTCTGATTTGGTGGTTTTGACTTGATAAAGTCCAGAGTCCGTGGTTCTCATGTTTGTGATGGTCAGAGATCCATTCTGATCCAGTTCCAGTCTGCCTCTGAATCTCCCATCAGCACTCTCATTATAAAATATTGGTTTATTGTCCTGTCTATGGATTTGAGCAATGAGAATGTCTTTGTCCAAAATTCCATCTTATCTGATCATCTTTCTGTATTTTAGTAACATTAGGCTGTATGGTGACAGATTCTCCCTCCATCACTGACACTGACTTCACTTCATCTGGAACGCCAAAAACACCTGCCGAACAAACAGAAATGATTGCTTCAAACTAATTTGATATATATATATATTGTTGTGAATTTGATTGATTTACAGTCATCATAATTTAGACATTAAAGCAAATGCAAAATCTATTCTGACTGATTTGAATAGTACACTGTGCATCATAAAACAAGTATAACTTACCAACTAAACACCACAGGCACAAATGGAGGAAAATTGGGTGAATCATTTTCTTCAGCAGTTTGAACGTCAGAATCGTTTCAAATAACGAAAGACTTTAGTTCTACCGTCAGAAGAGCTAAAGATGAGAGAGATGTCAGTCTGAGTTGAAGTGCTCTTTCAGAGTCTGTCTGTACACCTTCTTACGTGGACCTATATAGAAATGAAGTCTAAGACACTGCAGACTTCCTCCCATGAGATATTTTAAGATTGGTTTGACTTCCCCTTTATGCTATTGGGCTTATTAATGTGTATGTGTATTAGTATATTAGTATGATGTGATGTTGACCTAGCGAATTTGACCTCAGATCCTGGAACATTTTGCTTACACTTTATTATAAGGTGTCGTTGTTATGGAGTAATTATATATTTAAGTACTGAGTAATATTAATTAACAAGGTACTATGGGTTCGGGTAGGATTAGTATTTGGTTGAGGGGTATTTGCATGTAACTATGCATACTTTAATGCTAAAACTAAAATTTGAACACATGATGCTGGCCCGAGAATTTTCGGTTTCTTTCGCTCCCCCGTGAAACTCACCGAGTGGTCGGGTGTTCGCTTATATGCTCACACAAAAATCGCTGCAAAAGCTACCACAGAACCGAAAATTCTCAGGCCAGCAGCATGTGTCCAAATTTCAATCCTAACTGTTCTATTTCATCAGAAACGATCTTAAAAAACAGGGCTTTAAGTGTAAAATACCGAACTTGACCTTTAATTACACTCTTTTTATTCATTTTTTTAAAGCAATTTCTTTTATATGTGAAAAATTCGGTAATAGCCTATAATTACAGAATCAAGAAGTTACAATCTAAAATAAGGCTGTTTAATTTATAGATTTATTTGTTTAACTTTTTAAATTAATTTTCAGATTATTTATTTAAATATGAATTCATATCTTAGTATTCAGATTGGATCGGTCGATGCCAGTCTGAATTTTCTTGATGAGAGTTCATCTCAAATTTGGGAAGATCACGATTATGATCATGGATTGTGATTGTTTTTTAACCTGTTAACCGTTGCCAGTGCGCGGGCGCACTGAAGCGTTTTTTTTTTTTATTTAGTTCAAAGTTACTATCAGATTTAATGTTATACCTTGACAAACTATACATCATTAAAAAGATTTATAGAGCTGGTAAGTCCCGCCCCTTCCGCTAATCCCCCTGGACCTCTAGGTTGAAAAATCGTCAATGCAAGTGAATGGGAGAAAAAAAAGAGTAATAAATTGTATGACCTCAATAACTAAATATGAATGGGGAGCAAGGAAAAGTGCAATGTTATGTATATATCAAGCCCTAGTACGTTCTAGCATAGATTACGGATGTGCAGTGTATGGTGATGCAGCTATATCTCAGTTAAAGAAACTGGAGAACATACAATCTAGAGCACTTAGAATCTGCTGTGGAGCTATAAGATCAACTCCTCTAGATGCTGTCAGGGTTGAAATGGGGGAAATGCCATTAGACCTGAGAAGAGAAAAGCTTGCAATGATGTATTGGGCTAACTTAAAAGGTGGTAAGAAGAATCATTGTACACGCGTAATACTAAATGACTGTTGGGAATACAAAAAGAATGGAGGAAATATAAAAGTAAAAGTTTAATTTTTCCGTAAAAGTCTAGTGGGGCTACATGCCCACCAAATTTCATGTTCCCCGGTGTTTCGGTGTCCCTGGTATCGTTGACGAAAAATTCAGTAGATGACAAAAAAAATAAAAAAATAATACTTTGACAATCCCTATATGACCGCTTTCGCTAGCGGCGGTCATAATAATATAATAAAACATTTAACAACAATCAGTGTAATGAATGTGTGTATTAAAACTTCAGAATTATATTCGTATAGACCTGTAACAGTGATAAGGTAAAGCTAGAGAGGTCCAGACCAACCTTCCGAACGTACTTAACTAAGAACGTTTCGGGAAACACGTATTATCGATAATGTACAGCTTAAGGTGTAAGATAAGAACCACTTAGCGTAAGAAGGTTTGGGAAACACAGCCCTGATCAGACTGAACCTCTGGTCCCATAATTATGTATTTATGTGTCATCTAAATATGTGCTAAATATATAGTATTTCATATTCATGCCACAGCTAAAAAGTATAAGATAATGGAAGGATATCATCCATATGACTGAAAAACGTGTAGCCTACTTATAGAGTGTGTTTAAATGAGATGATACTTTGAACCACAAATGATGCTCAAATGTACCTTTATTTGCTCCATTAAGCAGACATGCTGACATAAGTTTACTCTAACAATAATTGCCAGCTAATCAAGCACACACAATATCACAATTTATGCATTTCACAGATTGTAGAATTTATTTGCTGAAAACATATGCTGCCTAATGATTTCCACACTTCATTAAGCAGCACAACCATTTTCAACTGTGATAATAATCAGAAATGTTTTTGAGCAGCAAATCAGTATTAGAATGATTTCTGAAGGGTCTGAAATCTAGTGTAATGAGCTCTGCCATCACAAGATTTTTTTTTTAAACATTAATATTAAAATGTTATATAAAAATGTTCAGATAAATGTAGTCTTGGTACCCTACCTAGAACCTTTCTAATACCAAACTTTAGAACAGCAGTGTAGGCAATATATTATTATATCAAAACCAGCACACGCACACTTTGCAATTAAAATATAGCCTATATTTTTAAATTGTTACATTATTTTGCCAGTAGGCTATGTATATTTGTAAATATATATTTTTTGTGAACAAATTGGTTGCTTATTCTATTCCGTAAAATAATGTTGTGTTTTTTCTCATTTAACCTATAATTTATCCACTTTTGTCCATACAATTTTGTTTAATCCAAATTGTACTTATTAAAGCAACACATTCATGCTTTTGTGTGGTCTTAAATTATTTGGCTTATTTAAATAAACAAGAATTTAAGAACAATCACACAATGATATATTATATATAAATATTAGCCCACAGATACATTTATGCAGGCTTATTTAATGAATCACCCTGAGTCCGAAATTTCTAATGGGTTTTTCGCTTTCGTGATTCGGTGGCTCTGAATTGTCAAAACACCATTCAAAATGCTTGCTACGGATGCGAAAAACGCAGAAAATCGAACCTGATTGGAATACTTAAATCTTTCAACCTTCTTTTAAATTAGTCAGAGAAGATTAACATTCACTGTTACAGGACAGTACTAACATTTGGTCCATGTACTTTTTCGTTCATTCATTATTCTATTTCGGAATGAAAGATGAAATTTAAAAAAGGGTGCAGCTTGGTTTTTTGTTTAAAAGAAAAAAAGCAGAAATGGCTGTATTTTGTTTTCCAAATGTATTGTTGTCATCAAAGAATAGTATTCGAAAATTGGACGACATTTCCGATCGTTTTTTAATTTGTAATATTTATTTGTACGTTTATTGTATTTCATTTGACTGATCCTATCTTTACCCGGAAGTAAATTACACCGTCGTGCGAAGTCATAGATATCTACACTAGATATCGCCTTGGCTACGGCAGTTCATTGGAACGAATGCGTTATATATATTTAAATGATCAAAACTTTCCCACTAAATATTTAATATTCTATTATTTTAATGATCACAATTAAAGTTTTAATTTTATTAAATTGAACAAGCGCAACATTCAGCATTCAATCAAATATTTTAAAAGATCCCAGCAAGCAATAGCCGTCATTTCAACGTCTTGGTTAAATATAGACTCGATATAGTCCAGCTATGTGTAACCCACTTCTAGCCAAAATAACATTGAATCTGGTTACATGTAAATTTTTTCCAAAATAACTTGCAAAATGTATGATAGGCCTATTCCATCATGTAACTGTAAGAATTTCTAATTGAAACCACCAAGAATTATGTATAGCCTTTACTTAAAAATACACTGTTACACACACACACACACACACATACACACATATATGTGTGTCTAGAATGCGTGTCGGCACCACGAAAACAACACCCATACGTGTTAAACAGAGGCGACAGCACTACAGCTGAAACCATAATCAAATTAGTGGAAGGTACACAATATATGGTAAGTTTTCAGAACCTGGCATTTAACAAAAGCTAAACAGGCCCCTAGTACTTTAAACTTTTATCTCCATTTGTTATCTTTACTTACTACTACTATTGTAAATATTTTTGTCGAATAATAATCCTTCAATGGTCAACAAGTACTCCTGTTTGCTGTGTTCTGTGCTTGTTTTGAAGACTTATTGTATGTTTGTAGGATATCATTTTTGAGGTTTAAAGCATTTGGATGAGTAGTTTTGCATAGTTATTCTGGTGTAACTTCTCACAACCACCAAGGTGCATGGAATAAAAAAAACAAACCTATATTTGGACAATACCAGCAACACTTGTGATGTCAAGGGGTCAGAACAAACCAAAGGTGGAGCTGAAAAAGTAATGTTTTATTTTGTTCGGACCCCTTGACATCACAAGTGTTGTGGTATTGTCCAAAAAAAAAGCATTTGAATGAGACCAGTTTTCTAAATAACGTGAGCAATAGTGATGCTGCTTTAGCTCCACTAATAATGGTATACAAATTTTTCTCCAATCTGTAGTCACTTTTTTAAAACTCTAAACACAATTAGCACCACATCCGTGATTATACCATTAACACAATTAATGCTGTTTTCACACGTTTTTAAAATGCTTAAATTTTCTTTTCACACAAGCTTACCCAATACCAAAATCATATATCTTTCTGGTCTTATTTACAAATGCTTAAACACAGCATGACAGAAATGAAGAATAATGTTCCCAGCCTTAAATATAGTATAAAGCCTATATACTGCAACAACATATATCACACAATTCTGACTTTATAACTAACAATTGTGAGTTTATATCAAGCAATTCTGAGAAAAAAAAGTCAGAATTGTGAGATGTAAACTTGCTATTAAGAGAAAAAAGAGTCGAATTGTGAGATGAAAAGTCACAATTACCTTTTTGTTGTTGATCAATTGCAGAAATTACATGTTTTCATTTCAGTAAAATCTTTATGAAAAGCTTTCCATTACCACTGTTCCGTATGTGCAGAATATGCGTTCTGCATAGGGCACTAACTAAGGGGACCATCAACACCCCACAACTGAAGTTCTGCATAGGAGACCCATTTGATCAGTGTCTGCACTGAACAATTCTGTTTCTACTGTACATTCTATATAATGACTCATTCACTGTTAGATAGTATGTTGCAAAGCATGCACACATTCAACACTCAAACAAAAATGTAGAATGGCTTACAGTGAAAGGAAACTGAATAAGGCTATTAAAAAACAATGGATTTAATATTGTCTGAAGATAGAACTGAAACATAAGTAATGCAGTTTTCGTAATGCCATCATCTGTTGACAGTCATTGTGCTTTGATTGACTATGCTCATGTTCGGTAGAAAGTGCTAGTGTTTTGACAGAATGATTCTATTTTGTTTTGATGGAGTTAGTATATGTAGAAAAAGGTTTTTAGCATTATGAAATGTAGAGTTTGTATTTATTTGACAAAATTTGGTTTTGGACAAAAAATTTGGTTAATTGTGTGATGCAGGTGTGTTGCTGTGTTAAGAGTTTAGAAAAAGTATTTTAAGTATTGATAAATGCTTTTTAGCAAGTGTAAAAAACTGTAAAAGTAAATGACTACCTCTAACACAAACTGAATGAAAAACAGGGTGATCATGTTAAGTATTAAAATATGCATATTACTGACCATTGATGCTGAAGGTCCAGGGATGATGTGTGAGTCTTCTTCAGATGCAAGAGTGAAGATGTAAGTGAGGTATAGATGCTATTTATAGTCCTGGACCCTGGACTGGCCCTCTTCGTCATCACAAGATCAATGGAAACTCTTCACATAACCACTCTCTCTTTTACAGAAGTCTTTGGCAGGGTTTAAGCTTCTCCTTGTGTGAGTAATTCTCCACACACCCAAATGCCAAAAAACACAAACACAAACATACTTTTGAGGGCAAATCAGATAAATGTGCCACCTTCATACTAAAGAATGTCTCCACTTCTTTAGCAAACCACCGGTCAGAGTTACAACATGTTTAATTTGTTAATCTTTTGTGAATGTGCATTTCTATTACAATTAATATATAATTCTAATCTCAAAAGCTCATCTGACCCACTTTCGGGGGAAAACCCTTTTTCTACTGACACTATCTGCTTAAATAAACTGGAATAATATGTTGTCTGTCATTCTAGTGTTTATTATTGTTGTATAATATAATAATTGGGGGAAAAATGCATTCAAAGTTTCATACATTTTTCAAAATTCCTCCACAGTCACAAAAATTGGCATGGCAACCTTGGTAAATATGAGCGGAATGAAGGTTTTGCCATTGACATAACAGTCCCCTGACCCAATACCAATAAAAACCTGAGGGATGAGCTGAAGAAAAGAGTCCACAAGTAAGGACCCTTTGAATCTGAAGGATCTGGAGAGACACTGTATGGAGGAATGGTCTCAGTTATCTTGCCATATGTTCATCAACCTTATTACCCATTATAGGAGAAGATCCAGAGCTGTTATCTAGGCAAATGGAGGTTGCACAAAGTATTAAATGAAAGGAAACTGGGCCCTCATTAAATTATGGAATAATAATTAAAAAAATGGTTTGGCCACTGATCAAAATTTGATTTTGTCATTTGATTTGTCAAGTTCAGTACGCTCAAAATGTCCGGTCAGCACAAGTCCGGTGCTCAGAAAAGGAAAGAAAAGAGAAGAAGAAAATATAGGCCTGGGAGATTATCTATACAAATATTTGAAAAAAGGTGGTGACGGTGAAGCTGGGACTAGTAAAGTCAACGAGCAAGGTAAGAAACATCGCAGCCAACGTTTACGAGCCTTGTCAGGGGTTTTCCTGCATTTAATTCATTTAAATTTTTTTGGCGACCGCCAATGCAAATGTTTGTCCCGCCAAAGCCTTATTTGATCGATGTAGAATAGAACTAGATGCGAAAGTTCATCGAGACAAACTTTAAGTTGGCTTGAGAAAGTTTGGACCAGAACGTTTTTTGCTAGGCGGTTGCTAGGATG
>FLSR01000348.1:17278-28425 GCA_900092035.1 Leuciscus waleckii
AATGTATCATATTTTGGAGCGTGATTGCGTTTGAAAGGAAAAATGCACCAAACGTTAGGCTTTATGTTTTTACTATTATCTCATTTCATATCATCATAACGAATGGAAACATTTGAAGTAACATATGATAGTCAATATATTTTTCTCTAGCGTAGTTGTTGAAATCTTTTGGAAGATTTAATTTATTGTTATTATTATTTTATGCAGCACTGCGTAGCCTATGCCTACAAGGCACAACAAACCTGGTGTTCATTATATATTGTTGGAAACGTGTGTGTGTGTGTGTATTCTGTGAATTTTAAAAAGCAATTTTAACCAGAAAAATCTAAAATGTATTCCCAAAATCGTGCAGGCCTAGTTTCTCTTGATATCAGTATGTTCACAGTTTTTTTCTTTTTTTTTTTCTTTCAGGGACCAGATGCAACTGAGTCCTGCTGACTTCAACATTTACATGAGTCTCTGTATATGAACATGGTAAAGTGAAAATCAAACACCTTGGAAATGAAAGGTATGTTTTTAGGAATGGCACAGAGGTCTCTGTCTTTGGATCATTGTTTTTAATGTGCTCTTTTGTCATTTGTATTTTTGGATTGTGTTGTGTTGTAAATAAATCCAAACAATCTAAAAGCCATTCTTTTTTAAATCTCCTCATTCTTTGTGCAAGGTTGCTCTGAATGACAGGGCCTGATAGCTCCTAATAGGGCGGTTAGGGGAGTGTCTTTGTCTTTCTCAGGTGTTGAAGGCTTACATATTCATGAGATGATCACGCCTCTTCGCATATGGCTTTCTCACACAAAATACGTCTTAGAAATTTTAAATCAATATATTGTCTTATCTGAATGAGCAGTCAGGGAGTTTTTCACATAGTTTTGGAGCAAATATTCTAGGCTACGTGATACAATTTTCAAAAGTCTTGTGAAGAAATAATCAGTATGGGTTTCGTGGCCTTATTTCAGTGAGAATTTTTTTTTTGTATTTTCACAAACCACGCATAAATTTCATTATCTCAAAACTACAAACTTTTAGATACATGCTGCTGATATATTATTGTAGCAGAGTTTGTGCTGAATACAGTGTAATTAGACTTTAGCCATGAAAATGTCACTAGTAACAGAAAAAAACACAAATGTCAGAGCATGTCAGACCACCTCCAGGGCCCAGAAAACAGCTCAGACCTCAGAGGGTTAATGTGAAAGCATTGTAATGACAAAACAAGTAATGTCAACATTAAAAATGTCAACAATAAATCCCTTGACTGACTTTTGTACGAATATTAAGGCGATATAAGGAAAAAATATTTGCAAGGTGAATTTCGACTTTAAAACTAGACTATGCTCCCTTGCTTTACAACATACTTATTATAACTACAACAGCTCGCTGCAACAGCTTATTTGCATAAAAACATGACCGGACCTCAAGAAATGTAAACAAATTGAGGTTATCAACATTCACATCAAAGAGCAAGAGTTCTTGTGATTCTGAAATGAGAGAATATTGTGTTTACCATGAAAATAACCAAATATTTTGTCCTAAATTAATAAGAAATATCTAAATGTATCCAAATTTGTTATACAATTATAATTTTGCAGTCTGAAAGTGCCAGAAATGAAATCAGCATCCTCTAAAACCACTCACATATTGTAGAATATGAGTGCAAAATATGTGGTCAAAATGGATGTTTAAGCTAATAATGCTAATTATGCTAATTATGCACATTTCTTAACATATGCAAATTAGCATCCAGCAGTTTCTGTATGCTGTGGACCCATACTTCACATTTATGCAATAAAACTTTGGCGTACTCAACATTTCAGGGTTCATAATGGGGCTCTATGGGCTGGCTACTAGACTATTAGTTTTAATCTGTATTTTCTATCTTTTCTTGCTGTTTATATTGCTTAATATAACTTAATCATTACAATATATTTGATACTATCTAATAGATATGATCTAATATTGTCTGTCACATTAATCTGGCATTGCTATTGTTATGGAATATGCAATTATTCTATTATAATAATGCCTTTTTGTGTATGAAGTACTTATGTGTTGTAGTTAACCACAATTGTCTTTATATAATGAAAGTGTTTTTATTGAGCAGGGCACCGGAGGTGGTTGTTGGGCGATTTGTTGGGAGAGTGTTGTATAATGAAGGACACTTTAATCATTGAAATAATTTATTGAAAAGAGTGGTTTATGAAGAAAAACACTGCAGTTGTTTTTGTGAAATCATTTATTGAGAAAATGGTTTATAAAGAAAAACACTGCAATTGTTTTTGTAAAATGGTTTATTGAGAAAGTGGTTTATAAAGAAAAACGTCTCGGTTACGTATGTTAACCCTCGTTCCCTGAGTGAGGGAACAGAGACGTCACGTCGGTAGGAGTTACCAACGAATTGGGATCACGCTAGGGAGACCAATTGCCTTCGAGTGAAACTAAAACGAGCCAATGGACATTGGCATGCAGGATTTGCATTCCGCGCCCCGCCTGCCAGTGCGGGTATAAAGCGGAAGCGCGAACATACACAAATCGCTTTACGCTGAGGAGCCGAACGGTGTCCGGTCCTCCGCGAAGGTACAGCAACCATGGCGACGGGACGTGACATCTCCGTTACCTCACTCAGGGAACGAGGGTTACTATATGTAACCGAGACGTTCCCTTTCGTTCGGTCACTCCTACGTCACGTCGGTAGGAGTTACCAACGAATTGGGATCCCTAACAAAACGCCATGGTGCTGGCGCCTTCCAGCGCCTGGCTTAAGCTTCCCGCTGTTGTATTACAATCCACTACAATAGTATATAAACTGAGAAAGTGATTATTGAGTTTACAGCAAGAGATTCCTGCCAGACCTGTTTTTCCTTTGTAAGTTAAATGAGTCAGATCACGGAGACGCTAACCTATTGTCTTTAATGGCTCTTGGAGCCAGAGCCACAGTCCAGACGTTGAATCGTTAGGCTGATTGGATTAGCACATATGCGTTTGAATGGTTATTCTGATTGGATTGAGACTGGTAACACGCTGGAGTCTGGGGCGGGTTCCTTAACCTGTATACTCATTTACATGCTTTATTCAGAGTCTCCACATCTATGTACCCTCCCCTCTTTGAGAAGTATAATTACAATGAGGAATCTGTCATGAGTTAGATTTGATGATGATGAACATCAGACTTGATGAACTACAGACATGGAAGAATAAATCTCTTCTGCTTATAAAATCCATCTCAAGTCTCCTGGTTTCTGCTTCGATGAAGGAATAAAAGTTTCCAACAATTTGGTGCCTGTGACCCGGATAGAGTTCCAGCTTCTTCACCTGAATCCAGATTGAAACAGAAATCTCAACAAAGATCTGCTTTCCAGACTGCATCTTTTGGAATCCAGAGCGAAACTTTTCTGACTGAGTTCCAGAAGAAATTTTTCTGTACAACCAATGATTCGGTGAGTTTCACTCTATTCAAAGAACTGATGCAGGCCAGTACAAATTTGTTTTCCTCTGCGCTGACAGAGAAGTTAACAAACAGCTGCAGGGGTTTGTTAACTAAGTTATCCTCTAAAGTTGTCTTTTAGAGATGAAATTCATCCTCTGTTTTTCAGGCAGGGAAGATTAACATAAAGTGCTAGTAATTTGTGTTATCATTTTCTCTGGGCAAGGAAGGTTAACAATAGTTGATCTGTGTTAACGTGTACCCTCTGTTGATCAGAGAAGTTTTAGTGTTTGTTTGTGTGGTAACAAAATGGTTAGAAGGAATGCTAGGCTGATACCCACAACTGAGAAAGCTGGACTAGCGACTCCTTTATGGACAGACAGTGAGTTCAAGTCATTGTTAGGACAGCACATTGACTCTATAGTGACTGAGTCAGTCAGATTGAATTTAACAAATAAATGTAGCATTCACCCAGAAAAAGTATGGTCAATTGAAGATGGTAAAAAGATACTAGGAGCAAGTATTCGCAAGAACAATGTGAAAGCCATTATCTGTTGTCACAGAGAATTTAGCTTATCCATTGCACAAGAACAAGCTCAGTGTATTGCTAAGTTAAAAGAACAGAACAAACAATTGCACACTCAAGTGTTTTCTCTCAAAAAAAAGATGGGCCATAAGGCCTCATCCAAAGTACTCAGAAAACCAACAGTCAGATGAAAGCTATCCTGATTTACAGTCTTTTGATAGAATAGAGGACAATGTCAATTTAAATGCAGTTGAAGTGTGTGGTGCAAGACAAAAGGCTCAGAGTAGGGGAAAAGGGGTTGATCCAGTTCCATCAGCAACCCCCATACTGCAGCTACAAGCAGTCAAAACATCTTTAGGTCCTAAAGATATTGAGAGACTTGTTGAAAGTTAGCCATCAGTGCAAAGAAATGTTTCTGAGTTTAGGAGAGAATTGTCCAAAAAGATGCGGCTTTATGATATGTCCCTAGCCGAAGTCACCCAGCTAATATCACAGATCTAGACTGAGTCAGAATTCAATGATTTTGAAAATGCTGTAAACAATTCTGAGTTTCAAAATGCCAGAAAAGATGAATTGAGAGAGGGAGTTCTGAGAGTTTTAAAGGACATTGTTGGACCGAAAGTGGATTGGTCGAAGGTCACTAGTTCTGTACAGAAGATGGGTGAAACTGTTTGAGAGTACACAGAAAGATTTTGCCAGACCGCTGCAGCTTACGGCGGATTTGCTGACACTTCAGAGAAGGTTTTAGATGAAAATGGCCCATTAGTTTGGGCATGGTTTCATGGTCTTTTGTCAGAACATAGAAATGCATTTCCTTACTTAGAATTAACATTGACCAGTAGAACCCTGAAAAACAACTTGGACAGGTTAGCTACTTGGGAAAGAGACTCTGATGTCAAGGCAAGAGTAAAAATTGCAGCAGCATCCTTTAAGGTCAACACAGAGAATCAACAGAAACGCAAACGTCCTAAGAGAGAGGGCAGCTGTAATTACTGTGGTAAAACTTTAAAGAAGTTAACAAGGTTACTCAGCTTAAACTCAGCCTGCTTGATACTCTGAAGCAGCCCCTCTCCCCTCCTCATTAAACTCGTGGGGTAACTTAATAAGGTGTTAACCATTTGGGCTGTGAGTGCTTAATTTCCCCTGAAACAACAACAAAGATGAAAGACTGATTTTTGTTTAACAAACAAAGGAAAGTGACTGTCTCAACCTTCCTTTGGGGGACCCTGGTTGACTCACAGCCTTAAATGTTATACCACAGAAATATTCCAGTCAGACCCCCATCCTCTATTATGATGTCTATTATGACTGATGTTTCACTGGAGAATGGAAATGTGCCAATTTTCTCACACACTGTACAGTGTGTACACCACCTTCAGGGACAGAATAGGACACACAGACCAGTTGAGGAGCCTAGGGAAGAACCGAAGTGCAACAGGCCTCGGGGGCAAAACCTTGTGGTGAAGATTTCCTCATCCCCCTCTCATCCCCACCTCACTGGTCCATAGGTGTCAAATCAATTAAGAAATAGGGAAAGAATGAAACAACAACAGCAGACTCTGAAAACGATACAACCCTAGTGTTTGAAGAAATACTGCTCTGTTTTCTGTTTTCTTTCTTCCTCTGTGCAGATACCACTTCATGGCTGCTCCGAGATCCATATGCAACGACCGTCTCACCTGCATATGAAGCCACAACCTCAAGAAGACAACTAGACCCACTGCTGAACGAACTATCTCAAAAGAAAAAGAAAAAAATACACAACGCAGAGACTCACCTACGGGAACTTCAGTCATCCATCAGAGAACTTGAACAAAATACAACAAGACATTCTTGATCTTTCAACTAAATTACACCAGATGACTGAAGATAACTTTTCATGGTTCGGAAACCTGTTAGTATCAAATGTGTCAACCAAGTCCAGCACAAGGAAATAACAGTTTTCAACCAGAAAAGACTATTACTCGTAAGGACTTCACGGACCCTAATTGCATGTTTGTCTCTGTGTCAGCATGCAATTACAGATGAACAACACAGATCATGCTATGTGCCTGTAACTATCACACGTTACAAGAATGAACTTGCTATGTGCCTGTAACTTACACAAGTTACAAGAATTAACTTTCTATGTGCCTGTAACTTACACAAGTTACAAGAATGAACTTTTAAGTGTCTAAATTTGTATTTTGTGAGAGTTTTTAAGAACCTCAAGGGGTGAAGTGTTGTATTACAAATTTATTAAATGTTTAATTTAGGTTTCCACTACAATAGTATATAAACTGAGAAAGTGATTATTGAGTTTACAGCAAGAGATTCCTGCCAGACCTGTTTTTCCTTTGTAAGTTAAATGAGTCAGATCACGGAGACGCTAACCTATTGTCTTTAATGGCTCTTGGAGCCAGAGCCACAGTCCAGACATTGAATCGTTAGGCTGATTGGATTAGCACATATGCGTTTGAATGGTTATGCTGATTGGATTGAGACTGGTAACACGCTGGAGTCTGGGGCGGGTTCCTTAACCTGTATACTCATTTACATGCTTTATTCAGAGTCTAAATCTCTTCTGCTTATAAAATCCATCTCAAGTCTCCTGGTTTCTGCTTCGATGAAGGAATAAAAGTTTCCAGCACCACCTACAGTTTCTTGTTACTTCTCTTTTTTTTTTATAGCGGAAGCTTAGCTAGGAAGAGATCACACTGCTGTTCCGCAAGACCCGCTCAGTGGAAATTGGATAACGCTGGGAAAGTGTGCCCAACCGTAGGAAGGAACTCTGCGGATCCACAACCTGCCCGAAGGGAGGCACTAGGAAAACACGTGCACTAGCCCGTGGGATAGTGGACACATGGCAGTCTCTGAGGTAGTCCCAGCCCGGAGGGGTGGGAGCATACTCGGCAGAGACGACAGAGCGGACTCTGTCGAGGGGAAGACACTGGCGAGCCCGGGGGGTAGCCGCATCGTGGAGAAACACACATGGGGTCGCCGTAGGGACCACTGACATATGGAACCCCAGCCTAATACCAGCTCATTAGTGACAGGTAACAGGCCTGGCATCCGGCGATCCACCTCGCTGGCCCGGAGGGGTGACGGAGGAACTCACGAGGTTAGCCGTTTGTTGGGTAACCAATGGAGCAGAATAACGCACGTATCTGGCCCATGGGGCGAGAATGGCGTAGCAAGCCGACACTAACCTAATTCCTCGCGCTACTGGCCGTAGCAAGTACACGGGAGGAAACAGGTTCTACACAAAGGCTATAAAACCTAGAGAACATGTTAGGTGTCGCCCAGCCCGCAGCTCTGCAGATATCTGTCAGCGAGGCGCCTTAAGCCAGCGTCCAGGAGGAGGCAACACTCCTAGTAGAATGTGCCCTCAACCTAGGTGGGCAAGGCACGTCCTGGGACTCATAAGCCCGGACGATAGCATCCACTAACCAGTGGGCTAATCTCTGCTTGGAGACAGCCTTCCCCTTCTGCTGGCCTCCGTAACAGACAAAGAGCTGGTCTGAGGTCCTAAAGCTTTGTGTTCTGTCCACGTAGCAGCGCAGAGCGCGAACGGGACAGAGAAAAGCCAGGGCTGGGTCTGCCTCCTCTGGGGGCAGCGCTTGCAGGCTCACTACCTGATCTCTAAACGGAGTGGTAGGAACCTTGGGCACATATCCGGGCCAGGGTCTCAGGATAACATGAGAGAAGTCCGGCGCAAACTCTAGGCACGATTCGTCGACCGAAAATGCCTGCAGGTCCCCTACCCTCTTGATAGAGGCCAAAGCCAGCAGGAGAGCTGTCTTCATTGACAGGATATTTAATTTGACTGCAGGCAAGGGCTCAAATGGTGGTCTCTGAAGTGCTCTGAGCACTAGAGTTAAATCCCAAGAGGGTACGGAGTGCGGATTACGAGAGGGATTCAACCTCCTGGCACCCCTGAGGAACCTGATGATCAGGTCGTACTTTCCCAATGACTTATCTTCTACTGCATTGTGATGAGCAGCTATTGCGGCAACATACACTTTGAGGCCTTCGCTCCAACCCATCTTGCTGGAAGGAAAGGACGACACTGATCGGGCAAGTTCGGGGGTCTTCTCGGTGGGAAGAACCCAGACATGAACAGGTTCCACTTCAATGCATAGAGGCGCCACATAGAGAGGGCTCTAGCGGAAGTGATGGTGTCTACCACTGCCTGTGGTAGCCCACCTAGAACCTCCGCGTCCCGTCCAGGGACCAGACATGGAGTTTCCAGAGGTCTGGACGCGGGTGCCATAGGGTGCCCTGTCTCTGAGAAAGAAGGTCCTTCCTCAGAGGGATCGGCCAAGGAGGAGCTGTCGCGAAAAGCATGAGTTCCGCAAACCAAGTCCGGTTGGGCCAATTGGGCCAATACGTCCTCCCTGACCTTGCACAGTGTCTGTGCAAGAAGGCTCACTGGGGTAGATGCATATTTGCGAAGGCCCTGGGGCCAGCTGTGTGCCAGTGGAGCACATATATTGTTTTATATGGAGACGTACACGCAAATATCACGTCATGTAGACACGTCAATAACGTGTAGTTGTTGATCTATACAGACGTGACGGCGGCGTCACATTAGAAGTTAACGTGTGGATTACGTCTGCACGTCTGCCCGTCTGACCGTCTGCACGTCTTAACGTCTGCCCGTCTGAACGTCTGCACGTCTGCACGTCTGCCCGTCTGAACGTCTGCCCGCCTAATTTTCCTTATTTTCTCATACATTTACTGTTATAGACATTATCGTAGATACTCTTATTTTGGCAGTTTACTTAGGACTACATTGGATTTATTTATTTATATAATGCTGAATGTCTGTTAAGTACATACATTTGGTATCCCAATGATAGATAAAAGTCTATTGTCATGTATATCTTATGAGAGACAAATAAAATGGGCTAGTAAAATTCAGAAAAAGTGGGTCATATCATTATTTGTTTGTTTAAGATGTGTTAAAGCCCTGCAGCAGCCGGTCTGCATGCCTTAAGTTCATTCTGCATTTAGTATTAATTAACCCTCTGAGGTCTGAGCTGTTTTCTGGGCCCTGGAGGTGTTCTGACATGCTCTGACATTTGTGTTTTTTTCTGTTACTAGTGACATTTTCATGGCTAAAGTCTATTACACTTATTTACAGCACAAACTCTGCTACAATAATATATCAGCAGCATGTATCTAAAAGTTTGTAGTTTTGAGATAATGAAATTTATGCGTGGTTTGTGAAAATACAAAAAAAAAATTCTCACTGAAATAAGGCCACGAAACCCATACTGATTATTTCTTCACAAGACTTTTGAAAATTGTATCACGTAGCCTAGAATATTTGCTCCAAAACTATGTGAAAAACTCCCTGACTGCTCATTCAGATAAGACAATATATTGATTTAAAATTTCTAAGACGTATTTTGTGTGAGAAAGCCATATGCGAAGAGGCGTGATCATCTCATGAATATGTAAGCCTTCAACACCTGAGAAAGACAAAGACACTCCCCTAACCGCCCTATTAGGAGCTATCAGGCCCTGTCATTCAGAGCAACCTTGCACAAAGAATGAGGAGATTTAAAAAAGAATGGCTTTTAGATTGTTTGGATTTATTTACAACACAACACAATCCAAAAATACAAATGACAAAAGAGCACATTAAAAACAATGATCCAAAGACAGAGACCTCTGTGCCATTCCTAAAAACATACCTTTCATTTCCAAGGTGTTTGATTTTCACTTTACCATGTTCATATACAGAGACTCATGTAAATGTTGAAGTCAGCAGGACTCAGTTGCATCTGGTCCCTGAAAGAAAAAAAAAAAGAAAAAAACTGTGAACATACTGATATCAAGAGAAACTAGGCCTGCACGATTTTGGGAATACATTTTAGATTTTTCTGGTTAAAATTGCTTTTTAAAATTCACAGAATACACACACACACACACGTTTCCAACAATATATAATGAACACCAGGTTTGTTGTGCCTTGTAGGCATAGGCTACGCAGTGCTGCATAAAATAATAATAACAATAAATTAAATCTTCCAAAAGATTTCAACAACAACTACGCTAGAGAAAAATATATTGATTATCATATGTCGCGTTTCTCGACCTCAGAGGGTTAACCATTCAGAAACCACTTTAAAGCTTATTGGATTTTAAACTCAAATTAATTAGCATACTTCTGATTGCCGGTTACTGCTATACTTTTTCTGAACAGGTAATTAATCATCCAATTTAAAATTGTTTAACATAAATATACTATTTAATAGAGCTACACTAAAGTTTTTATAAAGCCTGCACTCTATAAATGTAGCCTAGTCATACTGCATATTTTTTGCTACTATGTTAAGAGCATACAAATATATCACCCAACTCAGGCAAAACAATTGACAGCCCTGATAAATAAAGTAAAAGGCTTAAACGGATGCATCTTGTTTTCACCTGCAGGAAAAACAAACACTTAAAACAAAAATGACAGGAAATGACCACTAAAGTCAGTAGGTGGCAGCAGAGGGACACTTATTTGCTCATTAGCCATGTCCACTGCTTGATATACTTGTAGGAAGTTTCAGTAAGTCTTGGGTCATTTATTCCTGTACATTAAGGGCTCAGTGCATTAACAATTTCTGAAAGGAGCAATGTTCGATATATTATACATTTGCTTTTGTAAAATATTTTAAGTGCTTTAAATGTCTTACAGATTTGTATTGTATGGGGGTTCTGCATCTTTGGAAAAGTTATATTCAACTAACACAAGATAAATAATGAGTGAAATGTATGACTGAATGATTTTTTAAATGTATTTTTGTGTCAAAACGAAGAGTTTGTAATGTCATTTGTAGCATCTTTTAATAACAGAACAATAGACTTGAATGGTCAGAGTATGACTGCTTTATTCTATGGTATTGTCTGCATGCGGGTCCTATTCCTGTCTACCTATTTATACATGAGATACCCATACCTTTACTCTGCTCTTAAGCACACACAATAATCATAAATGCTACACTAAATCTTTAAATCCTGGGAAATAAAGTTTGTTACATAAATAAGAATTACAGTAAAAAGCATTCACTTAACAATTTCGCAGTTAATGAAGTACATGTTATACAATATAACAGTGTTCATTATTTTCAGATTTAAACTATGGCTACGATTTATATTTATATTCTTTATATCAGAATGACACACACACACACACACACACACACACACACACACACACAC
>FLSR01000348.1:31314-56571 GCA_900092035.1 Leuciscus waleckii
AGGGGCGGGGGGAGCAAAGCTCATTATCATTTAAAGACACATGCACTTAAACGGCGTGCTGAAAACAGAGCTGTTTTTGACCAGGTAAAATTAGTGTTTTCTTACAATACTAATGAGAATTTTTAATTAAAGTATTTTACAAACTTTTAATTTAGACCCTAAAGAATCATATTAGCTTGTACAAAAATGACATTATATGACCCCTTTAACGCACTCCGGCCGCCCATCTGCACAACAACAGTGTTTGGTGTTTGAGAACGCACTCCCTGAAATAGGTTCCAGGGTGCAAATGATTACCCGTTATCTCTGCGCAAACCTCAAAAACGCAAACCAGCGAAAATGCAGATGGCGTCCACATGCGCATCACGTGTTCAGTCCAAAGGTATTTAAATGGTTATCAGTTAATAGCAAGGAATAAGAAGAGCAATATACCAATACGTATCATGTGTTTAAGCTGGAAAAATCCAGAAGAGAAATTTCTTTCTGTTGAGAAGAAACTAGCAGCTACCAACTACGAGTAAAAGATATGCAGAATTACGAGGTCTTGCAAGAAAAATAAATAAGTAAATAAAATAATAGACTAATTAATACCAATAAAACAGTAAAGGGGCATTAAACTAAAGATAAGTATAAAATGCAAAACCCCAAAATTCTTTGGGCAACAATAGGAAAATACACTCTTAGATCCAAACGTGAGGATATTACAGTTTTTCTCGTTTGCTTAAACACTGTACCAGGCTTTTGAACTAAATTTCAAAACCATAATGCCATTTATCAAAAAGCACACCCATTTCCCTAAACTATAAACGCTGTTCCCTGTTTTGACACATGAGTCAGATTTGTTGAACTGTCACTGCAAAACTCTACACACAAATCCCTTCATTTCTCATTGCCTAGACCATGTTGCCATTTAGAAAGCACTAGCATTCAATATTGTTCACTCAAGTCAGCACAGCTTAAGCACAGTTAGCACACAATTACCCAAGTGGAAACACTAAGAGTCAAAATTTAACACACATCAATCAGAACCTTCAATAGATAGATAAAAGGGCCCAAATCAGTTTATTGAGTTTTGGAACAATGGATCCAGAAAGACATGAAAGAAGAGATCGAGGAGGGATAAGAAGGAGGAGGAGGAAGGGCAAGGGCAAGAAGACAAGCAGTCTCAGATGAAATTCAAGTCACTCTATAGTTGTCCATATCTTTGTCAATGATATGACTATGAGGGAGGCTGGGCTACGAGTAAGGCCAAATTTGAGTCGCTTTACCGTTGCCTCGAGAACCTTCAGGGAGGTGGGTGGCAAACAAAATTCTATCACTGAATAAGAGACAAACATTTCCAATAGTCTTTGATGAGGTGTATTTTCTTGCAAGAAAAGGCCAGCAGTCGTACAGTCACACAGAGTGGCTGCAGAGTGTGACAGTGAAGTGAGGGCATCCTTTCTCCTTTATAGTCTTGACTCCCAGAATGTTATCTTTCTAGGCCAATGATGGTATTTCAACCATATGTTGAACTTGTTCATCATATTGTATCCTTGAGTGGAGGCCCTCCTGTCACGTACCAACATTCTTTACCATTCCAATACAATTCCATATTAGAATAAGCTTTGTGTGTGCTCTTTTACTGTCATATTATGGTCACACACATCTTAAGTAAATATTGAAAACAATTTAGAGGAGAGAGTAAAAAAAAAGAAGAAAAAAAAGAGTAAAACAGGAAAAAAAAATGTTTTGTTTGTTTTTGTGTGTGTGTGGTTGTACTGTGTAGTACTGAATGCATAAAAATGTGCCAATGTATCCATTGGTTGTGTCTTTTGTGTTCATCATGTGAAAAGGTTTGTGATGGGGGGAAACACAAGCAATATAACTTACCAGTTTTGGAAATGTTGTTTTGAATTTATTGCACCAGTGTGTTAGACTATGTTGTAGTGTGTGTGATTTTGAGGGCTTGTGTGTCCTGTCTGAGGGCAAAGTTTGTTTTTTCAGCAAGAGTGAATGGTTTTGAGTGTAGAGCTTCATTTTGACCTGAAAATAGGATGTTTGGGGAATTGGGTGAGACGTTATGGATTTGTGTTTATACGAGGCATAGTTTCAAGAAATGTGTTTAAGCAATTGAGAAAAACTGTAATAAAGCAATCTTTAGTGGCAGAAGTGATAGGTCTAACATATTTGTAACATGGAGTCGGCTTTGCAGCCTTGGCTAAATTAAGTATACACGAGACTAGATAATGATCTGAGATGTCATCGCTCTCCTGCAGAATTTCAACGGCATTAACATTGATTCCATGTGATAATATTAGATCTAGAGTATGATTACGAATATGAATAGGTCCTGACACATGTTGTCTAACTCCAATAGAGTTAGACAACAACAATTAGGACTTTATCTGCAGCCAGTACTAACTCTGATAGAAAGTCAGCAAATTCTTTGATCTGTATGGTGCCCTGGTGGCCTGTATACAGTAGCCAGCACAAATCTCAAACGTGATTTATCATTTACACTAGATAGTGTTACATTAAGCACCAACACTTCAAAATAATTATATTTGAAACCAGACTAACTAGTAATTCTGAAGATATTACTATAAATTACAGCAACACCTCCCTCTTTGCCTTTCAGATGAGGTTCATGTTTACATTAGTAATCTTGGGGGGTGGACTCATTTAAAGTGCCCCTATTATGCTATTTTAAAGTTTCCTAATGTTGTTTTGGAGTCTCCTACAACAGGTTTACATGCATCAAAGGTTTGTTTTGGAGTCTCCTACAACAGGTCTACATGCATCAAAGGTCAAAAGACTGTTTAATTTCCTCATATATACATTTGCACATCACACATTTTTCAATGATTCTCAAACGATTCGTCAAATGAATCAATCTCTCTAAATTGTAATTCCGCGAGCTACTCTGCTCTGATTGGCCAGACAGCTCAGTCTGTTGTGATTGGTTTACCTCGTACAGCACACGCATCAAAAACAAAAACGCCCATTGTCATAACAATGTCAGCTGTCCTGAGGCTTCCTACACCGTAAACTAAAGACAGTAACGAACAATGACGTTGATTTTACCATATCGTACTCTGCGAGCACGAGTCTGATGATGAAACACTGGAAGAACTAGTTATTCAACCCGAACCTCCATCGCAAGGACGATGGTTATGATAGATAGATGATATGTGTAATCATAAACACCTTTTACCTTATTTTAATTATTCTCAGGTTAGGTAAAGTAAGTCAAATCTGTCCTTAATTATAAGCATTTGAATTTCCATACTTACATTTATGCATTTGGCAGACGCTTTTATCCAAAGCGACTTACATTGCATTATCCTATACATTTATACATAGGTATGTGCAATCCCCTGGGATCGAACCCACAACTTTGCGTTGTTACTTACATTGCATTATCCTATACATTTATACATAGGTATGTGCAATCCCCTGGGATCGAACCCACAACCTTGCGTTGTTAACGCAATGCTCTTACCACTGAGCTACAGGAAAGCTATTTACGTACTATATTTAGATCACAGAAGACTTCTCTGTGGTTAGTTCAGCTCAATCTTTTGTAGAACAGAGACTCATGGCAGGCAAGCTTCTTAATTACAATTATATATATATTTTATTAAATACAGGTTAACTAGTTTACATAAAAGGTAATATAAAAAAAAAAGATATAAAAGTAAATCAAAACCAAATCGTTTACAAGCTTTGACTGCATGAGGCGCAATGGCAAGGCATCTAACACCGGAGAGGCTGTCCTTGGTGAATCAGCGTCTACCTTGACATTCATTTCCAGTCCTTTTAAAGTCCATCAACTTTTTGACATCTTCAGAAATCCCTTCTGGAAACTCCCTAGACTTGTTCATATAAAGCCTTTCGCCTCTTCGTCCTCCTTCTTCTGACCTGCAACACATAGACAGTAATGCTTGCATTTTTCTTCTTTCTTTGGCAAAGCTCTTTCTAATACGTCTTGTTCCTCACTATGCTTTTAATAAATGCTTAAAACATTGTGTGGTTTGTTTTTCTTTATAAACCACTTTCTCAATAAACCATTTTACAAAAACAACTGCAGTGTTTTTCTTCATAAACCACTCTCTTCAATAAATTATTTCAATGATTAAAGTGTCCTTCATTATACAACACTCTCCCAACAAATCGCCCAACAACAGCCTCCGGTGCCCTGCTCAATAAAAACACTTTCATTATATAAAGTTACAATTGTGTTTAACTACAACACATAAGTACTTCATACACAAAAAGGCATAATTATAATAGAATAATTGCATATTCCATAACACCCCCCTTATGCAACTTTTCTATTCTACAATTATTATTTTATTTTCAAACTTAGGTATTGCATAATAACATCCTCTGGTTTTATCATACTTTCTTAGTTTAGTATATATTTGTCCTGACTTGTCCTGAATGTAAGGACATTCATTTGAAAAACATTCATATTCCACCCAGATTCATTCATTTTTTGGCTTTATAACTTTACTTTCAATAATCTTTCCCTGTATCAAATCTCCAGAAGGCCAAGTTTTTGTACTTTGTTTTATTATGGTCAAATAACATCCAAATTTACTTCACATCAGTCAACCATTATTAATTTCATGATAACATGCCAAATTAATTGTCCCTTACAGTCTTTACACAGAAACGTACGGCCTCTTCCATTAATCAGACACATATTAGACGCACATAAATCGTTGTAAAATTCTTTGACCTCTGGGTGGAGCATTTTCAACGTTTCTATATTTCTCAAACACATCTGTGCTAAATACATTATCAACTCAAATGCTTTCACACAATATTCCATCAATCCATCACTGTCATTGTACCTTATAGTTTTCACTTATCAAAACCATTTTTTACATGGTTTCCTATCAAAAAATGAGCTTTCTGTACAAATAACATTTGATGACAACTCATGCATTCATCATCTCTAGTTGCAAGCCAACACACTTTCATTCAAACATCTAATAGTTATAACAATTACATTACTTATATGTGATCTAAGCATAATAGACACACATATAGGTTGTAGACACAATACAGAATTATAGTTGAACGATGTTTGATTACAAGTCCGTCAAGAATTGTTTTGGGATGATTTTATGTAATTTTATATGTAAAGTCTCAGTCTCAGTCTCTGTGGTTTTTAAGAGATTTCAACCCTGGGGGTCATTTAGGGGTCCTTAAGAAGAAGGAGGTCTGTTTTTTATATCTGTCGTGGGATCAAGCAACCTCTACCGTTATCTTTGTGGGTCCTGAGCTTTGCCATCTCGGAACCAATCAGTCTTTTCCAAACTATCTAACATTAACAACGTTCTTCCTTTAGTTGGGCTCATCTCTTTTCTTAGCTGGGGGTTTTCGCTGGTTAGCGTAGACTGGCTGGAGCCTGGATTTTATGGTTCTGGATTGGTGATTTGGGGTCTGGAATGTTGAGTTCTGTGTGGAATTATGTTTGAACAAATCACCTGGAAGATTCATTTGTGTTTGGTTCGCCCTCAAATCCTACATAACAAATGGTCGGTTTAGCCAGTTTGTCTGCTTCCTGACCTGAGCCCCAATTTGTCATGTTTGAGCTCTAAGACTATGTGCCATATTACTATAGAGAAGAGCAGCACCATCCCAGGAGGGAAGAATACCATCTCTTTTCAACAGGTCAGGTCTACCCCAAAAACTTTTCCAATTGTCTATGAACCCGATATTATTTTGCGGACACCATTTAGACAGACAGCCATTGAGTGAGGACAGTCTACTAAGTATCTCTCAGGCAAGATCCCAATTCGTCAATTCAGTTCTGACATAACGTTCACTGTTTTTGATAATTTTCATAAAAATGTCATGGCCTCCAGAATATTTCTTTGTATGAAATCTGAACATGCAATATATCAAAGAAAGAACTGACCCTCTGCTTTTAAACAAATAAACAGTTTTTCTAGCTTCATGCATTATTTTTTTTAATCAACACTTGAATGTGGGTAAGTTTCCTAAAAAAAGCAACATTTTGAGCAAAAAGCTGAGAAAATCACGTTTTTGTCAAAGACTACCACCAGATCGGATTCAGAAAGATCAAAACATAGATGGAGTAGTCCAGCAACACCCCTAATGCTTGCACAGTCCTATAACTCGTCCTGGGTCGACATTTCATTCAGTAACATCAGTTAGTTTTGATTTATATACATTTAGTCATTTAGCAGACGCTTTTGTCCAAAGCGACAAATGCTGTCCATATGCCGACAGCAAATGCTGTCCATATGCTGTGTAATGTTGGTGATTGCATTATTTTACATATGATTACATATGAAATTGCTTGTTTCTGCATCTTCTTCACATGTATTTTGATCAGGAGATTCAGTATTCTTTCCGAAGATGCATAATAGCGTCCTCTACCGCATACCAGTGAAAACACGGAAAGTCGGAAAATTCTGTCAATGGTGGGGGAAGCGTTTTCGCCAAATTACGGAAATTTCCATCAATGGCTAGGAAAGAGTTAAATGTATGTTTAATGAATTGAGTAACTGGCATTCAGGAAGGCATGCACCTAAAAAGGTTAAAGTGAAAATATGCTGAGAAGAATTAAGTATAGGGAAAGAGAAAGTGAAAATTAGAAACCAGGGAGTAAGTTAAGAGGAGATGGTTAATGGTTAGATGCTGTCCCTTTATGCTCTGACATACAATGCATGCTATAAGGAGGTGATAGGTGATTTAATGTCCAGGGCATTAAACCAGGATTATTTTGATAGGAAGCATGATACCAATAAGGTTACATTGTCTAATAGTACTTTGTCTAGTAGGTTACATTGTCTAATAGGGCATGCATAAAACAGGACACAATACAATACAACAATACAATATACAAAACAGTAATAATACACACAATGTCCTGGGGGGTACATGTTCATTCATTGAAAGTTTGCCTTTGAATTCATGGAAAGTAATCCTTTTTATGGGCTTTATGGGTCTTTCCTATGGCCTGTGCCTTTCACATTTTTTCACATTGTAAAAAACATGCCTTTGCTGCCATGGTAACCAGGGGCCTGTTCTGCCCTTTTGGGGGGGTTGTTACAGACACATTGGCACCTAGTTTTGTTGCTGGGTGAGTGGGTTTGCTGGATGATTCATTAAATATGATTGGTCCAGCTAGCCTGGCAATACCAAACTCTGCTACTTCGCTTTGCTTCGTAGACAGAGTCTGGAAGGGCATAATTGGCGCTTGTCTGAAGTTTAAAATCATTGGTTACCCGTAAGCCAATCACATAACGTTTGGTTATGACGTGTGTTATGCGCCTGCTTAGTCGCATCGAACTTCCACTGTAAACACATGTATGATGCGAAAACAAAACCATCGAGTGAAATACCGGAGTGAACATGGCTGTGAACGACTTTTGCAGATTATGTGAAGTAAATCTACGCAACCACGGTACAATCAGCGTCTACGTCACGGCTCTCAGCCCGCCCTCTGTTCGTTGATTGGCCGGCTGTTTTCAGGCCGGAGGAAAACTGAGAGATAGGTCGCTATCTCAGACTGAGTACAGAAGCGAACTGAAATTGAGCGGAAGTACGAAGTCTGACGTAGTCAGGCTATGGTCCAGCCGCTACAACTGGAAAATTAAGTTGTGGGAGTTTTTCTGAGGTCCATCCAGGAATGAACAATATTGAAAGGTAGATGTAAATGTACAGTGTTACGTAATCAGTATATAAACATTAAATGAAAATGTTATCATTAATAGATCATTAATAAAGCAATGTTATCATTAATAGATCATTAATAAAGCAATAAAGCATCTCTTCCAATAAAATGTCTTTGTTATCCGTGGTCAAACTGGGTTCATTAAATATTTTGTTGCCCAGCAATGAGCTGTAAAGCTTTTATTGATGCAAACCAGTTCTGTTCTTGCTCTGGTTCCTTTGTCTCTGGATGAAAGGAGCCCCCCACGACTTAAGCAAAGGTTGACTGTGCCATGGCCAGTGGCTCCCTGCAGTGGGCAAAACCATTCAGCCTTCAACCATTCAACCATTCAGGGAGTTGATTTGAATGCAAAATGTTTGATTCTACACCAAAGGTGCATAACATCTCATATAAGCTATTATACAGTTTAGTAGTCTTAAAGGGATCCCAAAAATGAAAATTCTGTCAGTTATCACTCACCCTCATGTTGTTCCAACCCCGTAAACTTTCGTTCATCTTCGGAACACAAATTAAGATATTTTTGATGAAATCTGAGAGCTGGCTCACTCCTCCATAGGCTTCTATGGGATCGAAACTTGCAAACCCAGAAAGTTAGTAAAGACATCGTGAAAATAGTCCAAGTGGCTCAACCTTAAGTTTATCAAGCGAAGATAATACTTTTTGTGCGCAAAAAACAACAACAAAAATAAGGACAATTCATTTATTCATTATTCATATTCATTGTATTCATGACTTTATTCAACTATTAATTTCCATCTGTGTGGGCCTGAATTGACGAAAATGTAGACATTTTGAGACTCAACTCATAAAAGTTGAATAAAGTCGTTATTTTTTTTATGCGCACAAAAAGTATTCTCGTCGCTTGATAAACTTGTGGTTGAGCCACTGTAGTCACTTGGACTATTTTAACGATGTCTTTAATAACTTTTCCGGGCCGGCAAGTTTCGATCCCATAGAAGCCTATGGAGGAGTGAGCCAGCTCTCATATCTTAATATATAATATAATATCTTAATTTGTGTTCCAAAGATGACCCTGTCTTACAGGGTTGGAACAACATGAGGGTGAGTGATTACTGACAGAATTTTAATTTTTGGGTGAACTATCCCATTAACTGCTCAAGTTTTTTAAAAGTTTTTTAAAAGTTTTTTTTTTAGCTTTGACAGCTAAGCAAAATCTTTCTGAAGCTTCTTTGCCAAATAGAAGACTTGCTTCATGGCGTAACCATTCAATAAGTCGATTTTGTTTGAACCCTCCTGTTATGTGAAATTTTTACTTTAACTTTTATGTCTGGAAATATAAATAATTATTTCACCACAGGGTGTCAGTGCTCTTCTAAACTAGTGAGTGTGTGAGAAATGATGAATACAAACCTCTATTTATTTGTATTAAATATTTTAATCACTATTCTGTATTTTTTTGTTGTCAATCATTTTACTGTTCACAGATGAACAGATGTGTGTTTATCCGGTGGAGAGTGGCTCATGAAGCTGAATGCTGCCATCAAAGGCTTTGAGTGAGTATACTACAGAAATGAATAACAACTATTTAAATATTAAGTTGTAGTTTATTTTAATTATTGTAATTTCAAACAGAGCTATTACAGCACTTTTCTGATTCTTGATTTCTGTGCATTTGCTGCAGATCTTTTGTGGTGGAGCAGGACCTGCAAGGAAAGATGATGGCGGCATTTGTGAAAAAAAGCGTTTTTGTCCTCTAAATAATACTGAAATCAAATGACATTGTGCGGTTGAAATGACTGCTTTTGTGTTATGCTTGTGCATTTTTGTAGGATCTGCAATGTCAGCAGGCTGGTGTGAGCACTGAGGATGAGGAGCCCAGAGCTGAATCCTGGAGATGGTGCCATGGACGAACACTCCACCTGCCCTTCTGAGACCCTCCATCACTCCACCTGCCCTTATTGCCTCAGATTGTGAAGCACAACACATCACGCAACAACCTCAGGCACGAAGGAACGGCTCACCTCTGGCGGTCAGCTGATTGGGCTGTGTTGAGATGGCAGAAGGATGTGGGGTTCAGCGCCTGTAGCCTACATACATGATTGTAGTTTGAATAAAACTTTGTTTCATGTGTTGACTTGTATATGCATTTATTTATTGTGTGATGGTGACTTTCTTTCATTCTTTTACTAATTTATTAATATTTCTCATTGTTGTCAGTAAATAAAATATAATTATTTAATTAATGCTTTAATTGTTTGAATGAAAATGTAGATATGTTCACACATCTAGAGTGTATTCATGACATACATTACATTTTGTTTGTTTTATTGACTTAATCATAAAAAGTCATATAATTAGGTTCGTTGTTATTATTGTATGTTTTGGGGTGGGATAGCAATGCAATTCATTCTGAAGTAATATAACTTTTTAATATTAATGATACTTACATTTTTCGAGTATAAAATCAACAGTTTTCTCCAAAGGCGAATCTTCGCACAGCTGCCCTTTGTGCAGACATTACAAACGCTGAGGAAAACCGTTCTAGGTAGGGCTGTCGAGTTACTGATGTTATGAGGTATATATATATATATATATATATAAAATGGGTTTGCATACTTAATATGAGATTTTATACACAGGAAAAAAGAACCTACAAGATTGAATATCTTAATATATATTTTCTTAAATAATTCATTATAATACATTTAAAAGATGCATTTTTGGTTATTTATAGGGATGAAACGAGATTTAAATTCAACAAGAAAAAGAGGAAAACAAAGCAGTTAGCCAGTTTTGCTTGTGGATGAAAATGTTGGGATATAAAATAAAGAAATTAACAACATATTCAAGAGATGACAATTTTGGGATTTCGTAATAAAAATAAATAATATCGTTAAGGATAAAACGGTGGGTCACATTAGTAGGGTTAAATATAAGAACTTAAATCAACCCTAAATGTATTCACAAAATAAATGGGCAGCAGTTACTTCAAAAAGACCACAAAATGAGCAAGTTTATTCAATATCAAGATATTTACAGATAGATGAATTAAACGTGTCGTTCAAATCTTTTAAGTTGTTGCGCTTGTGATAACGCGTCGTAGGTCATATGATAACGTCAACATGGCAGATGTCCGGTTCGCATTCATACTTAACGAGATCAGGCTATAAAGTACCTACTCTTTTAGCGCTCGTTAAAGGAACACGCCGACTTTTTGGGACTTTAGCTTATTCACCGTATCTAGTTAGATAAGTCCATACATATCTTTTTCATCTCCGTGCGTGCTGTAACTCTGTCTGACACAACCACCGCTAGCCTAGCTTAGCTAGCACAAAGACTGGAGGTAAACGGCTCCACTAGCATACTGCTCCCAATAAATGACAAATAACGCCAACATTTTCCTTTACATGTTGTGATTTGTATAGTCACAGCGTGTATGAATAACAAGGTCACATGAGACACACCCATCTTCTAACCGTTTACATACTGGGAACTATATTCTCAGAAGGCGAAGCACTGCTACTTCTGCGGAGTGATTTACTCAAGACACGAAACGAGCGGTTTGTGTGAGAAAACGAACAGTATTTATATAGTTTTTACCTCTTGTACACAGCCACGTCCAAGTGATCTGAGGGCGCGCGCGCTTCCTGGTGTGTGACGTGTGCGCGCCTTCTGGCTTAGTCTGCGCAAGCGCCGGAAAGTGTACAAGAGGTAAAAACTATATAATACTGTTCCATTTTGGGGGCCTGAAAATGTTTTTGAAAACGACACCGTTATCGTCTCCATATAAACTGCAAAAACGTGAATTTGTAAAGACTGACCTCATACGCATGCATATTATGTGTTCAATCTAAAGGTGCGTATGTGTGTCTCTACAAAGTGACAGAATACATGCAGAATACAGCGTTTTTAGTTGTTTTCGAGGACCCATGTAAAAGGAATCGTTTTGACAACGTTGTCGTCTGTAGCCTACACTAAAAATGCGAAGGAAAAACTTTTTCGTTTTTAGTAGCCTACATCATTGTCGTGTAGGCTAAACCTAGGCTCAGAAATGTTGTAAAAAATACGTACATTAGACTCAAAACGTCGATATGTTTATGTTAAACAAAACAGACCACACTTTTTGGCCTTTCAAGGGTAGTGAAAATATCACAATACAACCAGGCCTATTTGTCTACATCTTGTAACTTTAACAAACAGACCTAGTTTAGTTGCAGCTCTTTCATTTACCACAACTGCGATGCATTTCACCCAAGTCAATCGCACTTATTCATATTTCAGTATTTTGAATGCGCGCACGAGACGCTAAATTGTTCCCGCTAAAAGTGAGAGGAGCTGCGCGCGCAACCGCTAGTCTGACTGACAGGAGGAAGACGGGTTTCTGAGGTAAGACACGTTTACCAAACGACAAATTATACACATTGTCAAAATTCGTTTTTACATTGTAGTTGTGCTACTTTAGGTACTTGGGCTAAGTGAGTAAAGTGTAGGTAATTGTAATCTAAAGCTTCAGAATACATGTAGAGATTAGTCGAAACCAGTCCTATGGAAAACAAGAAATAAGAAAACAAAAGAATCATGCTTTGGTATTTCTTATGTCATAATTAGCCTATGACATATAGGCCTAAACCATTAGCCTATTATGAGATTAATAAATCGAAATTGCGACTTTGGACTTTCTGTGTCATAATTATGACATTTTATGTAAAAAAACAAAACAAAACAAAACAAAACAAAAAAATTAGTTATTATTTATCTATTAAATTACATTAGATGAAAATAAATACTTACAAAAAGTTATTAATAGCCTATAAATTCAATTAAATAAACAAATAACTACAGAACTAACAACAGAACTACATCACTTTAGTGAGAAGAAAAAAATATGATAATGTAACTTAATAGAAACTAATTTTAGATTTACAGTGTTCATTTTTCAGTGTATAATTGTTTTTTTTGTTTTTTTTTCGGATGGGGTTCCTCACACGAGGATGATCATTTGAGGGATTTACCAAAATACCTGTGGAGCACCAATAAAAAAATACTAAATATTGAACTTCACAATAGCTCAGGAGATAACAACAGACATATTGTCCTCTTGTATTCTGTCATTGGTGAGTAGCTACTCTGGGGAGCTTAAGCCCCTGATTATTGTATAACAGCAGATAATACAGATTTTAAGATAAAATTAGTGCACTTTGTTCGCCCTAGCCTAGTGGTGATGGAAAAATAGAAAAGGTTTTTATCTAGTTAAACATGTTAAACATGTTGACTGTCGTCTGCTTTTTCAGCTTTTCTTGAAATGGCTAATAAGCCAATAAGTGCTCCTCTGTCGCCGTCTTTTTCATTTTTAAATAAAAGTGTTTGTTTGCCACCAAGTGTTTGCCAACAAATTTTAGTTTTACAAATGGGAACAATCTTTGAAGGATGAACAAAGAATATTTTTTGTCATCACATTAAATATAGATGTTAGATATCTATCGCACTTGATATTGCAGCAGTGTTATTAATACTACGGCGAATGCTAACTTTTTCTCACTTGATCTCCCAGCTCTGTGTTGTAACGTTGTCGCGTGATCGAGATCGGCCTGCGGTGAATGGCACCAAATGGCACCCTAAACACTCGCGGTCTTCCTACGAGTCCGGACTTTTGTGACGTTACGCCGCTTTGACTGTTGGGAAGAAGTGTGCTGCGAAACACACACCAGCGCAAGCTCGCTAATATGCGCATCGAGGGTGCATACCGACCGCAAAGGGGGCGCTCGCGAGCACCCTTCTGAAACCTAAAATGTGACCCTGGATCACAAAACCAGTCACAAGTCGTACGAGTAAATTTGTGGCAATAGCCAACAATACATTGTATGGGTCAAAATTATAAATTTTTTCTTTTATGGCAAAAATCATTAGGCTATTAAGTCAAGACCATGTTTCATGAAGATATTTTGTAAATTTCCTACCGTGAACATATAAAACATTTATTTTTGTGAGTGAATGCAGCACAATCGCAAACATAAATGGACAACTTAAAGGCGATTTTCTCAATGTTTAGATTTTTTTTGGACCCTCAGATTCCAGATTTTCAAATAGTCGTATCTCGGCCAAATGTTGTCCTATCATAACACACTATACATCAATGGAAAGCATATTTTTATACAGCTTTCAGATGGTGTATAAATCTCAATAAATCAAAAAAAAAATGGACCCATGTGACTGGTTTTGTAGTCCAGGGTCACAAATGACAAAAGGGACACCATACGCGCACGCGCAGCCATTGTAAGTCCACAAGACCGAAAGTGCATATAAAGTGTGCCATTTGGGACAAGGCCTAAACCTGCTCTGAACTTGCTGTGCTGTCTATTATTGGTCCTTAATGTCATAAACTAAACATAAAATGTTCGTCATAAACAAGGTCATTAAAAAATGGATGTCTGAAAATTTTCTCTGTCTAAACAGTGACAACACTGAAGTGATGCTTATTGGTTCACCTCATCAGTGTCCATAACCTTAAGTGTGGATGGCTCTGCTTTGCAATTCCAAACTAAACGAAAAAATCTGGGGCTGATATTTCATGCCAATTTAACATTTGACCATCATGTTCGTAACACAGTCAAAACATCCTTTTTTCATCTCAGAAACATTGCCAAATTACGTCCCATGTTGACTTTCTCTGTGGCTGAAAAGTTAATCAACACTTTTGTTTTTTCACATATTGATTATTGTAATGCTTTGCTGGCTGGAGTTCTAAAGCTACCCTAAGTAAATTACAGTTGGTACAAAATTCAGCTGCTAGAATTCTGACTAGGACCAGTGCAAGGGAGCACATCACACCTATCCTGGAAAAATTGCACTGGCTTCCTGTTAGTTTTCGTATTGGACTCCTTTTGGAGAGTACACATGAATGAAGTGAAAAGATGATGTGTGCTTCTCGAACGGAAGGCTGTGTCCTTCCTAGTCCAGGCTTGTGTAAGTGAGGCTTGTAGGCTAGACTCCTCAGCATTAAACGCCGGAATGAGTTGGTCTATTAAGTGCGCAGTACATGTATGCCTCATCTCTGAAAACATTATACTGTTTTTTTGTCTTACATTTCATAATAAATCTTGTCTAAGATTATTATGAAATGTAAGACAAATACAGTATAATGTATACATGCCGATTCGTTTTCCATCAGTTCTTTTTCAAGAACTGGAATGTGTGCAAATGATTGTGGGGGATTTAAGGACGCGAAAATTAGGTGAATGAAGGACACGAAACGAAGGATAACTTCTAAGGATATTTCAATTTGAGACAGCCTTTGACGTGGGCCTGATGAACACATATGAATATGCGAGATATGCAGCCTTCCGATTGAGAAGCACCCGAGATCCTGCATCTTACTTGGGCCCTTTAACCGTGGCAGTCTCAGACCAGAAGAATTTTGCTTGTTTTCCCTTATCAGACACTGAGATCTCTATTGTGCTCACTGTCAGTCTGATGCCAAACTTCTCATGAACGATTCCAAAGCGCCCAAAATAGGTGTTTACTTTTTCCCCAGGGATGACCTTCTTATCGCCAATGGTTTGACCATTTACCAAAATACCTGTGGAGCACCAATAAAAAAATACTAAATATTGAACTTCACAATAGCTCAGGAGATAACAACAGACATATTGTCTTCTTGTATTCTGTCATTGGTGAGTAGCTACTCTGGGGAGCTTAAGCCCCTGATTATTGTATAACGTCAGATAATACAGATTTTAAGATAAAATTTGTGCACTTTGTTCGCCTAGCCTAGTGGTGATGGAAAAATAGAAAAGGTTTGTATTTAAACATATGTTGAACACCGTTGACTGTTGTCTGCTTTTTCAGCTTTTCTTGAAATGGCTAATAAGCCAATAAGTGCTCCTCTACCGCCATCTACTGGCTAGAGTGGTAATTTCATGTCTTTTTTATTTTTAAATAAAAGTGTTTGTTTGCCATCAAGTGTTTGCCAACAACTTTTGGTTTTACAAATGGTAACAATCTTTTGAAGGATGAACAAAGAATATTTTTTTGTCATCACATTAAATATAGACATTAGATTTCTATCTGCTTGATCTCGCAGCAGCAGTGTTATTAATACTATAGCGAAAGCAAACTTTTTCTTGATCTCCCAGCTCTGTGTTGTAACGTTGTCGCGTGATCGAGATCGGCCTGCGGTGAATGGCACCCTAAACACTCGCGGTCTTCCTACGAGTCCAGACTTTTGACGTTACGCCGCTTTGACTGTCGGGAAGAAGTCTGCTTTCATAAAATGTACCTATGTGACTGGTTTTATGGTCCAGGTTCACAGATGACAAAAGGGACACCATACGGTCGCATGGGCTTAATGGACTTACCATTGTAAGTCCACAAGACCAAAAGTGCATATAAAGTGTGTCATTTGGGACAGGGCCTAAACCTGCTCTGAACTTGCTGTGCTGTCTATTATTGGTCCACGGTCATAAATAGTGCGTGCTGCGCAGCTCAATCTTGTAGGGAGGTTTCTTACGCTGCTTCTTAAGTTTCTTCAACAGTGCGAAACCAGTCGATGCAAAACAAACAAACAAACAAAAAAACTACATGAATCAGTCCCAGTATGCTTTGCATGGGACTGCATTAGGACAGTAAATAAAGCAATGAAGTGTTATGTGATTTGAGTAAAGGGAAAGACTTGTTAGTGAGATTTCTGTTATGTTGGAGTTTTTGTTGTTACCATTTTGCTGAAGAACAGAGCTTGGAAAGCTGCACTTGACAGCTTGAGAGAGCCACAATTCAAATAAAAATGTGAATAGTTTAAACCTTTTAGATTTAATATGAATCAATAATGCCAGGAGGGGGAACCACGTTTACGATAGAAGAACTGTGTTCTATACAGCTGTGCCTGGGGAATGTTAATGTACATTTCTACTAAAATAGCAAGTTGTTTTTACCTGTAAGCGCGTCTCTAACCAGGTTGAAGATGGTACCAGGCTCGTCATCAATGTTGAAGCACAGAGCATCATTCTTTTCTGGCAGCTCAATGATGAAGTGTGGATCTCCATCAACTATTGACAAATTGTAAGAATAACACTGCTGATGTGACTTATGAATCTTACCTACATTTCACATGGCCAGTACATGGTTTTAACATTTACCATATGTAGGTGATGCGTAGCTCCCATATGAGTAGCTGGCCGGCATGAAACCTGCAAATAAGATAAAGTAAATGCACCAAAATAGGTCACTTGGTGTTAAATAATGTAAAATATAAAAGAAAGCTTTAAAACTCTAATTTGCACATTAGTACACTATAGTCTCCATGCTCATGGCGTCACGGACACCAGTATTTAAACGATTCATAAACAATTAATCACTGCCTGGCCGACTAGATTTCTCTATGGAGATAACGGGTAGGATTATCATGATTGTTCGGTTGCTCAGCACATTGTGATTGTTTTTTTTAACATTTGTTGTATTTTTGAACATTTGTTGTTTGATTTTGGACTATGAAGGAGCGGATACTGTGATAGTGATGTCAGACTTAACCAGATTAATAAGTGCTAGTGTAATGGCTTACCACCATATCTGCCAAGTTTTCCTCGTTCCTCTGTGGATGAGTGTTGAGAAAAGAGTAAGTGTCATAAAACTGAATAAACATTAACAAAATCATCGAGAACACTGGAACTCTGTTTTTAAATGCATGGGCTTCTCCTCTGAGATTTATATGCCATTTCCATGAGTTTTTGCAAACTTCTGTTTTCTATTTGATAGTTTAGTCATACCTTCAGTCAGCTTGTCGGCAATGAACATGTCGTTTTTGGTCTCATCTCAGGTTTAGTGACGACCATAGAGGTAAGCGGCGTAACAAAGTTGTACTTTAATGAAAGGCTTAAAGCATCAGCAGTGGTGTTTCCTTTCTCCTCTGGAGTACCTTTGTCTCTGTCAGAAAACATTTTTGTATTATAATTGGACTTGATTCAAATCTTCTGGTTAAAAGATTATGAATAAAGTCAGACCCAATTAAATTCAGTAAAAAGAATTCAGACAAATTACATTTATACTAGTCATTTTCACATTAGGTTAACTATGTAAGAAGCCTTGTTGATCTTTGAGAGTTTTAGGTTAGGAACTGATTCTTATCCAGGAGCTCCTGGATGGTCAGATACGCCCAGAGACGCTCAATATAGTCCCCAAAAATATACTCTTCATCAGGAAATATGGTTTCCCACTTCTGAGCATTTGTCTGACCTTTCAACTCAAAATTATTTTCAAACTGTTGCAAAACAAACAAAGCAGGATTAGTCCCCCAAACAAGCTCACCACTGATAATGATGGAAGTTCACTGAGAATGTGATTATAGATATTAATTAATGATAATATAATATAATTCAATTGTTAAAATAATTGCCCCTATCCAGCTTAATATGCAGCAGCAACTTTAATAAGCTTGACATAACAACAATAGCTCAACCAATGGTGTGAGTTTGGGGCAGAGCTATCCGTCTATCTCCAGCCAATGGCTGACGAGGGGAGTGTGCCTCTTTAAAATGATCTGCATCATAAAGGATTTTTTATTTTTCACACTTACAAGGAGGTGATTTTGGCGCACATACACCCAACAACCAATGTCCACATTTAAAACAGATTTATATACAAATTACAATTACTATGGACCATGTGTATGTGTGTCTGGAACTATACATTATTTACTCACCCCTTGTGCGGACACTTCAATTGCAAAGTTGTTTATGTCATTTAAGTCATTAAGTCGCCCGGCGACCATGATCTCCGAGCCGTTGAATAGCTGTTTAAAATGGCTTCTTGTCAATGAGTTAACAGTGTTGTCCGGATGTGAAAATTCACCTCTGAAAGTAGAGGACTTGACACTTCTTCATAAAATCCCTGAGTAGAAAATAATAATAATGGTAATATATTAAAATACTCCATAACGGAAGGTATTGCTAAAATTGAAAAATGTATCTTTACGTTTTTAGGACTTTATGATTCTTAAAGTGATTTATGAGATTTTTTGAATGAAGATTGATTTAATAAAAATAAATAAAAAATAAATTACTAAAGGAATCAATATTTTACATAGACCCCAGTTGAGATACCTGAAGCTGAAGCGGAGCATCTGAGTCCTCATAAATCCTGCGAACCAGGCCGTCGTTCTGCTTGCTCAATGTATCCAAAAACCCATAGTCTGCATCGTTACCGAAGGCCAAACTGAACAGAGTGATATTCCCATTAATTGCATTACGAATGCTCTCTTGGATCTCAGGAAGCGATCTTGGCCCTAAAAATGAGTACAATTTATGATTAAAATTTACCATCACAGACGGCAGCAGGCGACAAAAATGAAATTAAAACTGCTTTGAATTGTTACAATGTCGGTAGTAACTGAACAATGTTCCCTTGTTCTCCTCATTTCCTGGACAGAGAAATTCATGTTTATTTGTCAGTAAAAGTAGCCTGGTCCTACCAGACTCTCGTACATTTCATTTGTACAGAGAGTCTGGCCAGTGGCCACTCTCCATGGACAAGCGTTAACTTCCTTGAAGGCGGGTACTCTGTTGAAGTTTAAAACTATTGGATCTGCCCAGAGTCACTCTGGATCTGCAACAACCAATCGCTAACGTTTGGTCATGACATAACCCTACAACTCAAACTAGCGCACGACCTCAACGTCATCGTTCTCAGCCACTTCTGTATCCCTGTTATTGTAACATCGGTTATTGTAAGGATAGGTTTATCACTGCAATTTGTATTGACTTTGTCTACGCTTTAAACAGCAGTATGATAAAAATGGAAAACTATATGGCAACAGCTTTCTTACGTGTACACCATTACATTTTGCTTCGGGGCATTGCGAATTGGCAGTTTCTTTCAGTTTTTCCCCTCCATTTGGCCTAAAATGAAAGCTGTGTTCGAAATCACCCCCTATACCCTCATTCCCTATTCCCTACATTACTCCACTAATATAATTCACTTGAAGGAGTGAATGAAATCGAGTTAGTGAATTCGGACACAGAGTGTGCCAGAAGCTTAGCAAACTAGCGACTCCAGTGGTAATGAAAAGATTTATCCTGAACTCTGTCATGGAAACTAGCATTTATAAACCTTAATTGAACAATTTAAAAATCAATTAAAAGGAATTTATACCTATATAAAATTGGAAAATTGGATGGATGATTCAGCTGTGGGAATTCATGCCCTCACAGTTCATTATGGGTATTCTCTAGCTGTTGAGTGTACAGCAGTTGTACACTCGTTATTGTGGTGCATTATGGGATTAAATGAGTACACTCAATGGTGTCCACTATGGTTTCCGACACCACTACACAAGGCTGTTCCCTCAAATAGTGCTCTATTTAAGGGTATATAGGGGGCAATTTCAGACACAACCATTAAATATTGACTACAAACAAACACGGGGCTTTCAGATTTTCTTTTGCAAAGTTCTCCATTTACGATAGTTTGCATCCTTTAGCGCTGCATACAACGTGCTGGATCCTTCACTGGAAAGTGGAAACCAAAAGTTACTCACTTCTGTTAAACGTTTTCTCTATTTTTGCGCCCGGGAACAATACAAGTTGACACCATCATTATGACTAAAAGTTTGGCAAGAAATATTTCCTACTAAAGCAAGGCCTTAATTGACTCTGGTCAAGCGTATTCATAGCAGACTGGTGGGAGTGGCCTTGGACGGCAACATGCCCAGTGCATTATGGGTGTTGAAGTTTTCCTACCTATTTGGCAAAAGGGAACACAACAGCCTTTTTTCTTTGTTTCTCTAGTCAGGTAGTACCAATTTATTTATTTTTTTGCCTTTGTTCTGTATAGGTAGCCAATTTTTATTGAAAGCCCATTTTGCCTGTGGTGAAGTACACCTTCAATGTAAGGTAAACTATATTAAGTGAGATTTGCTGTTCTCAGTGCATAGGCAACTTTAGGGATTCTTTCACCAATTTAAATAAATATGAAATTCTATATTTTTTACATATATTGACATTCCCAGTTAATATAACAGGGAGCAGCAAAATTAAAGCAATAATCCACTTTTAATATGAGTAAAGCTCTGTTGAGAATGTACATGAATTACGTATTCACAGAGTACATGTACTATGTTTATGACTAATTATTAGAATAAATCTGCCTAGAACAGTAGTCCCACCCCTTTACAATTCATTGAGCATATTTGTAAAAGAAGAATTAATGTTCTTTAACAAATACAAGCTTAAATTTATGCTTTTTTTAAACCTCAAATGGCTCCTTTCCTAGTCACGTTGCATTGTACTGTTGTGCTTTATTTAATGTTTTTATATGAATTGCACCAAATTAATCTTGTTTATAATTTGTTCAGTGATAATCTCAGTTTATATATTTCATATTCATACTTACACCCAACAACTTCAATTGTTTTGACATATTCCTGGGCTGCATGCACATTTTCCTTTGTTGCTTTACTTAAATGTGGCCGCCATACAACAAAGGGGCATGAAAAGACGATGACGCGAAGTAGTCATCCTCTGGTAGTTCACCCAGGATGGTCACTAGGGCCTCTTTGGTCTCGTTTCGGAAACAAACGGACAAATTAACTGTCCAAAGTACTGACACTCTATTGAAAACAGTATTTTCTCATTTAACAGACATCATAACTCACCTGACTCATTTTTCTTCCCACCATAGAGTAGCTGTTGTCTATCACAAACACAACCATCTTTGGTACTCGTGGAAGACTGGCTGGTGCAAAGAAATGCACAAAGTAGCCATTGACAACCTGTAGATGACACACACACACACACATATATGTACTGTATATATATTTCTATTTGTATATATTTCTATTTATTTTTAATTTTTTTAAATAAGAAAAGTACAAAGAGTAAAAGAAATGGAAGAGAGAATGGACTAATGACTGGGATATAAAGGTGCAGTAAGCGCCTTGTAAACACAGTAAACACACTTGTAGCCAGTGGGTCAGGCCAGGTTGTCAATTGTGTCACGGTGTGGGTTTGTGTCTGGTTCTTTGTTCTTGTCTGTCATGTAATTCCCTGCTTGTCATGTGATCCTGCCATGTGTTTTGTCCCATGTTCAGCTGTTCCCCGTTATGTTGATTAGTCTTCCCAGGTGTTTCAGTTTAACCACGCCCCCTTGTTATCTTGTTAGCTTGTGTTCCCTTGTATTTAAGCCCTGTGTTTTAGTTCAGTCCTTGTGAGTTCTTCATGTTGTAATGGTTGCTGTTGTCTCTTTGTTCCCGTCCTGAGTTCCCGATTCCTGTTCTGTTGTGTACCCTGGATTACCACTGACATTTTGAAAGACTTTTTTAAAGCAAATAAGTGACTCTAAAAGATCTAACACCCAGCAATGTGTAATTTCTTTGCATCTCCTTTCGAATACAACATTCAAATTACTAGACAAAAAATTATATCCTGAGAAAAGTGGATTTTGAGGGGTATAGCGCCATAGACCTCCATTCATTCTGCACTCGTCCTGTGAGCGCCCTCATATGGAACCAGAGTGGAACTGCAACCAGTTCAGAAGCCGGAAGTTTACTGAGAGTGGAACTTCTCCCCTTATTAGACATTCTCTGTCTTCACTTTATTTTTTTGCAAAGCATTATTTTGCTGGTGGTGGAGGATTTGTACGGGTGCAATGATTGTTGTGGTGCGACCTGTTTTCATTTCTCTACAAAACATTCGCTAATTGTTGCCCTGCTGTGAGCTGACACAGTGACCGGTCCACCGTTCTGTTCAACTTTACATAATCAATTCAACTTTATCTTTACATTCTTAACTTTACTGCTGATTTTGGTTAATATTAGCCGTCAAGCACTCCCTTTCGCTGCGCTCCGATGTCACATGACTGGGAGCTAATTACCGCGCAAAATGTAGAGTCGAAGAGAGAAAATGAAAAGGACACTGAGAGATTTCTTTTGTAAGCTGTGTAAAGTTACAGATAACGTTAGTCGCAGAGTTGGAGATGCCGGTCATGTGGTGAATGTGGCTCCACCTGCGGAAAAGAAGGCTTACAGTTTTCGGAAAGATGTCTGAAAGACTTTGAGTGGCTCCGCTATAAAAAAAGCTCAATGATCTGCGTTCACTGTAAAGCCTGTGGGACAGAGGTGAGCCACTCAAGATTTAGGTTCGATTGTTGAAGCTTTTCATCATCAGGATGCTGCCGATTCAGTTGTCATTTCTACTTTTTTTTTTTTTCATTTATGTCTTTATAATCATAATGAAATCTGACCTGAATGTCACCAATGTCATGAGCACGGTTGACATCATACTTAATGAAGAAATCTCCATCAATGAGTGTGCCGTCACACTCAGAGCATTTCCTCTGTTGATCCAGTGTTGGAGAGAAGGACACATGGGCCTGAACAAAGGTTAAAATTTGATATCATTATCATTACTACCATTATTATTGTCTAGCAGAGATTCTGTTTAGTTAGTAGTTAGTATACTAATAATGCTTTACACTAAGTGGCATCCATTCATCCAAAGTTTTCTGAATACTCACCTTCTTATCACTGACAGTTTTCTCCACTAGAGCGAGCAGCTCATTGGTGATGAATGTACCATAGGCGTCCACAAATGCAATTCCCTGAGGCTCATAGATATCTGCCACAATCTGAGGACGAGAGACAGGACTAATTAGTCATTTATTTTAGCTTTTAATTATAATTGCATAATATGAATTCAGTCAACAAGTCATTCATTGTTTAAATGCGAGGTGTTCAAATTAAGAGAGGAATTATTACTACAAAAAAATGTGGTCACTTTACAATACGGTCTCATTTGTTAACATTAGTTAACATGAATTAACAATGAACTATTCTTCTACAACTATACTTCTGTAAATCTCAGCATTTAATAATACGTTTTTAAGATAAAACGTCTTTAAACACTAAGACGTAAGACACTTTAACAATGGCATGCATAATAGATCTATCTAATCATATTAATAGGCAGGTACACTGATAAAATGATTTTGTGGTGAAGTAAATGCTACAGAAAAAAATATGTAATTTACATGAAAAAGTTAGGTCAGGTAAAAAAAAAAGAAAAAAAGTAAATTGCGTTAATATCAACGTTATAAATTTAAGTAAAATTACTCAACTTTTCTGATACTGGTGTTCCCATCATGCACTGGGCCTTGAATAATTAATGAGATTGATTTTTCCACTGTTTTCCAGCTTTAATTACACTGTTTCATCATTGCTTTTGTTGTTAGGATTAGTAACTTGCCATTTTGTGACATTTGGAGTTCATTTTCTACTCAAAATTACACATTTAGAAAAGAAACAGACTGTGCATGAAAATCGCATTTCTCCGCCTTGACAAAAAGCCCATTCTCTAGCAACCTCTGAAGCACTCGTCGGACGTGCTGCACATGTTCCTGGAGAGATGTAGAAAAAATCAATTTGTCATCCAGGTAGACATATATGAACTGATCGACCATATCTCGCAGCACGTCATTGACGAGCGCCTGGAAGACTGCAGGACTATTGGACAAGCCGAACAGCATAACCAAATATTCAAAGTGTCCTCCGGGGGTATTAAAAGCTGTCTTCCATTCATCCCCCTGCCTGATGCGGACCAAATGATAAGCATTGCGTAAATCCAATTTGTGAAGATAGACGCTCCCTGCAACCTCTCGAAGGCTGAAGACATCAACGGCAAAGGATAAGTAATCTTTACCGTGATGCTATTCAGTCCTCGGTAATCAATGCAAGGTCGCAGGGACCCGTCCTTCTTCCCCACAAAAAAAGAACCCGCCCCTGCTGGAGAAGAGGAAGGACGAATGAACCCCGTTGCTAGAGAATCAGAAATGTATTTCTCCATGGCCCCCCTCTCTGGAACAGAGAGCGAGTATAACTTGCCCTTTGGCGGAGTCTTACCTGGCATTAAATCTATTGCACAGTCATAGGGACGGTGCGGAGGTAGAGACGCAGCCCGAGACTTACTGAACACTTCCTTCAGGTCCAGGTACTCCGTGGGCACGTTAGATAAATTCACTGCCTCCTCCTGAAACACAGAAACAGAAACAGACGAACTGGCAGACATAAGACAAGACTCATGACACTTAGTGCTCCACTCCAATACTGTCCGCTGTTGCCAATCGATTCTGGGGTTGTGTTTGATGAGCCAAGGGTGTCCTAAAACGATGGGAGCCAGGGGGGAGTCCAGGATGTAAAATGATAATGTTTCAGTGTGATTGCCAGAAGTGATGAGCGTGACTGGTCCGGTGTCGTGTGAAATGTGAGGTAAGTCTTGACCATTGAGTGCATGGACCTCAATCTTGTGGGTGAGTAGTTGGAGTGGAATCTGTAACTTGAGTGCTAGTGAGTGGTCCATGAAGTTACCTTCGGCTCCCGAGTCCACCAGTGCTTGACAGTCGTGTTCGTGAATTGACCATCGTAGTCTAACCGGGAGGAGAGTCGATGTAGATGAGGTCTTTTTGGCAGAGATCCCGCCCGACAGTAGCCTCATACTTACTGTCGGGCTTGCCCTTTTACCGGGCAGTGAGAGGCAAAATGTCCCGCGGCTCCACAATACAAACAAAGTCCCTGGGATCTCCGCCTTTCCTTCTCCTCCCGGGAAAGCCGAGCTCGCCCC
>FLSR01000348.1:56668-82943 GCA_900092035.1 Leuciscus waleckii
CCAACATACAAACAAACAGTCCAGCACACTCAGCAACTGGCAACACAGGGACTAGATGGTCAGTGCAGAAGAAGTGATGAAAAGTCCGATTGAAGAAGTGATCCAGGTGATTTCAGGAGCGGTGAAACAATGAACAGGCAGGAACACGAAACAGGAACACCAACGAGCAACACAGGATCTCAGACACGGACATCAAACAACGATCTGACAATGAGAGGAGATAAGGAGTGAGTATATATATATATCGCGAATGAGTTGCAGCTGTGTGATGGTGATGAGATGATGGGAACAGCTGGATCGCTGATAACTGAGCGCGAGTGGAAACGCCCACTCGCACACACCCACACACATGTAAACAACAGTGACACGAGACAAGAAGGACACAGTGAATTTACAAACCGTGACAAATGTAAGTTAAATGAGTCATATTTATTTACCGCCCAGGGAGGGCATATTTTAAATATCATTTAAGCACGATGAAATTAGGCATTGGTAAAGATAACGTGCTTGCTGGGCACATAATTAACAAGGTTAATTTCTTTTTCTGTCTATGGTTAATTGATGCACATGATGTTGTGTAACATTAATGGTCGCCGAATATAACCACAAAATGGCGTTAACTGTTATCTACATCGCAAGAGAAACGGACGAATCAGTCATATAAAAAAGTTATTCAGTAAATCGCTTTGGACAAAAACGCCTGCTTTGGCCTATTAAATAACATATAGATAATAGATGGACAATAACGAATGTCACCAATAACATCTATAACTAATGGTTTCCCTTTTCATTTTTCTTTCCTCATAGGTTCAAATACTTACGTTTTAGCTGCACTAAAGCTGCACTGTTACACCATGGCTAACAACAAAGGTAAGCCATGTAGCTATAGTATAATTTAGAAATATAGTATAAAATATGGAAGGCAACACATTGACCGTAAGAGAGAATAAAATAATAAATGAACCTTGTGTAATACCTATAGTCATATTATTATTTCAATGAACAGATAAGAGCAATTAATTTGTGTTTTATTGTATATCTGCATAGACTTTTTTTCTGTTTTGTTCGGAGAGAAAGAAATCAATGACCCGAGACAAGTTACTTGTGTGTGTTAAAATATGTGTACTGACACTTACAAAACAATGTTTTGATTGTGATTGCTGTATGCTATTAACAGGTTCAGTGATTTGGATCATGGGCAGCAGTTACATTCGTCATTGTAATAAGAGGTCCACTGGAGGCAAGTTGTAAATTAGAACCCAAGTGCAGTTTATTGTAAACAAAACAAAACATGAAACAAAAACATGACGTGCATGAAAACAAAAACCGTGGCATGAACATGAACTTACTCAACAGCAGTTACAGGAAACAATACTTGACAAAGACACGTGGCAAACATGAGGGCTTAAATACACAAGACTAATAACTAGACAAGGGACACCTGTGAACAATGAACAATGACAACATGACACATCAGACAAGGGAACACATGGCAGGATCACATGACTAACAAGGGTCACATGACAGATAAGGAAACATGACACAGAAACATACCCAAAATCGTGACAGTCGTTGGGAAGAGAGGGCCAGAGAGACCATAGGGGCCAATCTTGGCCTAGCGGCCAAGGTTCACTGGTTTGGCTGGGGTGGACTTCGATGGCACGGACTCCTTCCTTTCTTCTACCCCTTAGAGGAAGAACAGCCCCGGATGTCCTGCTAATTCACTGCAGCGGGAACGACTTGGGATGCAGGAAGAGCATCGATCTCGTCGCAGCAATGAAGCAGGATCTGCAACATTTCTATCGGCATTTCCCTCAGATGATCATCGTGCTGTCTGACATCACCCAGAGACGTCGGTGGAGATCGGGCCTTCCGGGGAAAATTGACAAGTCCCGTAAATGGGTGAACAGTGTCATGGCTACCTTTGTCTTGGGAATGCAGGGGGGTGTCGTGCATCACCCTCAAATTGTATTTAACAAGCCTCAACTGTTTCTTAGGGACTAAGTTCATTTATCCACTATGGGTAATGATATTTTTTAAAAATAATTTAGCTGAAGGCTTGAGAGTCTTAATCCAGTAGGGGTGATGCTGGATTAAACCTCTCAACATGTTTTAAACATGAAACAGTTGAAGATTGTTAAATTCTTTTGGGGTTGTGTATGTGACTTTTGTCTTTAGTTTAATACATTATCACATTGGTAGACATAACACTGTTCAATAGTCACTGCTCTTTCTCCCCCTAGCCTTTATCCCCTCCGTGCCATTTATGTATCACCCTAGCCATCCACCCCATGGCCTCTCTCTTTTCTTCCCCACGACGAATGTAGCTAGAGGGGGATAGGGATTTTTTTAAAACATTACAAACAAATTGTGTTTATGGTTTCAATAAAGAAATAATTATTAACCAAATTATTCAATATTTATTATCGAAACACACAGTAGACACTTCAAGTAGACATACTTTGAGAGAAATGTCAGTGGTTTTATTACTTATGGTTTTGAACTTCGTAATGATACATATCAAAGTCAGTGGCCTACTGAATGTTGATAAGGGAGGTGACACCTCAAGACACCTTTAGATTAGATTAGATTCATCTTTATTGTCAATGTGTAGAGTACAAGTACAGAGACAATTCACAAGTCACAACGTTGATGGCTACCTCCTTGTTGCCCCTGTCAAAGCAGCCCAATGGACGTGGTTCAGCTCATCAGGCACAGGCAAGGAGGTGTCGGTGGGCTTCCTCTGAACCTGCTGGTCCGGGTTAGGGTTAGGGTTAGGGTTAGGGTTAGGGTTAGGGTTAGAGACCTGTAACGCATCCTGGAGGAGGATGGGGTGAACAGTCTGGTTGAGGTGAGATCAGTCTTTGGTGATGCTGTGCGCCTTACTCAAGCATCGCTTTCCCTGGATGGCCTTGATGGAGGGGTGTGAGGAAGCAGTGATGCGTTGGGCAGTTTTCACCACCCTCTGCAGTGCGTTCCGGTCAGAAGCATAGCAGTTGCCATACCATACTGTGACACAATTGGTGAGAATGCTCTCGATGCTGCAGCGGTAGAAGTTCACCAGGATCTATTACACCTGTAATAGCAATGACATAATAATAACATAGCTGAGAAAATTATTCAATTGCTTTGGTCTGATAGGTGGCTATAAACATGTTGGCTAGAAAGCATATAATACAGTAAACTACAGATGTTGTCTGAGTTATCTAACTTAACCCTCTGGGGTCTGAGTGGTTTTTGGGGTCCTTGAGATGTTCTGACATGCCCTGACATTTGTGATTTTTTCAGTTGCTTATAAAATATTAATGGCAAATGTATAATTACACTCTATTTAGCACAAACAGGGCTACCATAAATGTGAGCAACATGCATGTACATGTTTGTATTTTTGAGAGAATAATGTTTACGCATAGTTATTGAAAAAACTAAAAACTAAAGTTTCTGAAATAAGGCCACAAAACACATACTAAATATGTGACAATAAGACTTTTGACTAATTGATGGCATTGCCTAGAGTTTTTTCTTCAAAATGATGTGAAAATCATCCTGCCGAATAAGCACTAGTACCTAAAGAATAAGCACTAGTAGCTAATGAATAAGTACTAGTACTTAATGGAATAGATACTAGTATCTAAAAAATAAGTACTAGTAGCATGAAAATAGAGACTAGTCGGTTTAAATGATTAAATGTTAAAACGGCTTCCATAAATAGATACTAGTATCTAAAAAATAAGTACTAGTAGCATGAAAATAGAGACTAGTCGGTTTAAATGATTAAATGTTAAAACGGCTTGCCATATAAAATATCATTAATTGACATGAACTATAGTTATGTTATACTTAATTAATTCATACATACATACATATATACCTATATATAATATATTACTTCTCTTCCTTTGAAACCGAATAACTGATTTCTTGTTGCAATCGCTGCATCAATGTGCCCAAGTGCCCAACCAAAGGGATCAATAATCGCCATAATGGTGACTAAAAACATTTTAGGAAAATCAACATAAATTTATGAAGTCAGCTTAAGTGATGTTCTCTCAAATTTTTCAGTTGTATTAAAATATCAACATTCAAGATGACTTTGGGAAATGAGTGAATGCAAACAGAGAAAAATAACTGCAGAAGTGGAGGAAATGAGTGAAAAGTCCATTAAGATTTTCCCTGCCTCAAAAACCACACTCAAACAAATCATTTAATCTTAACTTGGGTTTTCTTAGTAAACAAAGCATAGTATGTGAAAAGTACAGATTACTAGATTTTTACAATTAAGTTAAGGAATTAAGTAAAGTGAACTAAAAAGTGTTAGTTAGAATCATGTTGGATTTTACAGTACAGTTCAGATGAGGAATATGTGCCACCGTATGTTCTTTTTATTCTTTATAAATGTAAAACCAAAAAGTTACACATTTACTTCAGTTCTGATACAGGAAATGCTAAAAAAACAAAAAAATAAATAAATCTGAATGAGTGATTCACAAAGTATTCCTTTTAACATTGATGATTTCCCTGTGATTGGGCTTGATGAAACTGTGCATGATGAAGTGGATTGTACTGAGTCTGCCATCACTGAGCAGGAACATATTCTTTGTGAAGATGACCTTGTGGGAAAGCATGCTTCTATTGTCTATGATGACAATTTGAAACTGCTTGCAAATGTTCTTCAGTTTGCATTGAATGCGTGTACTTTCAAAGAACACACCCTAAATTTAAATGTGATGCTCTTCCACCCTTCACAATGAAACTAACATCAAGAGGAACTGCTACAGTCTTACAATGGGTTACATAATCCTCATTTGGAAATAAAGGGAAGAGTAAAATGTTGGCCAGATTTCAGAGTTGCATTCCGAGTGATTTCTTGAACTCGAGGAGTCCATAAAGCCTGTCTTCCTTGATAAATGCCAAGTAAAATTAAAAGTAAGCATACCATTGTCGTTGGGTATCGAGAATAACTTCAACCATCTCTAATCAATGTCAATGAACTTGGACGGAAGAATGTCCTTAAGTATGGAAAGGGAATTAGCTGCAGAGCAATCTATTTATGTTGTATTTTTATTTTTTTTGACTGGCATACTAAAAAAGATAATATAAGATAATAAAAATAATATAATTAAACTATTTATAATTATAAACAATTGTTGAATGTATTGAATTCATAACAATAAGGAACAAAAGATCAAATTAAAAGATTGGTGACTAGTTGTCACTGGTAATGATGGGTCTTTGTACTTTACTGAAGAGTCTTCTTTCCTTGTCTTGGAATCAGCAGAATGATTGTGAGTTAATATAGTTGATTGTATAGTTAGATATGTGTCAATTGTCTTCTTGATTATAGTAAATGTATCTACTGCTCAAATGTATAAAAGGGGGTAGGCGTCAATAAGCTTAAGCTTCTGCCTACTCCTTTTGAGCATCATATCCACATTGTTATTTATTTACTTACTTATTCATTTGCGCATGTATCCTTCTTTAGTTTTGCCTATTGTGCTGAAACTTGTTACTATGTAGAACTTTGTGGAACTCAAATGCTCAAATAAATAAAGATGATAAATGTGAGCATTCAGTATTCCTCAAAATGAATCAAATATATGTCTCGTATTGAGAATAACTTACAACCATCTCTAATCAATGTCAATTGAAATGATTCCTGAAATGGAAGCAGAGAAATAATTAAACATCACTTCTTTGTTCCCAATCTTTAAAGCTAATGGATGAACAGTGCACAATATCAGGCCATAAGCCGTCATCATTTTGTTCATTCACTAAGCAAGGTTTAACTTGTACCAATGATACCATCTATCTGTTCCTACACCCTTCCCTTTAAGGTAAACACTTGTATCAGTTGTTAAGAGTATCTCATATGGTCCCTACCTAAACCTTTCCTTGCAATACGTTTGACCATAACAGAACTGCCTAACTCAGGAATGTGTGGAATATCAGTATTGGTGTGTTTTTCATCCCATTGCTTTTGAGCTTCTCGCACTTTCTTATTATTGTCTTTGGTAGCTTTGTCCAGCATTGTTAGATAGCGTCGTAACTTCTCTTGGAACAAAGTAGAATCTCCTCCTGTTCCCACAGGTGGCGGAGCATCAGGAGGTAGAACCATATCTCCTCCAGTCATCAGTTACGCATAATTCCCTCAATGAGCTGACTAACTTGTGCTTCTGTCCACGTCTTCCCTTGAGAGGTTTCATCATGGTTTTGCACAATGACTTGTTTAAATGATGGACCTTGACGTTCTGCTCCACCTCCTTTAGCCCAACAATCTTTTTTTAAGTGACCACGCTTTCCACAGTTGCTGCAAATCTTCAACCACCAATCTGTGTCTATGTTGCATTGAGCTGTCGCCACTCCTCTTCGATTTGGCTTGTTTCCTTCTTCATTGTTTGATCTCATAGCCATCTCTAAGTGCCAGCCCATTGCATAATTTGGTCAAATGTTTCGCCTGGATTGACTCCAAGTGATAAAGCTTGTTGGTATTTTGAACTAAAGCCATCCACAAGTGTGTCAATGAACTGTACGTCATCTCAGTCAGGTTGTTTCTTAGCACAGAGAGCCCATCTCTCATGAGCATTCCACCTACACAGAGCATATTCATCTGGAGACTCATCATCCTTTTGCTTAATTAATGTCACTGATATGAATGGAATTTTACCGCTGCCCATGATTTCTTGGATTTCTTTTCGAAACACATCTAATGTTTGCCAAAGACCCAGGGGTCGTCCCTGGTCATCAATCCACAGATTTATCCATTGGGCTGTTGTTCTCGAAGCTGGCAAGTGTTCCCATCTGTCTCTTGGGATTTAGCTTTCACAATGGTGTCTATGTCTTTTATTGTGCTTTAACCAGAGAGTCTAATTCTCTCCAAAACTCTGTGTTTGGATCTTGTCTCTTCAAAGGAGGCAAGGCTGTGAGAATAGCTTGACGTTCTCCTGGTGTGAATGGTCTCTCTTCTGTCATCATTTCAGATTGTAAGTCTTCCCTTTTTTCCATAATTACGAGCTGGTGTACATCGCAGCATGTCTCTGTTTGGCTGGGCTGATTTAGATCTTGTTATTATTGGAGCTGCTTGTACAGATGCAATATATATTTTGTCAACTGGACCTCCATTTGATCCTAAAGCTTGAGGCTGTGTCAGAGGTTTAGATGAACTCGTATATTGATCAGGCAAAGCTGGATATATTGGTTTGTAAGGAGGAGGTGTTACAGTTGTCACGGATTTCACTGGTGCTTGTGAATATTTCCTTTCAGCTTCAGTTATTATATTTGTCCAATCTGGATCAAACGAATCATCACTGGTTGTATTTTCTTCATCTGAACATTTAATAGACATGATTTTGTTCAACTTGTTAAATGCTTCAATTTGAGGACTGGAACTGGACCACTATTTATATCACAACAAATTCCACCTTGTTTCACAATCCAATGAGCGCCAGTTTTGGGAATACTTTTGATTTTATCTCGTCTTTTTGGGACTCGAACCAGCTTAACTGCACATCCATAGATGCATTAATATCCAGTCCTTTTTTCAAAAGCTTAGCTTGTTTCTTGCTCTTCCTTTCCAGGTACCAATCAGATATTGTTCTGCTATTACAGCCACTTTCTGCCATTTTGTTAAGTATTTGTCACTTTGTGCTGATCAGAACAGCAGGGATGTGTGTGTGTATGTGAGTATTCTCAGAACTGCCCTGCTTCTCTCTCCCTCTCTTTCCAAATTACAGTATATGTGTGTGTGAAGGTATATACTGTATGTGTGTGAAGGAAATTCCGAAGGGAGGGGCTGCTTCACTCTCCAACTGTATGTGTGTGTGTTTAGAGTGAATTCTCAGGAGGGGCTACTGCTACCCCTGCTTCTCTCTCACAGAACAAAAGTAAAAAATTTAAGAAAAATGAACTCCAATGTTTTTCAGTATTTTTTTTTTCCAGTTAACTTTCTCTTCTTTCCTCTTTCTTTTTCCCTGGTTTATCTTAGATTAATCTCTTTGTATTTTTCTCCTTTAACCTGTTAAGCTGCAACCCCACTTTTGAAAAATCCCCAGAAATGGCATACCCAAACTGAAACAGATACAGTTCATGAACCCTTTGTACTAAAAGCACAAGTATGATCTCATTTGAAAGATTGAGACAGTGCATATGCAAATCCTGTTCTGTGACGCCAAATTGTAGATTTAAAAATCTTGTTTTCCCCTGTTGTTTGATTTCATGGAAACAGACACCAGTGATTTTGCCAAGAGATCTCTTATTTATTTTATGTAAGACATAGGTAGAAGATACAATGGATAAAACGAAGGTCTTGATTCAGCAGCCTTTCCATCTCTTCCTGATTTTCGAACAGAAGGGCTTGGTTTTTATACCATTAGCATCTCTCTGCCGTAGACAAAGACTATCAGTTATTGTATATGTTGACCAGAAAACTGCATTATCAGAAAAACACATGATGTGAAACACATGATTATAATGTAATTAAAACAGTACATCACCAGAGAAACATGTGGTTCCCATTAACATATGAATGTATCTCCTTATACTATGCTCGGTGAAAACACTGCACATACATTTCAGTCTAACTTCAACACGCACTCACCCAAAGTCTCTTCTCCATGATTCACAAAACACAATGATTATAAATGATTATAAATGTATATAAAAATTATAACACAGATACATAATACTACTGATTATGAATATTAATAAAGAGTAATAATAATACTAAAAACAATATTAGATCAAAATCTTCTTAGATAAAAATTTGAGTCTTCAACATGAAAGACTGTTTACTGTTATACAAAATAAACATGAAACACACGTGATCGTTGTCATGTAGTGAATCCGGCCAATTGTGAACAGCTCTGTCGTCATCAGAGCTTGTGCAGCCGCTCTTGAGAAGCTGCGCTGCCTGAGTTCTCCGGCTACTCTTGAATCGCTCTCGCGGTACTTTGATGGCACACGTCACAGTCACGTGGCGTCGGCACTGTATCAAGTCGGACAAAATTTCTAACCAGCATGCACTGCTTCAAGTCAGCCGCCGATCGGTCTGCGCAGAGCTGCATGAAGTCGAACAAGCCTAACATGTTAGGTCTGGCAACTCACCATTGGCACGGCTCAATCCGAGGGGCGGGATAAACGGTTGTCTTTCAAATTCCCTCTGCACGCAATAGGACAGTGCTACAACCAACCAGAGCGTTTGCCCACCAGCGGAGCTAGTTGATAGATTAAACTTTTGCCGTATCTGGTCGGCAAAACTACGAACACATCGCACTCCAAGTCCTCCAGAGTCGTGGCCAAAGCCGATTCGAAAGACCGCTGTTTACCAGCAGCAGCCGCCATTCTTTGTTTTCAAGTAGCAGGGAATTCACGCAGAACTGTCACAACTCTCCCGTCATTATGTTAAGCCCGCCCACCGACTCTATACACGATTTGATTGGCCTGACTAGAGTTTGTTTTTTCCAGCTCGAAAGTCAACAGAGAGTTGCTAGACTACACTGGCTGCAAAATACATTTTGAACATTGAATACATTAGAAAAATATTGATGATGGATTAGATTACGATAGGCACATGGGCTCACTTCTCTCTCTTCAATGAGCTGGTGCACCGCGCATGTGACGTCAACATCCATCACAAAATGCATTTAACATTCAAAAACTTAAACTTAAACTTTTAACCTTAAATCATCATACCCGTTACATAAATGTGCAAACAGGTTTTAACAAGTATACTACTACAGCATAAATGTTTTACAGGTATTTTATTGCAAACTTTATAGGCTACTCGATAACAATGTAGCGTCTGGGCTATGAATCATTCTTTCATTTGTTCTGAATGAACAAATTCTGACTCTGTGTTTCCGAACACATTCTTTCATCCGGACTAGATCTTGATAACATATGCTCTCTCTCTCAGAAGAGCTTTTAACCTGTGACCCATCCAATGTAACTCACAGCTCTGGGTGCCGCTGGGTCTGCACCCCCAACTGTTTATGACACCCTTTAGGGGATCCTTGAGACACTCCAGGACTTAAAACTAATATTCCTTCTCCCCCTGTGGCGAGCTTCAAAAAGAATTCCAAACGTTTATGTCACGTTTATCATGGACTTTCTGTTTGTTTTCTTCATCTTATCACTGTTTTCATTAGTTTAGTTCATCATCATTAGTTCAGTTCTGTCACCTGTGTTTAGTTAATTAGTCATTGTTCATCATCACCGTCACTTGTTATCATCTGTGTATTTAAGTTCCTGTCTTTCACCTTTCAGTTGTCGGTCAATGTTTATGTTAGTGTTTAAGTCTCTGGACCAGCCCGTGCCCGAAGGGTCTTCACAGCCATGGTCCCATGCTCAGCCTTCTTCGCCGTGGCCCCCTACTCAGCCTGCACCGCCGTGGCCCCCTACTCAGCCTGCACCGCCGTGGTCACCTCCTCAACCTGCTCCGCCTTGGTCATCAAGGTCATCCTGGAGTCCGTCCGCCTTCACCCTGGCCTCCCTCTTGTCCCGGACTTCAGGATGCCCACCCCCCCTCCCGTGTTCTGCCTTTGTCGGCGCGGGTCGTTCATCATCATTAGTTCAGTTCTGTACCTGTGTTTAGTTAATTAGTCATTGTTCATCATCACCGTCACCTGTCGTCACTTGTTATCATCTGTGTATTTAAGTTCCTGTCTTTCACCTTTCAGTTGTCGGTCAATGTTTATGTTAGTGTTTAAGTCTGTGCTCTGAGCACACGCTCCCTGTTTTCTTGTATTTGCCATTTTGAGAATTAAAACCTTTGATTTATTAGTATCTTCGTATTCGCCTCCTTCATCTACCCAGAACCTGACAAACACAGCCACAATTAATTGGATTGGTTCTATGAACACATCTTCATGCCAGTTTTACAATATGTTGCATATGACACTGCAAAATTAAGTGACATTTGTAACACTAAAATGCACTCCTAACATCAGCTAAACATGCTATAAATATACTATCAACAATAAGTATTATGCTATCATCACCATAAAACAGAAAGAAGTTGTAACTCAAATATGCAATGATGAATTTGCCCCAAACTTAACACTTTTGATAAAAGTTCTGTCCTGAACACACGTCCATGCTCATATTCAGTTACAATCATAGCGCCACCTGCTGACAACAGGAATAGACGTTTAACACTGTTGTGGACTCCTAATAACATATAAAAAAATGCCAGTAGGTGCTAAACATCCTACCAACATACAAGAAACATGCTAAAACATACTAGCAAACACTTAGCTAAGTGCTAAACCATGCTATTACTGCAATTAAATATGAATTTGCTGTAACTCAGGCATGCAATGTCCAATCTACCCCAAAATGAATATGTAATATGTTAGAAACATTTTAAAACATGCTAGAAATGCTAAAGGAAGTTGTTGTAACTCAAGCATACAATGTCCAATCTGCCCCAAACTTCACATGTTTGATAAAAGTCCTGCACTGAACACATCTACATAGCGATATTCAGATATAAACATAGCCCCACCTACTGGCAACAGAAACTGACATGGTTAACACAATAATGCAGTACTAACCACATAATTATTGTGTACTAAACATGCTAGAAACATACTAAACATGCTGCAACACTTAGCTGAGTCATGAATCATGCTATTATCACCATAATACAAAACATTTTGTAACTGACTTTGACATACTCTTACTATATATAACCCCTTAAATGCACATTGCCCAACCATACTCTGTCATCCTAAAGCCACCGAGTGACGATGGCACGAGTGCGAGGGCCCTTTCATCGCTGCATGCAGCTTTAATTTAAGTTGTTGTTTGTTGATTTTCAAATATAAAACTTGTTGAAATGTCTTCTGTGTGAGCATCAACTCTTTTCTAACACTTTCATTTCATTTTAACGAAACCATGATAATATTGATAATCACGATATTTTGGTCACTATAATCGTGATATAAAATTTTCATACCGTCCCATCCCTAATCCTTATGCATCGCTTTCTGCCAGGAATTTTACGTGGTTTTGGGGTGGGGGGTGTTTGGCTTGATGTCATTGTGCAAAGTACCCTAGGTTGATTTTACTGCGAACCATCTCTTTAATAATAGACTAAATATATTTAGCTACCCACTAACGTGCAGTATTCCTATATGCTCGTCTTCTCATTAACAGTGTTTTTCTCTTACTGTTATTTTATATCTGTTGAGTTTACATTTTTAAATGAATTTCACTAATAAAAAGGATTGCTTGTGTGCGCCAGGTGCTTTTACTCCTGTCTTTTTAAATAGTTGAACAAATGAATGATCGTTTGGTGCCTGTAACAATGTTAAATAGGCTATGCTATTTAATTCATCTTAAACAGAAAGACAGTGTAGAGGAGAATGACAGTCAACTACTTGGAATATTAATCGTTTTGGGCATAAACATGCAAATAGTAAAAAGACTGACAATGAAAAATGACAGAATGGTGATTAATTTATTCAAATAAATATTTTTTCGTAGCTACTGATGTTATTCATCTGTTCTGACAGACTTCAGCGTCCCGGTCACTAGTTAAGACGAGCACTCGTTTATATAAATGTCAAAATGTCATTTTAGGTGGTGTTTAGTCAACTAAATGACTACATTGAAAATATAATAACCGGAAATAAGTGAGATGTACCATTTCAATACGGAAGTGCGTCAAAATGCTCAGTGAAAGTGGCCCATTACCTGATTGATTATTCCATGTCCAATTATACATTTTTTCCATGAATAACTGTTTGCCTCTCTGTCAACAAGTTTTTTGCAATAGCTAGCAAATTAATTCATTGTAACTATTAATAACTTGAGAACTTGAAGTGATTTATGTGAAATTGTATTTCTGTTTTGAATGGCATAGTCTTTTATTGCTGTATACATCACATCTATTGTTGTTGTATTATAAAAATCTTTATATCTTATGTAGAGTAATGTTATCTGATTCACTAATGTAATGTCACATTGTTTTTTCTCTAGCACAAATCTGCAAGCTGCCCGGCTTATCCAGGAGGCTGTTCAGCTGTTACTGAATGACCAAACACCCAGACACTCAAGCTCTGCTGCTGACCAAACACCCAGACACTCAAACCCTGCTGCTGACCAAACACCCAGACACTCAAGCTCTGCTGCTGACCAAACACCCAGACACTCAAGCTCTGCTGCTGACCAAACACCCAGACACTCAAGCTCTGCTGCTGACCAAACACCCAGACACTCAAGCTCTGCTGCTGACCAAACACCCAGACACTCAAGCTCTGCTGCTGACCAAACACCCAGACACTCAAGCTCTGCTGCTGACCAAACACCCAGACACTCAAGCTCTGCTGCTGACCAAACACCCAGACACTCAAGCTCTGCTGCTGACCAAACACCCAGACACTCAAGCTCTGCTGCTGACCAAACACCCAGACACTCAAGCTCTGCTGCTGACCAAACACCCAGACACTCAAGCTCTGCTGCTGACCAAACACCCAGACACTCAAGCTCTGCTGCTGACCAAACACCCAGACACTCAAGCTCTGCTGCTGACCAAACACCCAGACACTCAAGCTCTGCTGCTGACCAAACACCCAGACACTCAAGCTCTGCTGCTGACCAAACACCCAGACACTCAAGCTCTGCTGCTGACCAAACACCCAGACACTCAAGCTCTGCTGCTGACCAAACACCCAGACACTCAAGCTCTGCTGCTGACCAAACACCCGGACACTTAAGCTCTGCTGCTGTCCAAACACCCGGACACTCAAGCTCTGCTGCTGTCCAAACACCCAGACACTCAAGCTCTGCTGCACCAGAACATCATACAAGTGAGGGGCACACAGGTCAAATAAGGTCTATTTCTTCTCCTCTGGCAATGAGAATGAATGAGTCTCATCAATCAAGAAATTCCAATAATTTCCCTCAGCCATCAACCTCCAGAACAGATTTTGTGCAGGCTAATCTTTCAAGACTTTTTCAGCCTTATCGACAGCCAGCAGCAAGGCGGCCCACTCAGTCCTGCAGACCATATGAAACCCCATTGTCCCATTATTATATATTTTTTTTGTCTTGCTGACCCCAAGGCTGAAATGGCACCTTTAACCAAAGAGCGCAGTGTGTTGCAAAATGTTGGTCTGGGGAAACAAAAAATCACTTTCCCCAATAATAACAGCTCTTCATACACTGAATTTGCGAACAACTGTTCAGTGCTTATCCTTTGCTGAGACAGGCAGGGGGCTTTAAAATAATGAGATGTGCAAGGAGCCGGGCATGGATACAGATACCAGTGCCAAACTCTGGCTACAGTGTGAAGTTCCTTCGAAGTGAGAGTAGTATCAACAAGGCTTTGGCTTATATTGTGCCACTGCAGCAAGCTCTTTACACAGAACCAGAAGAGCCAGAAGTAAAGGTAGGCTGTGTTACACCATTTCTTGTGAAACTGCACTTCATGCTGTAAAATGTGAAAACATAGCAAACATGATTTGTCTTATGACGAAGGAGGAGGAAGCTTTGAGATGTGCAGGTTGTGTCACACACTTGTAGCTGTCCACAAACTGGAAGAACATGTCAACAGTTGTTCAGGGTATGTTTTAACAAAGTTGAGATACTGACACAGAATGCTCAAAACTGACTCTTTTTTGCCATAGCAACAAGTTTAATTATTGATTTAGGACTTGCAGCACTGTAGTGGACCTCACTGAAGAGCAGGATACAAAAGACTCTTCAGTTTCTGACACTGAAGCAGATGAGTAAGTAGTCAATAGCAATATTACAAATAAATGCATTCTTGCGGTTCATTTTTGTAAGACTCACAAACCTAAAGGAACTTTTCCCTCAGAAATAAATTATTTGACATGTTTCTACACAGACATGACCTGGAGACATTTGCAGAAGACTGACACAAGTCCTCAGGCAACATCACCACAAGCTGTGAGTGTAAATTTAAATGCATTATAGTGGCATTAATCTAAAGAGTTTAAAGAAATTGTGTAGAATTGTGAGAATTAAAGAATTGTGAAAGATTTATGCAAGTAGATGTTTCATTTGAACAAATAATCATTAATATTGGCTTTGTAATTACTATGTGGTGGTGATGGTAACTGTTTATTTATAGGTACAAGTTCAGACACCTGTCACAATGGAAATAAGCAGGAGATGCAATTGCAAAACAGTAGGTTTATTAACCACAAAGTGAGATAAACAAGTCAGATATATATGGTGCAGGTAACAGTCAATCTGGGTGGCGCAGGGACGTTCAAAGGACAACCCGATCTCTCTGGATGATGCGGAGAACAGAATCCAGGAAAAATTCAGACAGTGAACATGAGGAGAACCACGCTGTTGAAATTCAACACGATAAAAGTAGTCTTTTATCTTGCCAATAGGCTTTGCTGGTGACATTATGAAATTTTTTAGAAAACAATGCCATCTGTGATCAAACATTCTTGCTGCAGTGACAGGATTTCGTCTTATGAGTCCACATTTTTCAGACCGTTCAAGCTCATCAACATTTATTTGTTTCCCCTCTTGCTTAGAATAGTGTTCATCATTTCAGGCCATCTCAGGTCAGCAGAACTAAACGATGCAAAGAAAGTCGGTATGCCTAGTTGTCTTATCAGGGCAAACATATCTTTTTGCGTAGACATCCAATACGGAGGAGTTCCTCTTACTAGTCTTAAGAACTTATATCCTTCATCATAATTTTGTATTCTTTGCAAGGAATCAGAGTTTGTTAGCATATCTTGTGTGACTTTTAAACAGTTTTTTTCACAACCTTTCCTCAGTGCAATTGATACATTAGACACAATTTGATCAACTTCTGATATATACTGTGCATAAAAAATGAAGTCTGTGCTGTGTGCAAAACGTCCATCTGCATTTAGTATTCTTGCATTTAGGTATCATGACAATGTAATTTTTTCCTGTCTTTCGTCATGAAATGTTGGAGCACCAGTAGGATAGAGAACAGGGAAACACTTTGCCTCATTATCTTTATCAGTTAGCAGCCTAACAGGACTGTTACCTTCTCCTGGAGCAACATTTAGTACATCATGAAAATATTGATCAATTATTTCTGAACCCAAATCAACAGGTTGTAGTGATGTGTCTGACAAAAGACCACTTTGTTCTTTAATATATGTTATACCTTCCTCTATGCTTCTTTGTCATCTTCATTTTTATCTGTAACATCTTGTTCCTCCATTTCAAAATCATCAGCATCCTTGTCTAATCATCAGTTGCATTCAAAGAGTTTACCCACTGCTCATTAAACTCCACATCATTATACCACTTATTATGTCTCACCAAATAAGACAGTGCATGTCTGACACGATCAGTGCTAACATATTTATATTCATAATGGCCTTTATATGTTCATTTCCGTTTCAGTTTTATTCTTATCATGTGGTCATCACATTCATTACGTGGGAGAATATTAGAGACATCTGTGGTATTAACGGGAACACACACTACAGGTCCATGACAGCCATTCTGTTTTCCACGGGGAAGACAAAGCAACTTCATAAAAGGAATATTCCGTGCAATAAGATGTTCTTCAACGAGTTCAGACCTTTTAGTTCTTTTGGAATGTCCACCAAATGCATGTTGTTGGCAACACTCTCTTCTGGCAATTTCCCAGCAAGGATTTTACGATGGCATGTATAGCAAATCCACAATTAACAAGCCGGATTACCTGATAAATTGCATCTATTTTCACATTCATTACTGCATACATGTAAATACTTTAGTGTGATGCATCTTTCAGCCAAATCATTAATTTGTTGACCTCTGATTTTATAGCAATCTCTTCTACATTCAACGACCTGTTTTCTGAACAATAAACGATGGCAAACACAGCAAACAAATTCTGGACCTGTACTGACTTCTTGATGAAACTGATTAATAGTGAAATCAATGTCTTTCTGTCTCTCCCTCTGTTTTGCAGAAATTTCAGATCTTTTTTGTATTTTACTTATACGGAAGTTTTCATCATTGTGGTATTTCTTTATATTGTATTCACAAACACTTTCTGTGATATTTAATCTTTGAATATTCACATACGCTTGCTTTAAATGAGAGGTTTTTGCGATATTTATACTTTGAATATTCACACACACTTGCTCTAAAGGCTTTATTGCTTTTATACTTGGTCTGAGAATAGTGCCGGACAAGTTTTTGAAAACGAGCATTTGTGGAATACTTAATCTTTGAATTTTCACGTTTTGACTGCTGTACAATAATATTGCTTTAACATTAATATTGCTTTTATATTTATTTCGAAGATTTTCAAGATTTTTCTCTTTATAATCACTGTCTTCACAGTATTTTGTTTTTAATTTCTTTATCTTGTTCTGCCTATAATTACTGTCTTCACAGTATTTCATTTTACAGTTCTCAATCTTTTTCTGTCTGTAATCACTGTCACTCCAGCTTTTCTTAGACTTTGGAACACTTGCGGTAACACTTGGATGCTCCCATCTCTCTCTCTCTCTCGTAGACAAGTTCTTAAATGCATACGAGTTGCCGTCCTCAGCCTGGTGACGCTGATCTCGCCCGTCCCATCGCAGATTACTTCTTTAGCTCAACCTCCGAGCCTTTGACCGTCACCACTCTGCTTAAGCAACCGTGTACTCGAACCTTCCCACGGACCTCTCCTACCTGCATAAACCAACCACAAAGAAAACGTTACGTTTCTTTTTCAGAGCCCAGGTCGAGCACTGAAACGCCCACTCTGAAATTCACACCTTCTGCTTTGGACCGAGAGCCTTCACCTCCGCTACACTCATCGTTCGAGTGACGCAGAAACGGCAGCCTGGTCACCTCCACTTTGGTCGCACGGGAGCATAAGACGTCGTAACTGTCTGGATCAGAGAAGCCTACAAGAAACAGTTAAAGTCCCCAATTAAAACCGAGCCCACCAACGATACAGCACAACACACTCCATCTGCGAGGCCGAGCTCTAAAATCAGTTAGGCTACTTACTTAAGCTGTGCCTGACGTTCAGCAGCTTAACTGCGTTGCCGTTCTTTTCGGCCTGACTGAAAGTGGATTGCTTCTCCATCGCAAAAACGACAACTCTGTGGTATTCCTGTCTGGCGCTTTGTAGAACGGCGGTGAAAAACAAAGAGCTGTTCCTAGATTGCTTTCTGGGAGACACGTCATGGATAAACCCTTACACCTCGCCGTCTTTTTGCACTTTTGCTGGACTGGCCATTCCGCTGCTTTTCCAGATGTCGTCTTCTTCTTGCACTCCAAGATGGTTGTCTCGAACAAAGACAACATATGCGACCACTCGGACCTATTTATACCTCTGATATGCAAATTAAGCTCAGACTGAGGATTGGCCTGTGCTCCGCATCAAAAGCGGGCGCGGCCAACCAGGTGCATTCTACAACACATGACGTAAAAAAAATAAAAAATAGATATTAAAATGCTCCTAAAATGCCCCAATGCCTTAAGACACTGTTTTGTAAAACACCACCATAATCGGTAAACGCATAAAGCACACAATGTACACACAGGCAACTGAGTCCTGATTACACATACAACACATTTAATAAAGCAATTTTAAATGCTTCCATATAGAAAACCTTTCTAAGGAAATGCTTAACGCATCATTGAGCGCGTGCGATCAAATTATGCGCTCATCTGCGTGTCTGCACCTACTGTATGACGATTTATTAATAATGTTCTTTTTTTTTTTTGCTGACTCTGGTCTTTTAAAAACATGGTCTTAAGTCATTGAGCCACATTAAGCGCTTTCCTTTAATGGTTTTCTAAAAAGGAAAAATTAAGCATTTTTCAATGTCCCCACAACCATTTCAATCATTCAGTGCCATTTGTAACATTAACTTGATTTAAATAATGCTCCTTCAAATCTGCTGCTATACTGTGCTGCGTGGCTCAAAAAAAAAAAAAAAAAAAAAAAAAAACGGCAAAGAATAAAATCACCTATGAATCACACAATTGCCCATAACTCAAGAGAGACAGATAGAAAAACCTCTGTTAAGCTGAAACAAATCAATCGCTTGATATCAGAACACTTAATATTTATACTATGGTAATACATATTACCTCTTATCATAACTGTCTTTTATAACTGCTGTTTTACATGAAATACAAATGGGCAAGTTAAGGTTTGAGGGTCAGCTTGTATTATATGCTCAAATGTCTCTAAATTCTCTAAACAAAAAAATAAGTTTAAATAAAATATTTTGGCGAATTAAATTGATAACCACACAAATATTGCATAATGGCAAAAGTGTCATGCCCAGTGCCTACAAGCGGACCTGATTGAATCATCCTATAGACGTAATGAAGACAGAGCCTTAATCAACGTATCACTACAGGACCTAGTTGAACACATGTAGCCAATAAAACCACCACAGATTACAATTGAAATTATTTAGACATAATACAATTTTCTATACATGTTTTTTTCTTCATTACTTTGTCCACAACCCCATTTCCAGAAATGTTGCCATATTTTATCAAATCAAGATTCTGTTATTTGTCAATTCTCTTTAACCTTTGATTAACTGACAAAAGTACACAGAAAATATTTACAATCTTTCCACAGACCAAATTGATAGTATTTTGTAAATACAAACAAATTTTTATTTTACTGCAACAACTCCAAAAAAGTAGAAACAGAGCCAAAATAAAAGTTAAAAGCTTATAGAATATCTAAGTTAAACTGTTTTAAAACCGTCCACAATAAGATGGTGAATTGGTAATACTTCATGATAACTCTTTGCAAGCAAAGCTTGATATTGGCTCACCACCCTCCGCTGAATGTACGTGACCTTTGACCCCTCAGATGGCATTGAATGAAAAATCGTCATGCTATTGTGTTAAATATTACTACATGGCCTCTGGAACTCTTTTGAAAACTGTTGTGACTTAACACAGTCTGCTTCTGCACCTAGAAATGCAACTTGAATCTCTGTTAATCCAGCAGAAATCTATTTATCAATTCTATACAGACATGGCACTAACTTCTCTAGGCCCAAACTCATCTCAGATGATCCAAGACAGTGGAAATGTGTGATGTGCTCAGGACAATCCACTTTTCAGTTTGCTTTTGAGAAAACTGGACATTAAGTTCTCAGTCCCAATGACAAAAGTCCCATCCAGACATTTCATCAGCGAAAGGTGCAAAAGCAAACATCTGTCACGGTTTGGGAGTGCATCAATGTTAATGGCATGAGTCAACTGCATTTGTATGAAAGAATCATTGATGTTGAAGCATATATTGGGATTAGACAGAGACATAAACTGCCATCAAGAGGACATCTTTCCTGAGAAGCAAGAAAACGACAGGCCTATTCTGTACGTGCTTCAACAGAGGAATTTATTAGACACTCTACACTGTAAGGAACGTTCTTCACTGACGTGCCTGCAGTCCAGATCTGTCTCTCATTGAAAACGTATGACCCGTCATGAAAAGGAGAATCACACCAGGACAACCACAGACTGTTCAGCACGTCTTGCAGGCAAAAATGACCATTAATTCCATTGCAAAACTGCAACAATTCTTATCCTCAATTCCCAAATGGTTAAAAAGTGTCATTAAAATGAAAGGTGATATGACAAGGTGGTAAACATGACTCTATCCCAACTTTTTTGGAGTGTGTTGCAGCCATCAAAATCTGATTTATTTATATTTACAAAAAAACACTTAAGTTGGTCAGTGAAAACATTGGAAATCTTTTCTTTATACTTTAGTCACTTAAATAAAGGTTCAAAAGAATTAACAAACCACAGATTCGGACATTTTATCGCATTTTACAAAATGTCCCAACTTTACTGGAAATGTGGTTGTATTATACCTGCTGTTTTACATAACATACAAATGGACAGGTTTAGGTTAAGGTTTGGCAATAAGCTTGTATTATATGCTCAAATATGTCTATATTCTCTAAGAAACAGCTACGAAAAAAATACATTTAAATAAAATATTTTGACTCAATTGAATACCACACAAATATGTCTTAAAAACCCTTTGATGCACAATGTGATGGCCCTGATACAGCCACACATCAGTGAGCGGTAATGTTGCGCACGCACATAAATACAAACACCCATTACTCATATGTTCTTGTAATTTATCCTGCACATTCTTTAGTATTTCGTTTTATTCTTTCAATAGTTTCTGTTCATATATTTATTTGGCAATAAGACTTAGACACTGTTTATTTCTCATTAAGATATTTATTTGAGTTGCAGTACATCACTGACTGGTTGAAGTGCACACAATCCAGTTGGTGTTGTGCAGTACACACATTTATTAATATTGCTTTCTTTGAGTTTAAGTTACCAATCAGTGCTTCTCCCGGGAGACTAGCCTAAATTAATCCCCTAGTTTAGCGCCATCTACTGTTTTAGAAGAGGAAGTTGCTCAACTGCATTTGTGAGAAAATCTGCCTGGACACATCTGTGAGAAAATCAAGCCGAGAGATCTCATAAAAAGCCGAATATCACACAATCATAACAGACAGAAATGCATTTGTATGCACTAGATTTGGTATATGTTCAAAGGTTACATGCAATTTGTAAGATGGTTTGTTTTTATTTGTGAAGTATTATCTTGGCTCATTTATTTATATTTGTAAAACACAATACATATTTGTTACTCCACTGCATTTTCACTCAAACTGACCTTTGTACTTGCACATGCTTTGTTTGCAAGTCGAGTTTTCCTTTGCGAAGCAGATCGAGTTTGTTTGCGAGTCGAGTTTTCCTTTGCGAAGTAGATCGAGTTTGTTTGCAAAATGCTAGATTTGTTTGTTTAATTATGGCACATAATTCGCTCTATATGCTGCTTTGAAACAATCTGTATTGTAAAAAGCGCTTTATAAATCAAGGTGACTTGATCCGAGTGAGTTGATTGATAAAGTAGGAAAGCCATTCACTGAAGGGCAGTTTGTGAAGGATTGCATGTTTAAAGTCACTGATATTCTATGTCTTCTCTCTGTCGGCAAATACAGTGGCAGAGCGGATTAGAGAGTTATCAAGTGTTCATTTATGATCAGTTATGAGGCAAAGCTAGAGATTTCACTGCATACTGTGTAGCGCTTGATGAAGGCACAGACAAAACCGACAGTCCTCAGCTTGCCATTTTCATCAGGGGTATTAATGACCAATTTGAAGTGACAGAAGAGTTGTTGAGTTTGTGTCCAGTGTATGGCCGTACCACAGGTACAACCGGTTGGTCAACACCAGCGCTACGATTTGAACGTTTTTGGCGGGACCACACACAATCTGCGGGTGGGATACCAGAGGAGACCTACACTTACAAGGTGTTAAAAAAAGATGCCAAGTTTAGCAAGAAAGTTGAGTGAGCTGGTCGAGGGAAAGAAACATCTGAAATGGCTGCAAAAGAAAAAAAAATTACTTAAAAAGGATGATTAACTGTAATTCCTGTGGTCATAACCATACAGACCCAATTGACAACCATTTTGAATAAGTAAGGTGGGGGTGGTGGTTTTTGAGATCTGTAATTTAAGTAAAAATGCCCTTGTACTAAAGCATACTAATACATACAAAGTTTTAATTTTTCTTAGACTATTATGCAATGCAACTTTATTTGCATAGCTAGTAGTTATAGATGTCAGATAAACGAATGTAATGTAGTGAAAGTATTTTTCAAATGTTTTCTCATTGGAGTAAATTATGAAGTAGCATAAAAAAGCTCAGTAAAAGTATCTCCAAATCCAAATATTTTTTTTAAAGATTTGTTTGGGTGATTTTTGCCTTTTTTGTGATAGGATAGTATAAAGTGGACAGGAAGGTGGGAGAGAGACGGGGGACGGGATAAGGAAAGAGACGGGATAGGGAAAGGTCCATGAAAGGTCCATAGCTTTCCTGTAGCTCAGTGGTAAGCGCATTGCGTTAACAACGCAAGGTTGTGGGTTCGATCCCAGGGGATTGCACATACCTATGTATAAATGTATAGGATAATGTAATGTAAGTCGCTTTGGATAAAAGCGTCTGCCAAATGCATAAATGAGTCAGGATTCTAACTTGGGTCACCCGAAGCACAATGGCTGTCAATGTCAATGTCGGCGCTGCCCATGAGGCTATCGGTGCCGACCTGAATTTGTATGTTAAAAACGTATATGTTAATGCCTTCTATTCCTATGTCTTCTGACTTATCTCCCAGGAGGTGCCAGTGAAGCAACCACAGAGCCAGAGGAATAAAGAAGTCAGTTTGGCTCAAGTCAAATCTAGTCATTCCAATGTCTCCAACTTCACGTGGATGAAATTTCTGTTCAGGTTAGTTTAATCCTCTTTAACCCCTGCCTGTGCTTCTGCAACCTAGTTATACGCATGCATGTATGGATATCTATATCTCAAATAGACTGAAGCAGATGATTTTATAGGGTTTGTTTATCATTAATGCTAAATAACTCTACATATGCTAAAAAAATATTGGTTAAAGATCTTGTAAATGTTATTGATCATCAGAGAACCCAACAGATAAATTGATCTTAGCTTCTTATGAAAGTAGTGAACTCATTATAAACAAGTTCATTGGAAAGAAATCATAAACTATAATAAACTAAATAAATAAACTAGTAATGAGTTTAATGAACAGAAATATGTTTATTCAAACCATGTTTTAAGTAATCAACATAAACTAGGTTTCACCTGAAAGCTTACATTTACCAAATTGATCCTGTTTTGCAATCTTGTTTGCCTTACCATGGAAACCTTTGACTAATTTACGATCACATCCTTCTCTAATCTTGCCAAACCATATAGCCTACTATTAAAATATCTGAGACTCAAGGCTCACTGTGTGACCAGTGTTTTGCAATAGAAGTGATATTTTAGACAAATGTATTAATTTGTGATGATAAGCGTAACAATTATAAATGTGTCACCCGGTATCGTCAAAACAAAATTTCACAGGATCCTCATTTTTTTGTGATATTAACCTCTTATTTGGAAAACGACTTTGTTAGACTTTTGGTTTTCTTGTAAGAAAAGCACAGATACACACTGTAAATCATCATGACTCACAAACACACACTGATCTTACTGTCTATATGAGGATTCATTAAACACATTTATTCTGATGGGTTATTTCACTGACAGAAGTTCAGCTGTAGTATTAATGTAATTGTTATGTACTGCACAGTAGTGATGTCACATTTGACACTGAAGCTTCAAAGCGCGTATCGAGTACGCAGCGCAGTTTCTCTTGAAGCCCCGTGCCGGAGCGCATATTGTTTTCAGAGAAACACGTGATCAACCAAAACAAAGCCTCACTTTCTTTCCAGTCACGTGAATGCTTCACTTTGCGTGTCGGAATGTTTGAACCCAGACCAACTCTACAGGTTTTTGGAAGTTTAAGTCCATTTACTAAATTTTTTGGTAATATATATATAAATAAGCCTACAGCCGTTACATGATCATATATTCTGACACGACACATAGACAGCATAGAAACCATAAAATAATTAAGCCAACATTTACTTGCATCAAGCAACTCTGTTTTTTTTTTTGGGTTTTTTTGTATAGTATTAATATAATTGTTACATTTATTTTATTGCCACACTTTAATATGTGAATTATATGATCAGAAAACTGAACATTTAGCGTTGTCAGGCTTTTATTTGTGCTTAATGGATAAAACAACAGTGCCGCGCACTCAGCTGCTCATAAACATGGCTGCTATAAATTTGACCTGCCACAAGATGGCGCTGTTTTCGACACTCTTGATGCTTCGGATCTTTCCCGAAACATTCAGTCAAAAACCTTTATTTGCCCATCCCTACTGCACAGAGACACGAAGAGTGAAGATCCAAGCGCAGCTTTATTTGACAGTAGTCCAGAATCAGTCAATACAGCAGGCAAAGGGTCAAAACACATATAAACCATCCGAAAACAAACACAAAGCAGCAGGAAACTGAAGGTCCAGAAATGCAGTGATAACATTTACCAAGAAAAAACTAGCAATGAATGACAGAGTGAACCAGGCTTTATAGACAGAACAAACAAGGCTAATAAGCAACAGCTGTAGACAGGTGATGATGAAAAAGGGCAGAGGATTATGGGTAGTGTAGTCCATGACAGATTAACAACAGTCTATGATGGAGAGCCCCCTGGTGGACAATCAGCACTTCAGCTGATGACTGGGACAGTAATGAAGGGAAAATAAGAGACTATAACAGAAGTCAACGACCTATGGCACAATCGCTGGCACGTGACGTCAGTAAAAGTGAGAGAGGTGTATGTGTTTCATTCAGATAAAGTTCCTCGTACCTGCATACAGATCTACATCCTGACGTAATCATTCCTCATAGTAACACAGCTTGTTTTATTAAGTCAGGAATTATAAATACTATTAAAGTGTGAGAATTAAACTGTGCAAGTCAATGAAAGTGCGCAGCTCTGATAAACCATTAGCTAAAAAAAACATTACGTGACCACTGCGCATCACACTCAACCCATCAAGCTTTTTCCGCTGTACATAATTAATGCTATACATTTTAGAGATATTCTACCAAGTATATGAGTCATTATTAAACATCCCACACACATCAAAATTACTGTGATGCATGTAGAAACTCTGATAATGGATATGGTCACTTCATGTGTTTTCTGTGATCGGATATCCAATCATGAAAAGATCGAATGATGCATGTGGAAACTGTTCATGGATACGAAAGAGGGCATTTTTTCACATTCTAGATGAAACTGGACAAAATACATCTGGTTTGTTGAAGCCACAAATATAAATTTTACTCCTCCTAAAATGGTAAAAAATAAACATGTGAGAGTGTGTTATAACAGCTCCCGATACACAGATATAACAGCGCTATTACAGTAGTTTCTGCGCTACGCATCGCGGAGAGAAGTTGAGCATCTCGTCAGCGACGTGAAAACTGAAAAGCAAATGAAACTGAAAGTTCAGCGTCACATGCTGAAGCTCAACACACAGTCGTCTTCATTAAAAGTAGTGACACTAAATTATCTTTCCAGTGCTGATGCCGCTTCTATGATCTTGAAATTGTTTGATGATAAATAAAATTAAGCTCATATCTTGCTTTCTTTAACGTGAACTCAGTGATGTGAAGTTCAGTGTAAATGGAAGTTTTAACGGATAGCGATCCAATCAGAGTGATTAACTCAGAAACTTAAAAATGGCCACTTCATGACAACAAAGTTGCCAACCCCTTCTCTATAACATCTCACTGTTACTGATTTATCATGCAGCTCAAAGCATTATGGGTAGAATCTCTCTACAGTCTGTTCTCATTCATCAACACAGTTTCACTGATGATCC
>FLSR01000348.1:97950-113474 GCA_900092035.1 Leuciscus waleckii
ACAATAACTTTATTCTAGAGCTGCTATAAAGCCAAAACACTTTACTTTAATTTCCTATTATCATTGTAAAGCTGCTTTGGAACAATCTACATTGTTAAAAGCGCTATATAAATGAAGATGACTTGACTTGACTTGTCTGTGGGGTTTTTCCCTTTGTGTAATATACGAGTAACATTGTTTGAGTGAACGCCGGGTCACATGATCCTGTTTCTCTGACTCTCAGATCCTTTCAGCTGAATTATTGTTTGTTATTTCCATCCAGAGTCAGTGTTGAAGATCATATTCTGTTTCAACTGTTCAGCTTCATCATGGATGACACACAGACATCCAGAGATGAAGAGTTTTCTCCAGGATGCAGGTACTTTGAATAAACACTAGATCAAATCACCTTTAATTGACAGAATTGGAAGTCTCCCAAAAACATGTGTGTGTGTGTGTGTGTGTGTGTGTAAGAGAGTGAGAATTTTATTAAAAACATAAGACCAGAGCTCAAACGTGTCATATTTATATTATGATGTTTTATATACTAGGTATTCATGTTTTTATAGATATTAGGCAGAGATACACATCTATGAAAGCACTTACTGTGCCAGTTTATGGTTTTTGTATCAACAGTGTAAATAAATGTTTTTTTTTGTTTTTTTTATTTAAAATAAACTAATAGTAATACAGTAATTCAAAGGATTCACTTTAACTTCTCTCTGTTATAGTTCAGTTCATCAGAAGAGATCAGATCCAGAGCCCAGCTGTGTGTCTATGAGGAGTGATGAGTCTATAGGTGTGCCACTACATTTCAGGTATAACATTTCTTTATATTCAATTTCAATTATTCAGTTATAAACAACACGCAGTCTGGTCATAAAAATGACAGCAAACAGATATTGATCACAAAGTAAAATACTGTTTGTTTATTACAGTTGTGACAAGTGCATTGTTAATAAGTTCATTAACTGTTGTCGAAATTATTAAGGTAATATCAGAGTGTCTGGTTCCTGATTAATTCCTGGTATAATTCCTTAAATCTGTTCTGTTACAGTTATATTTCAGCAGAAGAGATCAGAACCATAGCTCAGATGTGTGTCATATTTATATTACAATGGTTTATATGCTAGTTATTCATGTTATTATGGCATTCGTATTAGATATTAGGCAGAGAGACACATGAAATTGCTTAGTTTGGTACAGGTTTTGTATTAACATGGTGTAAATGTAAATAACATACGTTTTTAATGATAAATAAATATGAAGCAATTCAAATGATTCACTTTAATCTCTCTCTGTTATAGTTCATTTCATCAGAAGAGATCTGAACCAGAGCCCAGCTGTGTGTCTATGAGGAGTGACGAGTCTTTGGGTGTGCCACTACATTTCAGGTATAACATTTCTTTATATTACATTTAAATTATTCAGTTATTAACAACAATCTGTATGGCCATCAAAATGGCAGCAAGCAGATATTGACCACAAAGTAAAATATTGTTTGTTTGTTTGTTTGTTATTGCATTGCTAATAAGTTCATTAACAATTGTTGGCAAAATTATTAAGTTAATATCAGAGTGTCAGATTCCCTATTCTCTGATTCTCATGATGTTTCAGGTCAGTCTCTCCACAAAGATCAGCCGTAACAAAACCCCTCTGTAAGAAGTATGACCACTCTATGAATCAACTAGGACTTTAATGAAAGCAGGTATTTTGCTGTCAGGTAAATTGTAGGGCTTTTTATTGTTGATTTTGTTGCAGTGCATTGTCACACATTTATCAAATACATTATTAATAACTGACACATTTCATAAACCCAATTATATGCTTAGTGTCTCATAATACAGAAAACAAGACATTTTGCTCTGTACATTTACATTTTTAGCTCATGTAATGATGTAGTATTCTAATTTTACAGCCATGAAGTCCTTAACAGGTTCAGATCAAATCTGATGAAGAAGTTTGAGTGTTTGTATGAGGGAACGGCACAGCAGGGAAACCCAACACTCCTGAATGAGATCTACACAGAGCTCTACATCACAGAGAGTGACAGTGGAGAGATCGGTAATGAACATGAGGTGAGACAGATTGAGACACAATCCAGGAGAGCATCAACAGAGGACACACCGATCAAATGCAATGACATCTTTAGACCTTTACCTGGACAAGACAAACCCATCAGAACTGTGCTGACAAAGGGAGTCGCTGGCATTGGAAAAACAGTCTCTGTGCAGGGAGTTTGGCTGGTATCAGGGGAAAGTCTTCTGCTTTGTTCATCTGAGTGTTCAGGAACATCTAGCGGCTCTATATGTGCATCTCTCCTGTATAAACAACAACACAAATGTGTTTGACCCAATCACCAAACAGAGTTCGCGGTCTAAAGTCATAGACTGGTTTCAGCTCATGTTTAAACATGTGTCATTATCTGCGCTACATCAGAGAGCTGTGGATGAGGCTCTACAGAGTAAAAATGGACATCTGGATCTTTTCCTGCGGTTTCTTCTGGGTCTGTCAGTGGAGTCTCATCAGATTCTCCTACAAAGACTAATGAAACAGACAAGTAGATCTGACAGCAATAAGAAAACAGTTGAGTACATCAAGAAGAAGATCAGGACCATTGACTCCCCAGAGAAATCCATCAATCTGTTCCACTGTCTGAATGAACTGGGTGATCGTTCACTAGTGGAGGAAATACAACAGTATCTGAAATCTGGAAGAATAAATGAAGCCAAACTCTCTTCATCTCAGTGGTCAGCTGTAGTCTTTGTGTTGTTGACATCAGAGGAGAAGCTGGATGAGTTTGATATTAATGATTTTGTTGGGAGAGACAATACAACTGAACAACTAAATGTTCTTCAGAAGCTGCTTCCGGTGATTAAAGAATCCAGATCAGTTCAGTAAGTACATGTATCAATCAGAACAATCAGTTCACTGTTAAAACATTAGGAAAATAAAAGTTCATAAATCTTCAGTGCTGCAGATGTTGTCTAGAGGTCTGTGGTCAGTATTTTGATGTGTTTCCCAAATCGTGACAATTCTTGCACATAAAGAGGGAATTTAAATATTTGAAATATATATATTTTTTAAAATAAATAAATTACATAAAAGAAATGAAGACCAACCAAACAACTGGAGAAACAGCTCATTTATCAAGTAGCTCAAATCTCCTAAAAAACATTTGATATATGGTTAACATAGCAGAGTCATATTTAAATTTTACTATCAGACAATTAAACATTTACTAAAACTTTTGCTAAAGATTGACAATTAAGAATCAAATCACTGAGTATCTGAAATTTGTGAGATGCAGAAATTAGTGCAGATGTAATGTGTAGCAACGGCTCCACCCTAACAAGAATAGCATTGTACAATGAGACATTTAATATTATTTACAAGTCATTGCTTTTACAAATATTTGGAATGGAATATCAAAATATATTGATATATATGAATCTTTTTCTATTAATCTATTTGTCTGCATTTACATTGTATGTATCTATTTTGACATGCCGTTTTGCAGTGTGTAATTGGCCATCGGTTCTCTCAGCAGCAGAAAAACAAAACTTTCATTCAATGGATTATGTATAGCCTCGAAAGAGCGCTCACTTTACAATAACTAAAAGCTGTCACTCATCTCAGTTCACAATCTCACAAAGTTCCATTATAAAAAATAAAGATGTCTACACTGCATAAAGAAAATCTTACTTGCATCATGTCTTTTTGTTAATGAGAGGATTTGCAAACATGCAGAAATCAGCACTGAACAAAAACTCCAGCGTTTTAAACAGTGAGTGGATTCTGACTAAATGAAACACCTCTGATTGGCCATTGCGTTCAAGAGATCAGCAAACATGTCTGTGTTGCTACATTTCTCACTGTTGCAAAAATATGTTGTAAATAAAACATTTGACCATGAACCTTGGATAAGAATTTGACATTGTTAAAAAATATTGTAATTTAAATTTTTTGGAAAGCTATTTGATGGTGTTTAAATTATGCTATTTGATTTTCATCTCTCTACAGGTTGTATGATTGTGGCGTCACAGATGAAGGTTTTGCTGCTCTGGCTTCAGCTCTGAGATCAAACCCTGAACACCTGAGAGATCTGAATCTGTCGGGGAATAAAATAGGAAAATCAGTGAATCTGCTCTCTGATGTACTACAGAATCCTCACTGTAAACTGGAGAGACTGTGGTAAGATTTGACTCACACACATGAATCCCAATGTAAAGTATATTTGAAGTGTTCAGCCTCTTTCTGCTGCTGTGAGTTCAGCTGATTGAGCTGTAAATGACTGAACACATGAGCTGATCCTCAGTAACATGATACTGCAGGACTGAGAGTCACACTGAAGTACACACTTTCACACACAATCAAATGTAAAAATGAAATCACACACACACACACACACACACACACACACACACACACACACTCTTTGTTCTGTTCTCTAGCCTTCTCCTGCAATTGGCGTAGTACAAAGATCATGTCGGAGGTGGATCGATGCTTCCTGAAGCCACCCTGTGACTCAGGAAGGATCCTCTCTGTGATGTGCTTGGTAAGACGAAACAGCATGACCCTTGTTAATACTTTCCCTGCCACAGAGAGCAGAGATATGCCACGACTGTTTCCACAGATGGACTTGTCACCCTTTTTCTTGTGGATGGTAACAATGTGTGAGTCTTTCCAGCCTTGTGGAACAGTTTTTTGTGCCCATATTATCTGGATAAGTTGGTGGAGATTCTTGGTGAGCAGATACCCGCCTTTCTTTAGAGCCTCTGCAGGGATTCCATCAGGACCAGTAGACTTATTGTCCTTGAGGCTTCGTACTGCTGCCAGGACTTCTGAGAACCTGGGAGGGTCATCAAGCTCATGCACAGGTGGGAGCTTTGGGAGGCGCTGCAGGACAGTGGGGTCAGTCGGATTGTTTTGGTTAAGGAGGGTGTTAAAATGTTCAGCCCAACGCTCAAGAATTTCTTGTTTGTCCTTGTGCAGAATTGTGCCGTCTGTAGATCTGATAGGGGTGATTCTGCGTTTTTGGGGTCCATATAGTGATTTTATTGCATCGTAAAAAGCTTGAGAGTTGTTGGTGTCCGCATAACCTTGGATTTCATGGGTTTTCCTAAGCCACCAGCCATTCTCCATTATGCGAAGCCGTCGTTGCACCTCAGCACGGATATTACTCCAGTGTGAGCGTAAAGAGGTGGGCAGTGAGGGCTTTACGCTTCTCCTCCAGAAGGTTGAGTATTTCAAGGGAGCTGTCGTCAAATGTCGTGATGGATATTTCATGTAGATCTTGTTGCCGGGTTATAATGTAGTCCAGTAGGTGCCAGTGTTTTGATCTGGGTTGCATTCATGATGCTTTGTATTTATTTTTCATTTGGAAAGTTGTGTTGGTTATGACCAGTTTGTGCTCAGAGCTGAGGGAGAGGAGTCGCAGGCCGTTCCTGTTCATGTTGCCTAATCCATGTTTCCCGATTACCCCAGGCCAGAGCATGTTGCTGGTGCCTACTCTGGCATTGAAGTCTCCCAAAAGCACAACTTTATCAGTGTGAGGAGCTTTGTGGAGAGCTGTGTCAAGAGACTCGTAAAAGGCGTCTTTGATGCTTTCTTCGGCATCCAGAGTTGGTGCATAACGCTTACAATGTTGCATAGCGACCCTTCGCAAGGGGAATGCGCCAAGTCATCAGCTGCTCACTGATTCCCACAGGAGACTCTGGGATGTTCTGTAGCAGTCTGCTTTTAATGGCAAAACCTACTCCATGTAGACGGCGGGTATCTTCTGGAAGGCCCTTCCAGAAGAAGGTGTATCCTTGCCCGACTTCTATTAGCGGGTCCTCTCCTGCGAGCCGGGTCTCACTCAAAGCTGCGATGTCGATGTTGTATTTGTTAAGCTCGCTCGCAACCAGGTCAGTGCGCCTGCGGGGTCGGTCAGTTCCAGTCTGCACATCAAGAAGTGTGCGTACGTTTAAACATTAAGACTGCATTGTGCTGCTTACATACAGGTAAATAAAAGCTTAAATAATTATTAAATAAAAATGTACTGTACCTAAAATTGGTTTCATGCATTCATTGCTAAGAACTTTGCCACATACACTGCGGCCTGGGCTCTTCCTCTTTCCCACTCCAAATAAATCCAAATTTGATGTAGTTTGAGTCATAATTAGTAATAACTTAATGAATCTGATGATGATGTTTTGCTATAAATTACGGACATGGCATCTGAGGACTATTTCTCTTTTTTTCAGTTATTTTGCTTTATTTCCAGATTCAATCATAGGCTCGTTCTTACGTAGGCTACTAGACCACGTACTCACATGCGCACACTTAAAACAACGATGCTTTAAATCTCTTTAAAAGACGACAAACTTAAAGACGTAAATGACATTTGTATGAATTCTAAATAAAAGATACAGATTGTACTGAATAGCTTGCTTATTTGGCTCAAGATAAGGATTTATTGAGTCCACATGGCATGAAAACTAGAAACTATGCTTCTAACCACAGGTCGAGAGCTGTCGTTCCAACCACACAACTTTGCGATGCTGTTTGCGAATGTTCGTTGGAACGATGGTTTCGGGAAACACCGACTCGTTGAACTACGTTGATAACGACGGAACTTGCAACCATTTTACATTATATTTACATTTATGCATTGGCAGACCTTTTATCCAAAGCCATTTACATTGCATTTCAAGGTACACATTTACATTCTTATCAGTTCTTGTTTTCCCTGGGAATCGAACCCATGAACTTGGCGTTGCAAGCACCAACGCTCTACTGTTTGAGCTACAGGAAACCATAGGTGGCTAACAATTAGTGATGGGCCGGTCATGAACGATCCGTTCATTTTGAACGAATCTTTAATATGACTCGGGACTACCGAGTTGTCTCAGAGAGTGATTCGTTCATTTTGTGTTGACCTTGCATGCGCAACATCCTATGGGTTCTGTACTGGAAACAGACATGATTAGTTCATCTCTCGAGTCTTCGGGTTCAAGTCTTTCATTCTTCCTGTCAGTCCCATAGAGACTATGCTGTCGGTACCGGAAAGAGAAATGATTAGTTCATCTCTCAAGACTTCGGGGCTGATACTTCTGAGTCTTTCGTTCTTTTGTCACATGATGAACGAATGACTCGATCCCGAAGTCGATAGACTCGAAACATGAACTAATCAATTCTGTATCCGGTACTACAGACTACATAGCTCAGTTTATGAGGATGTCACGGGATGAACGAACGGCTTTGGGAGGTGAGGTAAACTAACAGACTGCATAGCCTGAAGACCAAGATAAATTAATTAATCGTTTCTGTTTCCATTGCAATTTTTTTCTTATTCTAAATGCGATCAACATTTAATGTGTTTGGGGAATTTGGCTAACATGTAACATTTTAAATACATTCTGCTGAAATGAACAAAATAACTAGAAAAAAGATTCGTTCATTTTGATGAACGAGATTCAAAGATCCGAGTCAGTAAAATTATCCGAACTTCCCACTACTACTAACAATGCTTTTGGGAAACGCAACACTGATCCGCACTTCTCTTGCCAGATTGAAGCCACGATAGCAGTTTCGTTGAACTTTTCATCATTTCATCATCCACCAGTAAAATTTATATTTACATCAGTGATTCCTCTGCGTACCACAGTTTGAGAATCAGTGGAATAGAAATCAGTTTTGCACAGATTGTAATATTTTTCCTGATTGAATGATACTTAAGATGTTTTATGTTCATTTTTTGTGACATTTTAGATCTCAATCTAATGATCCATCAAACATATTAATTTGTGCTTTAAGTTTGAACTTTCTTTAATAATGAAAACTGCAGTGAAGAGTGTGTCATTGTTCTCTACAGGTTGAGGGATTGTGGCGTCACAGATGAAGGTTTTGCTGCTCTGGCTTCAGCTCTGAGATCAAACCCTGAACACCTGAGAGTACTGAGTCTGTCTGGGAATAAAATAGGAAAATCAGTGAATCTGCTGTCTGATGTACTACAGAATCCTCACTGTAAACTGGAGGAACTGAGGTAAGATCATATTTGGCTCTCACACATCGGGTTGCCAACTGTCCCGTATTAGCCGGGACGTCCCGTATTCTGGGCCTAATTTATTTGTCCCGTGCGTGACCTCCCTTGTCCCATTTTTTGACTAGCCTACTACGCTGATCCAACCACTGACTGATACAACAGCAACAGCAGTAGTGCTGATCACGACACTTGAGAATGATCACTGACACCTGTCATCATCCAATCACAGCTTTTTTTAATCATTGTTTTGAGACAAATCATTGTTTGATTTGCGAACATAATCCTGTGCCGTCTGGTCGCTTCCGCTTCAAGTCGGACTCATCTCGCGCTTACGGTAATTCCCTTTCACTGTCCACGTTTTGATTTCGGCAAATACATTTTCCTGAATGCAAACAACGTGATTATTGTTCATGAGTCCAACATCCAGCCATGCAAGAAAACATGTAATCTACCTGAGGGATTAATATGCTCAAAAAACATTTACTGATTATTATTAATGTTTAAAACAGTTTTTTTTTCCCCAGGATTCTTTGATGAATATAAAGTTCATAAGAGATTTATTTGAAATAGAAAGCTTTTGTAACATTACAAATGTATTTACTGTCACTTTTGATTAATGTAATGCATCCTTGCTGAATAAAAGTAGGCAATTACTTTCTTTAATTTCTTTCCAAAAAAAAAGATCTTACTAACCCCAAACTTTTGAACTGTAGGCCTAGTGTATAATGTTAAAAAAGCTTTCTATTTTAGATAAATTCTGTTATTTTGAACAATGGTTTGTTTGTAATGTGAATTTTTTTTATGTATGACATTAAAATTCTTTTTAGAATTAAATTGTACATAAATAGGTTAAGCAATACAAATGTGTTTATGTCTGATAACCTTTTAAACACATACTTAACTGTAGACACTGAAATGACGTACACTGTGTGATACAGTACAACTATTTTGAGTGTCTCTCATTTTCCTATAAAGAACCACGATCAGGGCCGGCTCTGTAAATCTGGGGGCCCTAAGCAGGATAATTTTGGGGCCCTGCCTTGCAGTGAATAATGGAGTATTGCCACAGCAAACCAGCAACTGTATACAATCTAACCCTTACACATTTCATCTGTACCTCTTTAACATGATTGCCCACAATTATTTAACTGCTTATTAAAGTACACTCACTGAAACAGTAAAAGTAGATTACAGATTTGCCAAATTTCTACATCTACTTTATTACTGTCTGAATGCTAAATTTTAAAAGAGCACTAACTGTTTTTGTCCACTAGGCAGCTTAAAACATTTAGTATTAAAACATCTTCAATAAAGTTGTTGCTTATACTACAGGTGTTGCTGGAGTCTCGATCTTTGAACTTTTCCACATTTTAAAAAGAGGGAGAAGTTGGACCAGTAATTTCTTTGCTTCCTTCTAAAGTGATTTAAACATATTCTTCTATATTGACGTATCAAAGAGATTAAAAATTCTACAAAAGATTCTAGTTTGAGTTGGTATTTATTTTTTATATATTCCAACTACAAAAACATAACTTCAGCGAACAATCATTAGCCAAATGTGTATATAAAATGTTTAGTTATAAAATATATACATAAATCTAATAAAAACTCTAGGTAACACTTTTTACATTTTACAGTGTCATTGTTACACATTACATGTAGTTCATACAAAAAGAATTATACAGAAAAAAAAACTGCTTAAAATGTGGATTTTGTTGGAGTAGTGCCTCTACTATAATGGGATAATGTCCACTTCAACCTTCTTATACTGTCTATGACTTCAACGCACCCTCTGAGGCTGCCGAGAAACAGCGCCACGATTTGTGCAGAAAATGCAATAGGCCGCTCTTTGTGCATTGTGTAATGTGCCAAGTTCAAAAATTCATACAAAAAATTATTCTACAGAAAAAACTGCTTAAAATTTGGATTTCGTTATAGTAGTAGCTCTACTATAATGGGATAATGTCCAATTTAACGCACTCCGAGGCTGCTGTGAAATAGCACCGCGAATTGTGCAGAAAATGCAATAGGCGGCTCTTTGTGCATTGTGTAATGTACCAAGTTAAAAAATTCATGCAAAAATAATTCTACAGTAAAAACTGCTTAAAATGTGGATTTCGTTAGAGTAGTAGCTCTACTATAAATCTATAATGGGATCCCCCCCCCCCTTTTTTTCCTTTTTTTTCCTTTTTTCTGCACCCGATGGATAGACTTGTTTCATTTTTGCAGTCAAATTTCCAAGTCCAGGGAAGACAACGATTTTACACGGTTGGTTGACTGTTAAAGGGATACTCCACTTTTTTTGGGACTGGGCCTCAATTCTTGTAGCAGCATCATTTGTTTGGTCTCTGACTTCAGTCAAGGCCTCTCTGACTTTGTCAGTTTGGTACCGTAAAGGCTGAATGCTGTTGACTCTACTCTCCCATCTTGTCTCACTCCATGACTTCAGCGTGATCTGGACATGCTTCTTAAGAATGGCCCACCTCTGAGGAGCAGCAGAGAACAAGTTGTAAAGCTTCTGGACTATGCCAAAGAAGCTGATGGCATCTACTGACTGCTTTGCTGAATCTGCAACCATTAGATTAAGTGTGTGTGTTCCACATGGAACATATAGAGCACGAGCATTTCTTTCAAGCAGCCTGGCCTGCACTCCTTTATTTTTCCCCTTCATGTTGGAGCCATTATCGTATGACTGACCCCTGCAATCTTGAAAACGGATGCCCAGCTCCTCCAGCTTGTTCAAAATCAATGAAGACAGGCCAAGGCCAGTGGACTCTGGAGCAGGTAGGAAACCCAGAAAGTGCTCTTTAATCTCTGGGGGTGTTGACGTGGTGACAATTCTGACAACAACCGACATTTGTTCCTGGTGACTGATGTCTGGAGTGCAGTCTAAAATTATGGCAAAATACTTCGACTGCTTTATTTCTGCCACCATAGTGCTAAGTATTTTCCCACTAATACAAGCAATAAGTTCATTTTGGATAATTTTCCCCAAGTAGGTAGTGTGATTTTCACCAGAGCTGATGCGTCTGACGTGGTCATTTAAAACTGGATCATACTTTGCAAGAAGTTCTACCTCTTTCAGAAAATTGCCGTTGTTTGGACTGTTGATGGTGTCTGCTGATCCTCTGGAGCAAGGTTTCTTTCAGCCAGTGATTGAATGATGCTGATCAAACGTTTGAGTACCTCTCTCCATCGATTCTGCTCTGCTTGCAAGAGAGCTATCGCAGTGTGGTCAATTGTTTTTCCTGCTTTAAGTCGACACTCTAAATCCTTCCATGCTAACAAATGTTTAACATGATCTGGGCTGGTTTCATGGGACTTAATATTGCACTGATATTGACCCAGTCATTCTGACCCTCTGTGGCAAGCTTTGATGACTTTCTCGAAAACAACTTGCAGCAAAAGCAGTAGACTGCATCACTCTGCTTTGAGTATGTTAACCAGTCACGTTTAACTTTCTCACCATTTGCAAGGTTTCGAAACATATGATGGTAGTGAAAGCTTCTGTGGAAATGGGACTTGGGGAATTCAAAGTCTCTGTCTACATTCACAGGACCTCTGTAAACTAAGTCATCCCTTACTTGGTCAGACAGTTTTGATGGCCACTGAGCAGGATCAGTTGGTGGTGGAGCAGGGATCCAAGTAACCGAAGAGGTCGGTTGGCTTAGATCAGCAGTTGCAGTTGGAACTGTGGGAAGATTAGATGGGAAATGTTTAGCTACTTGTGTACAAAACATTTGAGTTAATAACAGAGGTAGAAACATATTGTGGGAACAAACTAAACTTACCAACTGTATCACTGGAACCAGCAGGGATAAACACCGGTCGGGATGAAGATGTTGTATCACCTTTAGTGTGGCATGATAAGGATGGGCCTGACATGAAATAAAAACATCAACATCATTGTGTTTAGGCCTAGTTGTTTTCTTTCTTCTTAAGTGTGTTAGTATTAATCATTATATCAACATCATACATAAGGTCAATTTGTTGTAAACAAATAAATATTAATAATTTAGCATTAACAATATATAGCTAACTTACCATCCATTGTGGTATGCCGCTCGCTGTGCTCTACTGAAGCAGCAGTAGAGTCACCTCCTCCAGCTGTTGAGATTATAATATAATCATAAATACAGTATGCAGAGTAGATAAAACACATTGATCCTAAATTAATATTAAAGTACAATAAGAAAACATAGTAAATTGTGATAATAAAACTAAATTTTTTATTGGCAAGAGGAAAATTAGCTATGTTGAAGTTGCACACAAAACTATTCAAAAGAATGGCAGTAGGAAATATTTACTTGTGTCATCTCTGGTGTCAGCCTCCTGAGATGTTTCTCCACGACCACCAAAATATTTAAGAATGGCTCCTCCTGAGAAAGTGAAATTTTGTTTTTTACAATTAGTGTGAGCAGAAAATAATGTTAAGAGTAAATTGAAAGAAATCCAAGGTTAAATGATATTATTTAATTATTGGTTGATTAACTCTTACATACTGTTCATATTTTAAACCTTCACAGCATGGAGTGAGACATTTTTCACCTTTTATGATTACATACAGTACTACATTCTTTACCAAAATTTATCACAAATCCATTTTGCTTTTAGGTGTCTTGTATTGATCATCATTCAATAATGTTTCAGAGAGAACACAGTGTTTTCTTTAGGTTTAAATGGTCTGGGCGATTTAGCTTAACAATATATAAAATATTTTATATTAGTATAGATTAATATTTATTAATATTTATTCAATTCAATTATTGTGATATGATTTAATATTGACTCATTTGGATAAATATTAGGTAGGCTACACAAGATAGCCATTAATTTTTCTCAAGAAAAAAACTACTCACCAAATGCTGTAGCCTAAACACAGAGAGCCCTATCAGCTGGCAGTATTATTTAAAGTTAAAAATAACTCAAATAAATAATACTTTTTTTTTATTACAACTTTATTTAATGATAGAAGTAAAAATATAATAAATATAGTACACATATTTAGAAAAATACTCTCTATAGCTCTTTTTTTCTAGCCAACTAACGTGCTATAGCCTATATATAACGTTATTATGGTCATCAAATTGCTTTCCTGAGGTAAATGTTATGTGACATAATTGTTCTCCAGCTGTTTTATTGAGCCCTTTGTTTGACTGATTGGTCGATATTATGTATGATGATGAGGAATATACATTTCGGTAAGTTGTAACGTTACTGTATCTTTCAACAGTGTTCATTCGTGTTTATTCAGCATAATTGACGGCCAGCTAGCTAACGTCAGCTGCACCGAGTTCCTACTACCGACTTTTTTCATAAGTTACTATATTAATGACTAAACATACACTTGCAAATTAAATAAGTAAAGATAAAGTAATAATAACTAACAGTTATGTTAAGGGCGTGTCCATTAATATTAGGCCTGAGTCGCCTGGCATAACGTTACTACGCCTTAACTTAAATTACGTTATTAAAAATGAACTTACCTTGCACTTGTCTCTTCTCGTCGTCATCCTTCTTCTTTTTCCTTTTTTCTGCTCCCGATGGATAGATTCGTTTCATTTTCAAATTTCCAAGTCCAAGCAACAACGATTTTAACGTTACACGGTTGGTTGACTGTTAAACCGCGGCAACGCCGGCGCGTACCATCTATAGTTAGGGGGCCCCCTAGAGGTGGCGGGGCCCTAAGCAGCCGCTTAGTTCGCTTATAGGGAGAGCCGGCTCTGACCACGATTGTCCTGCATTTTCCTTTTCTGAAGTTGGCAACCCTACTCACACATGAATCACAATGTAAAGTATATTTGAAGTGTTCAGCCTCTTTCTGCTGCTGTGAGTTCAGCTGATTGAGCTGTAATTGATGAACACATGAGCTGATCCTCAGTAACATGATACTGCAGGACTGAGTGTCACACTAAAATACACACTTTCACACACAAATGTAAAATGAAATCACGCACGCACGCACGCACGCACGCATGCACTAATTGATACTCCATACATATTACATAGTACAGATCTAAGTAATATAGTAAAACTAATCTATGTAGTGAATAGTATCATTTATTAAAACAGATTTTGCACAAGACAGACATTTAATATAGTGCAAATAAGAGATTATTTTTCCTGATTTAATGATATTTTAGATGATCAGTTGAGCAGTAAATTGATCATGTTTTGTGACATTTTAGATCTCAATCTAATGATCCATCAAACATATTAATTTGTGCTTTAAGTTTGAAATTTCTCTTTAATAATGGATCCACTACTAAACTGATGTTATCTGATCTGAGAGAGTGAAGAGTGTGTCATTGTTCTCTACAGGTTGAGTTATTGTGGTGTCACAGATGAAGGTTGTGCTGCTCTGGCTTCAGCTCTGAGATCAAACCCTGAAAACCTGAGATATCTGGATCTGTCATTGAATAAACTAGGAGATTCAGGAGTGAAGTTGCTCTCTGATCTGAAGGATGATCCACATTATAAACTGAAGGAACTATTCTACTGTGAGTATATTTTTATTTCAAGCCTTTAAATTTACCCAATTTCAGTTACAGGTCTCATATGTGTGTAACTGGAGAATATAAGATAATAACTTTAGTCTCTGCAAATCTTTTTAATAAGAGTTTAATTCTGTGATGTGAATATGATCTAGGCTAGGTCTATATGAATATTTTCATCTCTTACATGTTTACATGCACAACTTTTGTTTCAATTGGAATTAATTCATTCCGATTGATGAATTTAAACGTAGTGTTTACATGAACGATAAATAAAATGATCGGGTTGATGTGTGTGTTTATATGCCACAAGCTTTGTTTGTTTTAAACTGCAGACTTAATAATTATATATTATGGGTCAGGTCCTAATAGGAGACAATGAGCATTGAACTTGTAGGGCACTCTACATCAGACTATTATTATTCACTCACAACTACATTTCCCATAATTCACTGCCCGGACTCATCATCCCTGATTATCACATTCACCTGTGTCTCATTATATTGTTTAGTTCACCCCATATAAGCCTGGTTCACCTCATCAACCTCTGTGAAGTCTTGTATGTTATTCCACTGCATTTCTGAGCGTTTCCTTTGTTGTCGTTGTTCCTGGTTCTTGATCTCTGCCCGTGTCCTGGTTTTCCTGTTTCTGCCTCATCCTCTGGATTTGTCTGTTTGTTGGATTGCCTGCCTGTGTATGACCTTTGCCTGGATTTTGATTACGATTCTGAATAACACTTTAAATAAACTGCATTTGGATCCTCAACCTTCTGGTCTCGGAGCAGTTCGTAACATATAAGGAGTGTTATTGGAGTGTATATTTATTTCTCTTTCTCTGGTCCGAAAACTTGTTGAAGGCATCAAGGCACGTTCGAATGCAATGTTAGGACACAAAGGAGGAAGGAAACCTTTATTCCAAAATCGGTGCAGCTTTTAAATCCTCAACCATCTCTGGCCTACGGTGACGCATTGCTGCCACATACATATTGTTTTTCCCCTCAATTATGTTGTAATAACGAGATC
>FLSR01000348.1:113662-125024 GCA_900092035.1 Leuciscus waleckii
ACTTTATATTCATAGGAAAAGAACTGCCTTCTGTCAAAGAATTTGAAATTAAATTAAATATTTTTAATGTCCATTTCATTTGCATGGAAATTTGTCTTTATCTCAGGACACTCAAGATCTGTATGTACCATTTCAAGCACGTCTTTACTCGCATCAAAACTACTTCATTTCCTCAAAATATATAGTCTCTGCATAGACTTCTTATAGATACAGTCCATATTTAGAGTTAAGTTCAAATGATTATCCAGAAACAATCCAAGATATTTAAAAGTTTGACCTTGCAACAACTTGGCTGTTAATATTATTCTATCTTAACTTATCTGTTCATCATTATTATAACTATATATTTTCATCATATAAAGCGATCGCGTCTCTTCAGAAATTTTGGACTAGACCATTCAGTTCATAAGGATTCGTTTTACGAAAGTAAAGCTAAAGTGGTAGTTTTGTGAACTGTTAGTGGAGGGACAGAAATCTCTCAGATTTTATTAAAATATCTGCATTTGTGTTTTGAAGATGAAAAAAAGTGTTAAGGGCTTGGAACAACATGAGGGTGAGTAATTGATGACATTTATTTTCGTTTCATTTTTCACCTTTTAATATTATGATTAACAGAGATGTCAACAAGAAGTGACGTCACCCAACATCACTTAGAGCACCTTTAACAGACATGGACTAATAGATTGTCACTCACGTTCTGTTTCAACCATATTCAATGACGTTAATTTTGTGTCCTCGGTTCCCATTTGTTCTCTGTTGGCAAACTGACGGCTGTCTATCTGTCCTCAAGAAGTGTGAGATATGCAAGCACCCTTTCTATACATTTGCTCAGAATACTAGTCAGGGCAATTAGCCTAAAATCCTTTTAGAGCTAAAAATCCAGTATTTTTTGGTATTCATTTCTATGAATATGGCACAGCATTTCTATCAAGTAAAAATTGAAACAATCTTCAGCTGATGCATATATAGACTTTAACAACCAAGCTGTTGAAAAGGTCGAAAATTTTTACCTACTTGTAATCGTGCGCATCGCTGTACTTTCCATCAGCAAAAGAGGCTGTGCACCTTGAATGGTTTCTTCTGCTTGAGCTCTTTGGGACAGGTAGAAAGCACAGTTTCGGCAGGGGATGCACCGTGATAAACAACTAGACTTTGTCCCTCTGTTTTATATGGGGGTTTCTCTTTTCCGACCCCTGAAAGTTTCTCGAGCTGGTAGCGCTTAGACAGTCTTTGCTGCTGTGCCTTGTAGCCATCCAGCGAAGTCCTGCAAATTATAGGGGTTAAGACTTATGGAGTTGAGCTTCCGCTGTTGTTGAAGGAACTCGATGGAGCCATCCCCGTAGATGCTTTGGCAGCTTGCTGAGTATGAGTCTTGTTTTGAGAGGGTAATGTTGACATCATTTTCTGAAAAGGAGGGACATAACTGAATGAAGTGGGTGCATTCACTGGCTGTTTCTGCGAATGTGGTGCTGCAAGATATCCGTAAGGTGTCATGGGATACTGATAAACTGAGAACCACAGTGGACAGTGGGACATCTCTTGAGACGCAAACAGATCCACTTCCACTGGGCCGAATCTCACGCACATGGCTTCCACCACCTCTGGGTGGAGTCGCCACTCCCCGGGCCTCAGCCCCTGCCTCGACAGGACGTCTGCTCCCTGATTTTGGTCCCCGGGGACGTACATCGCTCTGAGAGACGACAGTTTCCCCTGGGACCACAGAAGGATCTGGTGTGCCAGTCTGCATAGAGGGCGCGACCTCAGACCCCCCTGATGATTCAGATACGCGACTACAGAAGTGTTGTCCGAGCGTATCAGCACATGGTGGCCGCGGAGGACTGGGAAAAAGCTCCTCAGAGCTTTGTAGACCGCCAGCATTTCCAGGCAATTGATGTGCCAAGAAGAGTGCCGGGTCTCCCACAGACCTCTCGCAAAGCGGCCGTCCATGACCGCGCCCCAACCAGTAAGGGAGGCATCTGTTGAAACGGTTTTCCGGCAACATGATGCTCCCAGTACTGGTCCCTGGGACAGGAACCAAGGTTTCCTCCATATGACGAGAGAACGAAGGCATCTGCGCGTTACTCTGATCATACGGAACGGATTTCCCCTCGGGGAAAACCCCTTGGCTCTCAACCACCACTGTAGGGGTCCCATGTGCAGCAGGCCAAACGGTATGACGTTGGACGCTGCTGCCATGTGCCCCAGCAGTATTTGAAACTGCTTCACAGTGAGGTTGTGGCCTAGCTTCACTCTGGAGACCAACGCCTGTATGGAACCCACCCGAGCAGGAGACATTTGGGGGGGACAGCTCTCAGCGGTCCGGCCGCAACTAGGACCGCTTAGAGGAAGCCTTCTTTGCCTGAAGGAGGCTGCCCTTTAGAGGCAACCTTCCTCGAGGAGCCGGAGCGACGGGGAAGATATTGCTGGAAGGCCGCCGACTGCTTTCTCACCTCCTGAAACCTGCCGACGACGGATCAACCGCGCCGCCGAAAAGGCCAGAAGGCGAGATCGGGGAATCTAAGAGAAAATGTTTTTCCCTGTTTTTCATCCCCGACAAATTCAACCACAAATGTCTCTCCACACACACCAAACCAGACATGGAGCAGCCGATGGCTAGGGCCGTCTCCTTGGTGATGCGGAGAGACAAATCGGTGGCCTTCCTGAGCTCCAATATATCTTCTGGAGAGGACCCTGGCCCTCATCCAGCTCCTTGAGGAGGTCGGCCTGGTATGCCTGCAACACCGCCATGGTGTGCAGACAACCACCAGCCCGCCCGGCCGCCATATAAGCCCTGCCCACCAGCGCTGATGTATCGCGGCACGGCTTAGTGGGCAGTACCGGGGCCTTAAGGGACGATGCGGCCTCGGGAGAAAGGTAGCTCGCGAGAGCTTCCTCCACCCGAGGCATTGTCCCATAACCACACTCAGCCGCCCCCAATATGTTCGCAAAATCAAGTACTGGGGGGTTGGAGAGCCTGGCTGAGTATGGTTTATCCCATGACTTGCACAACTCATTGTGCAAGTCAGGGAAAAATGGAAGAGGTTGAGATTTGCGCTTGAAAAACCTCTCATCCAGCTTACTAGGCTGCTGGATTTGAGGTTCCTCTTGTGTCCAATCGATGTTAAGCTTGGCCACAGCGCATGTCAAAACCTCAACAAGCTCCTCTTGAGCAGGTGCGTGAGGTGGCGTTTGCGTGCTCTCGAGCCCCACATCACCCGCCTCGATGTCTAAATCATCTGACTCCTCAGAGTCAGACAATCGTAACACCGGGTCCTCCGCTTCGAGGGAAGAAGCCGCTTCGCGGGCTTCCACACGGGGCGGGAGAACGTCTGAATCATCAGACGAGGACTGGGAAGATGCCGTAGCAGTCCCAAGTCCCGCTAATAAATCCATCTGTGAGCCCCATGATCTGCGGCGCCGCACGATCTGCGGCGCCGCGCTGCCTCGGCAGCGGCGGGCCCAGAACCGCGGGGCTCGCGAGCCTGGCCGTGCTCATCAAATACGGCCAGCCGTGAGCGCAACACCCTAAGCGGCAGCCATTCACACTCGCTACAGGCGGCTCCCTCGAGAGCCGCCCTAGCGTGCTGCACACCAAGGCAATGCACACACAACTGGTGTGTGTCCGTGCCCGATAGATAACACGGGTGTACACACCTTCTAAACTGCGCGCTCATTTTTCTGCTTGTGTAACTGTTTTATAGAGACAGACAACACTAAATAGACAGACAATCCACACAGAGCGCTTTAGCTGAAGAGCAAAAAAGCTAACGTGTGTGTGTGCCGGTGTCCCTTTGTATCTTCCGGCTATGCCGTCATCTACTACATCATGACGCAGCACCAATCAGGATTGGATGGATTTCATTCATGCTTCAGATGCGCTCGCTGGGGGCATTCTACAAAGTGTTGTCACGAAGATGATGCAGTGCGAGTTCCCTCGAAGGGGTGACAGACAACACCAAATAGGACTGACAAAAACACAGAGCGCTTTAGCTGAAGAGCAAAAAGCTAACGTGTGTTTGTGCCAGCGTCCTTTTGTATCTTCCGGTTAAGCCGTCATCTACTACGTCATGACGCAGCACCAATCAGGATTGGACAGATTTCATTCATACTTCAGATGCGTTACGCTGAGGGCGTTCCCCAAAGTGTCGTCACGACGACGACGCAGTGCGAGTTCCCTCGAAGGGGAACTACTGACTTTGAATTCAGGTCTCTGTTCAGAATTTTAAATTGAAATTTTCAGGTCTGGAAAGGTCATAATAATAATGGACAGTTTTACAGCAAATGTAAATGTCTCTAAATTATTCTTTTAAAATACTTCTATAGTGATCATAAACATCTAAAAGTCATAAAAAATGTTCTGGTCGAGCACGGAGCAGGGCTTACATATCAACTGTCTGGAAATGAAAGCAGTTTGTTTGGCCCTGAAAGCATTTCTGTCAAACCTCACAGGACACCACATCTTAGTCCGCACGGACAACACGTCAGTGGTGTTATACATAAATCACCAGGGCGGTGTCAGGTCAGGCAACCTGTACGTCATAGAGAGAGACCTCCTCTTCTGTGCGCAAGCCAATCTGAGCTCTCTGAGGGCAGCACATATCCCTGGCATTCAGAATTTGGGTGCGGATATGCTTTCACGGGGCAACACTCCCCTAGGCGAGTGGTCCTCGAACCCTCAGATGGTCAGTCTGATATGGAGTGTGTTCGGCAGGGCCTAAGTCGACCTTTTCGCCTCAAAAACCAACACTCACTGCGCAGTGTTCTTCTCTAAGAACAGGGACGCATTGGCCCATCTCTGGCCCAGCTGCCCCTTAATGCGTTTGCCCCCATTTCAATAATTCCCCAGGTCATCAAACGGGTCAGGGAGAGAGGGTGCCCAGTCCTCCTAGTGGCCCCCCTCTGGAAATCCAGGCCGTGGTTTCCAGAGCTGGTTCAGATGACGGACAAAGTCCCCTGGCTTGTCCGCTGAGGAAAGATCTCCTCACGCAGCCGAACGGAACGATATGGCATCCACGACCAGACTTATGGGCCCTCCATGTGTGGCCCCTCAACATGTACCCAATGACCTTCCTGAGAAGGTCCTAAACACAATCACTGAGGCTAGGGCCCCGTCTACCAGGTGCCTCTATGCTCTGAAGTGGTCAATGTTCTCCAGCTGGTGCTCGGATTAACTCTCTGAACCCAGGTCATGTGAGGTATCAGTGGTACTCTCCTTCCTGCAAAAGTTGTATATGTGGCATCTCAAAGTATATGTGGCAGCCACTGCAGCTCATCATGCTTCGGTGGCTGGCCAATTGCTAGGAAGAAACAGCTTGGTGGTATGGTTTCTAAAAGGAGCCAGGAGGACGAACCCCTCCAGACTCCGTCTGTGCCGTCATGGGACCTTTCCACAGTCCTTGGGGCCCTGAAGAGACCATTTGAACCGTCGGTTGATCTTAAACCTCTCTCGCTAAAGACTGCTCTCCTGCTGGCACTGGCATCTATCAAGTGAGTGGGGGATCTGCAGGCACTCTCTTTGAGCCCCTCCTGTTTGGAGTTTGGATTTGGTGACTCTGAAGTCACCCTCAAACCCGTACATGGCTATATTCCCAAAGTGCTCTCAAAGCCGTTTAGAGCACAGGTTATCACATTATTAGCTCTTTCCCCTTCTGCTGAGGATGGGGAGGCTAATTTGCTCTGCCCTGTCAGAGCACTGAGAATCTATTTGGAGCGTTCTGCATCTTTTAGACCAGTGGTTCTCAACTCCAGTCCTCGGGACCCGCTGCTCTGCCCATTTTGTATGTCTCTCTTATCTGACACACTCAAATCAGTTCATGGAGTCTCTCCTGACGAGCTGATGATCTGGTTCAGGTGTGTTAAATAAGGGAGACATACAAAATGTGCAGAGCAGCGGGTCCCGAGGACTGGAGTTGAGAACCACTGTTTTAGACAATCAGAACAGCTCTTTGTGTGCTTCGGTGGCCGATCCAAGGGATATCCAGCCACAAGCAAAGACTGTCCAGATGGATAGTGGATGCCATATATCTGGCGTACACCTCAGTGGGTCAGGCTGCCCAATAGGTATTAAAGCCCATTCGACTACAGGCATGGCTTCATCATGGGCTTGGCCCTCCGGGTTTCCTATTCAGGATATTTGTGCGCCGGCCGGCTGGTCCTCGCCTTCCACATTTATGAGTTTCTATAACATGGAGGTACCTTCCCTGCAGACGAAGGTCCTTTTGGTATGATTAAAACCCGACGGTTTCTGGTCTTATCTACGTGTCATGGGTCTGTTCATAAGCACATTATTCATTATTATTATTAAACCCGCCTTTGGCCGGTTCTGATATCACCCATACTTCATAGACCCAACGGTGTTCGGTCTTATTGGTGTATTATGTTGGTTTGAGCTTACTGACATTACATATATTATTAGACCCGGCGGTGTCTGGTCTTTTCCAGTATACATACTTTGGGTTCTGGCTTGTTTCTGTGAGCTCAGGGGTCCTGAGCTGCAGTTGGCAACCAGTTACTCATAGTGTGGCTATTCTCGAAAGGGAACGTACTCGGTTACTATCGTAACCTCGGTTCCCTGAGAGTAAGGGAATGAGTATTGCGTAGCCAGCCGCACTATAGTAACACAGAAAGTTGTCGCTTCAGTCGAATTAAACCTGCTAAAATGGCAAATTCGGGCATTAATATAGACTTGCCAAGCCCTATTTTGGCAGTCTGAGGCGCCACGCCATTGGATGTGCAGTTGCCGCAACACAGCCAATGAGTGAGCCAGACACTCACTGTGCTAGCTGTGCAGCTGCAAATGCGTTTTACATTTTAGGCTTCAGTATTATCAAGGGAAAGGAGTTTCCCCCACTGGTTATGTCTACGCAATACTCGTTCCCTTACTTTTAGGGAACCGAGGTTACGATAGTAACCAAGTCCGTTATTTAAGGCTCTGGTCTGTTCTGTCACAAATGGGTTTAGTTCACATAATAAATCCACCAAAATGCAATAAAATCATTATTTTCAAAACTTGAGCCATTTTTTTCACTTGCAGTTCTTAGCCTACCGTTTAGTCTTTGACATGTGTAGCGTGACTCCAGCAGTGAATGTCGCGTGACTGATCACACTTTATTAAACCTCCGCACAAGACAAGTAGGCCTACATTAGAGCATAACCAGGAATTAAACTTTCAAAAATCAGATCTACCACAACTTAAGTAGGCTATATTAATAAATAAAAAGCTTTTAAAATTACAGTTGATAAGACACTCATATTGCTAAGGACTGAGAGAACAACCTTTAGAATGTGAAAGTGTTTATATATATATATACCGATCAGTCATACCATTATGACCACTGACAGGTGAAGTGAATAACACTGATTATCTCTCCATCACATCACCTGTTATTGGGTGGGATATATTAGGATCAAGTGAACATTTTGTCCTCGAAGTTGATGTGTTAGAAGCAGGAACAATGGGCAAGCGTTGGGATTTTAGTGAGTTTGACAAGGGCCAAATTGTGATGGCTAGACGCCTGGGTCAGAGCTTCTCCAAAACTGCAGCTCTTGTTGGGTGTTCTGGGTCTGCAGTGGTCAGTATCTGTCAGAAATTGCAACTTACAGGATTTAAAGGATCTGCTATTAACATATTGGTGCCAGATCCCACAGCACACATTCAGGAGTCTAGTAGAGTCCATGCCTCCACAGGTCAGGGCTGTTTTGACAGCAAAATGGGGAGCAACATTTTCAAAATATTTGGTCAGGAATTTGGTCAAAATATTATGCCTGATCTGTGTATATCAAATATCAAAATACCAATATCTTTTACCTTTTACAGACTAAACCTGTGAATGGCATTGTTAAATATGATCATAGTTTCTAATGTTTTCTGATTCTGTGTGAAACAGTTTCTCATCATGTTTCTGTAAAGTTCAAAGCTGTTCTTGGCAGGACAGAAATAAACTCCACACACGCACTGAATGCCCAATCTCACATATAAGATGTCCGTCCACCCAACTGATCAAACCACACACAAAAAAAAAAGAAATCTTGATTTCAATGATTACAAATGCAAATCCTCCCCGAAATTTGATTTCAATGATTACAAATGCAAATCCTCCCCAGCAGTGTTAAATATGATCATTGTGTTTCTATTGTTTTTCTGTTTCTGTGTGAAACAGTTTCTCATCATGTTTCTGTAGATTAAAGTTCAAAGCTGTTCTTGGCAGGACAGAAATAAACTCCACACACGCACTGAATGCCCAGTCTCACATATAAGATGTCCGTCCACCCAACTGATCAAACCACAGAAAAAGAAGAAAGAAAGAAATAACCCACAGCAGGTTTCAGTTTGACGCAGAAGCAACGAGATCATAAACGGTTTTAAAGTTGTACACTTTCCCCATAGACTATAACTGAGAACTGAATAAATATATACAACAATTTTAAATCACGAGTTACTCTCTATTTTACCATGAAATGTAGTGTTACATGACATATGTATATGTAATATGTGTATACGTGTGTGTGTGTGTGTGTGTGTGTGTGTGTGTGTGTGTGTGTGTGTGTGTGCATTAGGAGGGTCAGACTCTGTCGGGGGAGGATTCACAAGCTTGTGTTTGTTAAGATCTGTTGTGCTTTCATTGATAGTCTTATTAGATCAGGCGTTTCACTGAACAGCTGCAAATGTTTCACATGTTTGTTTTGTTCTGTTTGTGCTTCTGCCGTCTGATCGGTAAGTTATAAACATATTTGTTACGTTTATTCACATATCAGAGTAATAAACTCCTGTGGCGCGGTTCAAATTAAATTATTTTCATCCACTGCGATCAAATCTCTCTTGTTAGTTTAGAAATCTTGATTTCAAGGATTACAAATGAAAATCCTCCCCAGCAATTTAAAAAAATATAATTTAAATAATTTAGAATTCTTCTGCAGTAATCATAGACAACTAAACGTAATGGGAATTCCATAATAACAAATGTATTGAATACTGAATGTATTGAAATTAAACTTTCAAGCTGTAAATCATTTATCATATAATTTTTATTTTGCTCTACAGCAAATAATTTTAAAGATCACATTATTGATTCCCTCAAATTTGTCTGTTATATTTGTGACTTTTCATATTGTTTCGTGTCTTTGTTGCTGTTAAAGGTTACGAACTGATTTCAATCTTTGTAAACTAACAAAAGCTTTAATCTGTTATTTTTCTGTTCATGTTCATCAGGAGTGTTTGCAGCCGAAACAAATGAGAAACGTAATGGGAATTCAATAATAATATATTTAATATTGAATGTATTGAAAATAAACTTTCGAGTTGTGATCAATTCATCATTTAATTTTTATTTTGCTCCACAGCAAATCATTTTAAATTAAAGATCAAATTATTGATTCTCTCACGTCTGTCTGTTCATATATGTGACATTTAATTTAGTTTGTAGTCTCTGTTGCTGTTAAAGGTTTCAAACTGATCTCAGACTTTCTAAACCAACATGAGCATTAATCTGAAACCTGTTCATGTTTATCAGCAGTGTTTGCTGCCGAAACAAATGAAATACAGTCAGTGTCAGTGATGGAGGGAGATTCTGTCACTCTAAACTCTGATGTTACCAAAATACATGAAGACGACGACATACTGTGGACATTTAGAGCTGAAAACTCTCTGATAGCTAAAATCAAAGGGAACCAAATCTTCTCCACATTTGATGATGTTCCTGATGGGAGATTCAGAGACAGACTGAAGCTGGACAATCAAACAGGATCTCTATTCATCACAAACGCCACAACTGAACATTCTGGAGTTTATATACTAGATATGAGTAGAGTAAAACTGACAAAAAAAACTTACAGTGTTTCTGATTATGGTGAGTATAGATCATTTGTCTCGTCTTTTACATATTTACAAGTTAAGCTCAATCCACATAATTTGTGTTGATTACCACAAAAATTAATTTAGACTCATCTCTCATTTGGAGGTTACGGCGAGGCACTTATAAAGGAATGTGAACAAGGCCAAAATTTGGAGGATTTAAAGGAAACTTCAGAAACACTTCAGCATTTTTACAGTCATTTTAAGGTTTATGGCGTTTTGTCGTAGCAAAAGTTTTGCAAGTGATTTTTCACACTAAACCATGTTAACACACATATTGTTCACAACCTGTGGCTGTACTTTTAAAACAGTGAGTATTTTAACATTTACAGATCTGCCTCATTCTATGAAAACTTGTTTCCGGCACATAATACAAATTTAAAAGGTAATTCCCCCCGTTTAATTGCACAATTCAGAATTTTTTTTCGGAATTGCTAGATATAAACTCCCAATTGCAAGAAAAAAGTCAGAGTTGTGAGAGAACATTTATATTTTACAGTTTTTTTTTTTTATTCTGTAGAAGAAATAATAATACATAATAATTTGCTATTATATTAATAATTAATTGCTTTTCTGGTGGACAAATGGTTAATTTTGGGTTGGTTCAAATGGTTCAAATCATTTTTGTGGCAATCAACATTATGTCAAAATTGCATTAGATGATCTTAACTTAAAATCAACCCAGAATATTCTTTGAAATATTTATACACTGAAATATAACACACTTCACCCAACATACGATTGATGTTTAGATTTATTTGTTTATTCTCTTATGTTTTCCAGCTCGTCTGCCTGTTCATGTCATCATCAGTAACTCTTTACAATGTTCTTCATCATCATCATCATCATCATCATGTTCATTGCTGTGTTCATCAGTGGTGAATGTGTGTGATGCGACTCTCTCCTGGTACAAAGGAATCAGTGTATTGTCCAGCATCAGTGTGTGTGATCTCAGCATCAGTCTCTCTCTACCTCTGGAGGTGGAATATCAGGATAAAAACACCTACAGCTGTGTGCTGAACAATCCCATCAGCAACCAGACCACACATCTGGACATCAACACACTCTGTCACACATGTGCAGGTACCACAGCACTGATGATATATGTGTGTATTTACTGACCTGATCTCTGTCTTCTGTTGTAGATCACACTGATGCATTCACTTCTTTCTTCATCATTACAGAACGGGATGGTCAGTCTACTTCACAGCCAGTCTCAGTGATAGTGTTGATCTCTGCTGGATCTCTGATGATTGTTGTTGCAGTCATTGTGATCTTCTGCATCTGCAGGAAATGTAGAAAAACAGGTCAGGAGAGCAAGCAATGAATGCATAAGGCAAAATATTTCTTTTTTAAGGTACAAAATTCAATATAGGATTAAAAAACATTGTTGTTTTAACATGATGTATCTGTGATTATTGTTAATGCAGTTCAGACCCGGGAGGAAGACATAAATAATGCAGCATCCTGTCAACAAAAAACACAAAAAATGGTAAGATCATTTATGACTGT
>FLSR01000348.1:125195-136580 GCA_900092035.1 Leuciscus waleckii
GCTCTCCGTAATTAAGATCAAAGTCAACAGAGTATTTTGAATCTCTTTTGCACTTAAAAAAAAAAAAAAAAGCGAGCCTATAGCGCCAGCGCGATTGTCGATCCCAGGGGGTTAAAAAAATTGATTTTCGCCAACAATCATCTTTGGCTCTGCAGCTGCCATAGTAAACAACATTAGCCTACCGGTGACTGAAGTCTCACGTGCGAGTCAAGAGCGAAGTGATTGACATGACCAGGCTACCGTAGCTATGGCTTGGATTCATTAGCAAACATTGCCCCTCTGTGGTATTTGCATGTTACTATCACAAGCATAATGTTGTTCTAATAATAGCCCCGGCCAATAGAGACCGGCCTTTATTAACCTCCGCCGACAGCGAGACCGGCCAATGTTAGAGACCCGGCCGCTAATGAATACAGGCCAATATTAGAGGATTTACGGTAAGTGGGAGAACTTGCAAAATAGCAGGGTGTTCAAATACTTATTTTCCTCACTGTATGTGTGTGTTTACTGACCTGATCTTTCATGCTAAACAGTGCTGATGTTTGAGTGTTAGCTAGGTCAGACGGACAGATTCACTCACATAACGGCTTATTTTGTCCATTACAGACCAAGGCCTACCTTTGTTTTATATAGTGTTGATCCCTGCTGGATCTCTGATGATTATCAGCCTTCTGACGATTATCATCGGACCAGAAGGCAAGTGTTTACTGCTTTTAAACATTATGAGAAACACAACTTTATACTCTAAAACAGGGGTCGGCAACCTAAGGCACGCATGCCAACACTGGCACGCGGAGGGTTAATCTCTGGGACACAAGCAAATGCGAGAGAAGTGTATGTATTTTATGCCGGTCAAATGCACTCGGGCTCCCCATGATTAACATCGCGCAACATCAGCATCACACGCGCACACGGAACGCACATGTAGGAAACCGCATGAATTACGGCCGTTTCACGCATATTTTTTTTGGCGTGCATGTTAATCAATGAGTGCATTCACACTGGGAGCAGGAGCAGTGCGTGAGGCCCAACAGGAGCGTCGCGTGAGCAGCAGTGAAGCGGGGGTTTCGCCGAGTCTATTTTGTCTGCGTTGCTCACGCTCAATTAAAGTGAAAGCACACTTTTGATGGACAAAATAAATATGATTTCAAACAAAAGTGCCCAAAATGCACAGAATGTGCATGTCTAGTGTGTTTTAACAAGAACTGGATTAGGTTATGTCAGAAAAGAAAATCAAGACTAAAAAATATTTATATAAAATGTACCCATTTAAACTAGTTTTTATGATTCAGTTTGGGTAAAAGGATATGGTATTTTATTTAAAAAAAATAAATAAATAATAATATTTGTGTGTGCTGTAAAGTGGTTAGAAAAAATGAAATCGGAATCGGCTAAAATCGGTATAGGCAGGTCAAACTCAATGAAAAATCGAAATCGGAATGGCCTAGAAAATTGTAATCGGTGCATCTCTATTTAGGAGTTATAAATACTATTAAATTGTCTATCTAAATCTAAAACAAATTTCAAGAGAAATATTTAAATTTCTGTACTATTTCTGTGTAAGCCATTATGAAAATGTAAAATGTTTGTGTATTTATATGAGCGTGTGTGTGTGTATATATATATATATATGCTATGTGTGTGTTGTGGCACAGTGTGTGTGTGTGTGTGTGTGTGTGTGTGTGTGTGTGTGTGTGTGTGTGTGTTGTGGCACAGTGATGAACTCGGAAACTTAAAAATGGCATTATGAAAAAGGTTGCCCACCCCTGCTCTAAAATATAAACTGATAGCCCTAAATAGAATTCAAAAAAAAAAATTATTGTCAATATTTTGTAGTTAACAGCCTTCAGATGATTTATATGAAAATAAACCAAAATAATGTGTAGTTACTGTTTAAAAAAAATAAAAATAATTCTTAATTTCTCAAATTGCACAAAAACATTAAAAATACAAAAGCTTTCTCCACTTTATGAACATAATTGGGTAACACTTTATAATAACTGCACGCTATTATCATTAGTTAAGCATTAGTAAACAGGTAATTTGTCATTTATAAAGCATTAATAGACATTAATAAGCAGTTTATAAACACAGTTACAAATGCTTTGTTCTTGATTTATAAGCATATCTATAATGTGTTTAATAATTGTATTTTCATACTTTATTAATGATCAATTTATAATTTCTAAATTAAGTATTGCATTATTTACAAACAGGTTATTTAGGTTTTGTCAGTGGTTCATAAGATCACTTAGAAAGTGTAAGTAAATGATTAATAAACTGTTTAAATACATATTATTATTCAGACATATAGTAATAGTTACTTAATGTGTTAAGAAATGCTTTATTGACATGTATTTCTACTGTAATTAATGGTTAATTCAGGTAGTTATAAAGCATTTAGTAGTGGTCAGTTAACATTTTTGTGAGCTCATCTAAAGTGAGGACTATTTATGCCTTGTAAAGCATTAACAAATGAGATTTAAAGGCTGTTAAATATTTTTATGTTCTGTATCAGTGTTGTGTTTGTTTCCTTTTTCTGTTTAGAAGATAACTGAGCCTTTAAATCTCCTTTGTAAATGCTTTGCAAAGCATAACAAGTCCTCACTTTAGATGAGCTCACAAAATAGTTAACTGACCACTACTAAATGCTTTATAACTACCTGAATCTACTACATTTACTTACACTTTCTAGGGGATCTTATTAATCAATGACAACACCTAGTAGTTTGTAAATAATGGTGAATAATAGGGGTGTGACGAGACGCTTACTCCACGAGACGAGACGAGACACGAGATTGGGTTCACGAGAACGAGACGACGAGATTTTTACACAATTTTTAAGAAATCCTCAATGATGAAATATATTAATGGAAAATAGTCTTTTATTCAACTGAAAATCACAAAATGCAAAACAATTTAGGTGCATTTTGAAATCAACTTGTAATGAATGTTATTTTACTTCTATTTTTCCATCCCTCTTCTTTAGCATTTATAAAATATCAGTCAGTTCGTTTTTAATTCCTTCTATTGGGTTGGATTTCAGGCGCTGGTAATACTCACAGTTCTGCAGTTGTCGCAAGGCTTCTTCAATGTACTGATGTCTACCCCATACCACAACCTCACCTCCCTTGTCCGCTCTTTTTATTACAAGATCATTGTTATTAGAAATCCAGTTCAGAGCTTCTCCTTCTTCTTTTGAAAGGTTATATTGTTTTTGTTTTTTTGAAGCAAAGATCTTGTCAATCTCTTACTTTACTTTCTTGTAGAAGGAATTCAACGTTGGATTAGATGCACATGGCATAAACGTTGACTTAGATTTGAAGGTTATCTTCTTATCGTAAGTACGAGTAGCTGCTTCAGATGTATACCAAACTTTCAGTTGAAGACTCAGATGAAACTTGAATATGTCCACTTTAGTCTGGAATTCTTTTGCTGTATTTATTGGGGCATAGGTGAGACCCTTTGACAAAACAGAAATGCAACTTGCCGGTAGAGTGATTTTGAAATGTTGATCACTTCATCTCCCTTGTTCGGCTCCTGGTGTATCTGCCTTGAATTGGGATTCTTGATCGATCTCTTTCTTCCTCGTCTCGTCTTCCGCTGTCTTGTCTTCTGAATAATAATAATAATTTGTTGCATTTATATAGCGCTTTTTCTGAGACCTCAAAGCGCTTTACATAGAAGGGGGAATCTCCTCAACCACCACCAATGTGCAGCATCTACTTGGATGATGCGACGGCAGCCATATTGCGCCAGAACGCTCACCACACACCAGCTTACTGGTGGAGAGGAGACAGTTATGAAGCCAATCAGTATATGGGGATGATTAGGAGGCCGTGATCGACAGAGGCCAAGGGGCAAATTTGGCCAGGATGCCGGGGTTACACCCCTACTCTTTTTTGAAGGACATCCTGGGATTTTTAATGACCACAGAGAGTCAGGACCTCGGTTTAACGTCTCATCCGAAGGACGGTGCTCTTTTGGCAGTATGTGTCCCCGTCACTATACTGGGGTTTAGGACCCACACAGACCACAGGGTGAGCGCCCCCTGCTGGCCTCACTAACACCTCTTCCAGCAGCAGGAGCCTCTTTTTCCCAGGAGGTCTCCCATCCAGGTACTAACCAGGCTCAGCCCTGCTTAGCTTCAGTGAGCAACCAGTCTTGGGCTACAGGGTGATATGGCTGCTGAATCTCTGATTCGTTCTGGACTTGTTCTCTAAAAAATCTCTTCTAGGTGAAGTCTCTACTGCTGAACAGTCCTAGTCACTACTAGGTACATTATAGAGATGCGAATCATGGTAGCCCAAGTACACTGAAGATAATCGGCATTGAACATATAAGTCAATAAGAGGAGGAGATAGGGTCAATAGGCTTTTACAGAGAGAGTCTTTCTGGATCTATACACTGAAAGCAACTACATTTCCAGGCTTAAATGGAGAATTCGACTTTTTACCATTTTTGTAATATAGTTTGTTTTTCCTTTCTTCTAGTAATAAGTTACACTACGCATTATATGATGATAGTATACATTATTTGATTTTTGTATTTCGACTTGTGTAATTTGATTTAGAAAAAAAGAAAAATTATTGAACGTATGCAATATTGATTTGTGCATTTTGACCTGTATTATTATTTTATTATGTTATTGTTTGATTTAGCTATATATCATGTTAGATATGCTCTATGTATTTTTTGTCTCTCTCTCTCTTCAGGTCTCCTTACACAGAGCGATCAGGTGTTTGTAATTTGACTAATTAACTGCTGTTAAACATGAACCTGAGACGTTGTTTGTTACACACCCTGACAAAGGCATGTAAAGCCGCAACGTGTAGGTGTACCTGTCACCAAAGCAAACGTGCCCAGTGTTGAAACCCTCCTTATTTCTGGCGACAAGACAACGTCCTCATTGTACAACATCACTACTAGTATTACAATGATATCTATCTGACATTATTAGTTTGTTATTTAATGTGCATTGATAAATACTTTACTTTGCCTGTTAAATAAATAATAAATGATAGCTAGATTATGTTCAATACCTGTCTAGCATTGAATGTTTATGTTGAAATATTATTAAGTAATGGTTTGTATTTTTAAAAACAAACAAACATCTATTGCATGTCATTATGTGTAATGAGTAATGACTAAACTGTTTGCCCAAAAATCCTAAAATGATCTTGTTAGATTCGGGGCAGCATGCCGAGTCTAATGATATCGGCCATTTTAAATTCTGAAGTAAAATGCTTTATTTTATGAACGCATTAGTGCATTACTAAACTTGATATGGATCATTGGCACAAGGCTCTGAAGGAGCCTGAGAGGTTTCGAGCCAGCGCCGCCTAGTGGTAAAATCAAATGTTCACATGTTCATAACTTTGGATTTGGTCGACTTATATTAACGGGGGTCATTTCCTTAGATTCCTGAATCCTCGTTGAGTACAAAGATACCCAACATGCTAGGTTGCACCTTATGATTTGTGCAATGTTGTGATTAAGTGTTCAAACAACCTTTGCGAATATCTTGGAAACGGTTACCAACCAGCCGGCTGCTCTCGAATCACTCTCGCTGTACTTTGATGGCATAAGTCACAGTCACGTGGCGTCGCGATGTCTAAAGTCGGGTAAAATTTCTAACCGGCATGCAGTGCTTCAAGTCAGCCACCGATCGGTCTGCGCAGAGCTGTATGAAGTCGAATAAGCCTAGTGTCTCCATCAGGCTTTAATTGGATATGAACGGTTATGATTGGATATGATTTGTACGTGGAGACAACGATTTTAGAAACTGATTCGCTAGTCGGATTTCGCGCGATATGAGAGAATACTCACCCTCAAAGTTGTCGATGTAGCTCGAAATTTATAATTTAAAGCCCTTCTCTTTCTTACTCCTATGTGTGACGCTAACTGCCTCACAATATTGTTAACATCATTCACGTTAACCGCTGCAAGTTCTTGCAAACAGCGAGTGTAATTTGCCATTATCTCCACCTAATGCAAAAACGGCTTCCGACGCAGAACCGGATGTAACTGGGCGGGCTGAGACAAACCGCGGAAGCGATCGTGCATAGAGCCTATTGTATTTGGTCTCTCTTTTTTATGTAAAATTATGAGTAACAGACATAAATTTACATTTGATATACAGTAGGCTATATAAAAAGATATTCAGGCCTTTTGCCTCCTCTTTTTAAAACACCACCGCACACCACTACCGTAAGCCTATATGCACATAAAAGATGACTTTTGCACATAAAGAGCATGCCAAATGAAAACATGAACTCGTGCTATAGATACGCAGTGGGAGAAAATTCTGTTGGATAATCTTATGCAAAGTATTAGAAACTGTTAGCTAGCTACATCTTAAGTCAACTGTACTTGAGCGAAAGTAGGGGAGTATTACAAGTATTACATGAATGACTGCGTCTGAAATTCTTCTCAAGAGCAGCTGGTCTGGTCAAAGCTGGAAGAGTGTGATGTGTTTGGTCATTCTGCTGCTTAAATACAGCTCTGAAGGGGACAGACAGTCCTTAAAACACACCCAGAGTCAGTGTAATTGCTCCCCCCACCTCACTCAAACACTATCTTTTTAACTCTTTCCCTGTCAGTTCCCTTAAAATCAAAAAACAAAACAAAAAAAAAACACATTTCACAAAAATGTCATGGCCCCCAGAATATATCTGTGTACGAAAATCTGAACATGCAATATATCAAAAGAAAGAACCAACCCTTTTCAGTTTTATTCTAGCTTAATGCATTCTTTTTATCAACACTTGAATGTGGGTAAGTTTCATAAAAAAAAAACTAGGGTTTTTTGGCCGATTTATTAAGCCGATCACTGCCATTATAAAGCTTGTAAGAGTCAGGACATTTTTTAATATAACTCCGATTGTATTCGTCTGAAAGAAGAATGTCATATACACCTAGTAACAACGCGTCAACTCTACGTGGATGCAAGCGCTGTGATTGGTCTGCTGGGACCGCTCCCTCGGGTTTCACATGCTCCCTCTGCGTGCGTCAACGCGGACAACGACGCAGAAGTATAAATGAAAACCAACGCGTTGCCTACAGCGTAGAGGCTCCGCCGTAGGTCCGACGCAGAAGTATAAATCAGCCTTTAGGCTTGGGCTGGGACCTGTCCACAGACCTGTTCAAATTTCAGGTAACAGTCAATGAAAAGCCCTTCACTAAACGGGAGTGCTGTCAGTCATTAATAGTGTGTACGACCCGCTTGGCTTTGCTGTCCCAGTCATTGTACAAGGCAGGGCCATACTGAGAGACATTTCCACTGACATTTGTGAATGGGACACCGAACTGCCTAAAGACAAATTACAACAGTGGCAACAATTGAAAGACTCCCTCAAATATCTACAACAACTTGAAATCCCCAGAATGTAACCCAATACCACTATCTGCAGCTCTAACTAGGGAGATCCATGTTTTTTGTGATGCCTCCACTAAGGCAGTGGGCGCTGTTGCTTACCTCAAACTCACAGATAGGGATGGACACAGTGAAGTGGGTTTCCTTCTCTGCAAAGCACGGCTTTCCCCAAAACCAGACATCACTATACCCAGACTTGAACTTTGCGCAGCAGTCCTGGCTGTTGAGGTGGCCGAGTTAGTCCTGGAGGAGATAGACATCGCAGTCGAACAGGTGAGCTTCTACACAGACTCCAAAGTAGTGCTCGGTTACATCTTTAACAAAAAGAGACGCTTTCATGTTTATGTGCACAACAGAGTGGAACGTATTAGGTGCTTCACACAAGCTCACCAGTGGCATTACGTGCCCACTCATTTAAATCCTGCTGATCATGCCACACGAGCACTACCCGCTGAGCAGCTCTCTAACTCCATGGATCAGTGGACCCGCTTTCCTTTTCAATTCAGGAAAAAGTCAAGCACAGGCAGAGTTGTTTGATCTTGTAGACCCAGAGACTGACAATGAACTGCAACCTGAGGTCACTACTTGTGCCACCACTCTCTCAAAGGATAGACTCAGTAGTGTCAGATTTTAAAAGGTTTTCGAGTTGGAATGTACTACTTAAAGCTATATCCAAACTCCAACACATTGCCCAGTCATTTAAGCTGAACACAGAGAGCTCCTGTCACGGCTGGCACAGCTGTAATGAACATTTAACTGAAAAAAAACTCAACCAAGCCAAGAACACTATCATTCACACTGTTCAAAGAGAAGTTTACGCAGAGGACATAAGACAAGTTGAAAAAGGTGTGCCCCTTAAAAACTCAAGCCCACTTAGCAAACTGAGCCCTATTGTCGACACTAATGGTATCCTCTAAGTGGGATTGGAAGTGGGTGGGAGACTAAAACGTGCACAGTTGACATCAGAGGAAACAAATCCCATACTTATCCCTGGAAAGCACCACCTTGCCCAGCTCATTATAAAACACTTCCACGGGAAGATGCCACCAGGGCAGACATTTTACTGAAGGGGCAGTCAGGACTGCAGGTTTTTGGATTGTGGGAGGTAAAAGAGCAATAAGCAGAGTGATATTCAACTGCGTCACATGCCGCAAACTAAGGGGCAGACAACAGGAACAGATCATGGCTGAGCTACCAGAGGACAGGCTGTCCACGGACCCTCCTTTCACACATGTAGGCCTTGTTGTGTTCAGCCCCTGGCCTGTCATAGTCAGAAAAACACGTGGTGGGCAATCGGATGCTAAGCGATGGGCAGTCATATTTACATGTATGAGCACACGCGCCATTCACATTGAAACTATAGAATCGATGGACACGTCGTCGTTCATCAATGCCCTGCATCGTTTCTTCGCCATCAAGGGTGCAGTCAAACTTCTTAGATCCGATTGTGGGACAAATTTTGTGAACACCTGCAAAGAACTGCAAATAGACAAACAGGGCTGTCACAACAGCAAACTTCACAGCTTTCTCAAAGACTCTGGTTGCAAATGGCATTTTAACCCCCCACATGCATCTCATATGGGTGGCTCCTAGGAGCGCATGATTGGGGTCACATGCAAAATCCTTGATGCAATGCTCCTAGAACATAGAAATGCAAAACTTACTCATGAGATATTAGTGACATGAATGGCTGAAGTCACTGCAATAGTGAATGCTTGTCCGCTCACAGTAGTTTCTATAGATCCAGAAAACCCAGTAATTCTTACCCCTACTCACACAAAAAGTTGCGACCCCACCAGTCCCACCAGGTCAGTTTGAAAGCAGGGATCTTTTCAGAGCGCAATGGAGGCGCGTGCAATACCTCGCCAATGTTTTCTGGAGCCGATGGCAAAGGGAATACAGTAAAACCAAATCTACAAACAGGAGATGTTGTTCTGCTAAAGGAGGCACTTGAACATAGGAACAACTGGCCACTTTGACTCATCACCAAAATCTTCCCAAGCGAGGATAGACTTGTCAGGAAAATAGAGGTGAAGATTTTCTGCAAGGGTGAACTCAGAGTACATAAGACCTATGCGGCTCCGCCTTTCCCTTGGCTCTCGAGTTCCCCTGGTGATTATGCACTATATGAACCCCGGGCTTTCGCCCTTGGGTCTTTGGTGTCAGATCCCAGCACGCACAGCGTTTTACATTGGGTCCCCTAGCGTAAGATACTTACGCAGTACGAGAGACCTCTCGTAAGAGAACGTACTCCGTTACTAACGTAACCTCGGTTCTCTCAAGAAGAGGGAACGAGTACTGCGTATCTTGCCGTGCATGCACACGCTCTGGTTAGCTTCGGCGATGAAAAACCAGATATCAGCTGCCTGCGAGCTGTATTTATAGGCCTAAGCCACGCCCGTTTCGGCGGGACGTGACGCAGTGGGCGCGAAGCACCCTCATTGGGTCTGACGTCACGCTAGGCCTCGCTCGATAGGCTGCTGCAGTTGCTACAGAACAGCCAATAGGCACACGAACCGTCTTGCCTATGTCTGTATGCTGTCGCAACGTGTTTTACATTAATACAAAATTAATGATCATTTTTTGGCTTCAATATCTCGCGGAAAAGGGACTTTCCCCTAGCGTAAGATACTTATGCAGTACTCGTTCCCTCTTCTAGAGAGAACCGAGGTTACGTTAGTAACCGAGTACGTTTTCAAACAAAATGCATTTTTACGGAGACTCGCACATGATGTACAAGAAAAAAAAAAAGTCAAATCAAGGGAACGAGAAAGTAAATCGTGCGCACGATTTGGCCTACTATTTAATTTGTTTTATTTTTTTCATGAAAGCTGTATATTGTAACCTGGAAATGTAACTCCAATTGCCATTAGGACGTGCAACTGATAACCCATGTCCTTTATCCCTGTAAACTCAAAGTAAAAATAATTCAAGAACCTGTTTAGTAGGGTCTGAATGCATATTTGAAAGAAAAAAAAATGCAAGAGTAATTTAGTACAAGTATTTTTTTAACTGGTCACCAGATAAGCAGAGGTCAGCCTCGCCTAGCCATCAATCACTAACTATAACTCAACTCCAGAGTCCAGCAATGGCCACAGTCACACCTGAACCAGCTAAACTACATATTCAGCATCACTACAAACCTCCAGACAGGCGTGTTGGGCAAGATGGAGATAAATCTGCTGGACATTAGCCCTCCAGGACTAGGAGCAGGTTTGAACACACCTTTCCAGACAGAATTGAAGATCAACTGAGAGTTAATACAGATAACTTGCATTATTGCTAACACAAGGGTTCACAATCATTCACCAACCAGCCAAACACTTTGAGGCGATCTTGATTGCAGCAAAGAAGATGATCTGAGATATGAATGTATCCTGAAAGTTTAACTAACCACTTCACAAGAAAATAACAATGCACAATGCCATTAATGCACAACAACAGCCGTTCTTTTGCACCATCTTGTCGATGGTCTCCAGCATATTTTTCACATGAACCCTGTTGTTCCTGTAGCCTAACTGACAGTCATTCCAGTGTGTATTATCAATGACGTGACAGCGGCCTCCACATTTATTGACAAGCTCCTGCAGTTTTGGACTCTTGTTCACAAATTCCTTGATGGTTTGACCTTCTAGATCTTCACCATGAGTGAATAAAACCACTGCATGTTTAAAGGTATCCTCTCCACAACATTCAAGTATTTTATCCAGAATCTGTATTTCCTGTTCAGTGTACTTTCCAACTTTTATAATGATGACAAAGGCATCAACAGCAGGAGCACATTCAATAATGGATCTAATGATCTCAGATTTGACTAATTTCTCATCATGACGTGTGTCAAAGATTCCAGGTGTGTCAATAACTCTGACTGTTCTTCCATCAACCATCGCAACTCCTGATTTACATTCAGCTGTTAAAGATTCAGGTGAACATTTAGTTTTGAATCTTTGTCTACTGAGAATTGTATTTCCACTGCTGCTTTTGCCATCTCCTGTTTTTCCAAGAAGAAC
>FLSR01000349.1:4501-14742 GCA_900092035.1 Leuciscus waleckii
AGATTATCTTAATATCAAAACCTTAAATTTTCAATGATAAATACATGTCTGACCGTGTCGGACATAAATACATGTCCGACATTTAGTATATACAGTATATCTATGACTTCGCACGACGGTGTAATTTACTTCGGGGTAAAGATAGGATCAGTCAAATGAAATACAATAAACGTACAAATAAATATACAATTAAAAAACGATCGGAAATGTTGTCCAATTGTCTAATGCTATTATTTGATGACAACAATACATTTGGAAAACAAAATACAACCATTTCTGCTTTTTTCTTTTAAACAAAAAAACAATCTGCACCCTTTTTTAAAAGTCATCTTTCATTCCGAAATAGAATAATGAATGAATGAAAAAGTACACGGACCACTGTCATTTTGCATGTTACATTTAAAATTCAAAATTTAATTAGGTAATTAGAAAGGTAATTAGTCCCATTCATTATAATTTTTTTCATAAATTAGTTCATACAGTTACAGAGCACAAAGGGATTTATAAAAAAATTAAATAAAAAAAATCACTCTTCTGGGACAGAAAAGCAGCTTTTCCAGCTTTTGACCACAAGATGTCGTTAGTGTGCAACGTGTTGAAAAGCTTAGAGTAATGAACCATTTTACAATACAGTCGAGGGGGAAAGCCCCAGTGCTTCACAAAGCTTCATTTCACCAGCTAAATATGCACTGTTCACTGTGGGACCTTATATAGCAGGTGTGTGCCTTTCCAAATCATGTCCAATCAACTCAATTTACCACAGGTGGACTACAATCAAGTTTAACATAACAAAATGTGGAAAAAGTGAAGCGCTGTGAATACTTTCCAGATACACTGGGACCAGCAAAAGTGCTTCACAAAATGTAAAGTACCACTTTCTGTGTAGGTGAATATCTAGTTTAGTTAATTTAGTGTTGGTCCAAGCGTAGCGATGTGTGTCTGTTGAGGCCAATATTGTAGGACTTCATGAACATGTCATTACCTGATGCAATAGAAACATTCAGTTAACTGGTAGATTAATGCTAACACATTCTGTCAGTTTCATGTTTCAGCTTAAAATCAAGACATTTTGCTTCAAGAAAATCTTCATGGTTTTTATATTAACATTAATTTCATAACACTAAATTTCCCCCAAAGCAAAACATCTGAAAAATTACAATAATGAGAATATACTTAATCGTCATGAAAATACTCACAATTTTAGGGAATAATACAGACATATTTTCATGTTTCACACATATAGAGAATATCAGTGAAATAATAACTTTTTTTGGTTAAAGAAATTTATTTATTTACGTATGCCCACCATATACTCGGCAGAGTAAAGACAAGTTTTTACAACAATGTGTAACTATATGATTTTATTTACGTTAAGTCTTTTTAATACCATGGACCTTTTCACAGACTGTGATGACGCGTTTCTGCAAATGTTTCTTTTGCTTTTTAAAAATGTAATGCACATTTATAATGCTGTATTGTGTTATATTACCTTGGCAGTAAATGAAAAAGAAAATGCTGCGAATGCTGTAATCAATAACATTTTCCATTATTTGGAAAGTCATGGAAACACTACCACAGATTTTTTCATTCTTTTGCTATTACATCAAATACAAAAATGATATTTGCTGTCATCTCCTGTTCAGGCCTATAGAAGTTTACCCAACTATGACGGCTTCTGCTTCGGAGAACCCCCGGAAATGTAAAAAGATCTTATTGTTTGTGAAATAGATATAGAGGAAATAGATAGATAGATAGAGAGATGGAGAGATGACACACATGTTAGAGGCAATCTGCTGATTCCTCTTGAGACCCAGGACATGCTGCTCCTCCATCCTGCGGGGCTGGATTGTCACATCGGCGGGTGCGAAGCTGGGTCCTCCTTAAACATGTGGACCATGAAGACCAGCAGCTCCAGCTGCCATCCACTGCCAATGCTGAGAGTGTTCGGATGACAAGAAACATGCATGAGTTAGATTCTGTGTTCTCAACTAGCACAAGCTTTAGTGCAAAGTGACTTACAAATGAGGAAAATAAAAATAAAATCACATGCAATTTGTCATGAGATCCAACAATATTCATATTATGCAATGCCAAGTTTTAACTAGCTTAATACGCAAACTGAAATGCAGAAGAGAAATAGAAGATACATTATTTTTGTTGCATAGCAATATTCTGTTATGTAAGAGACTATATTCATTTTGAATTTGTTAAAAACAATGTTTCATATTTTAAAAACGTAGTAGCTGCAGAGATGCAATGACTTCATCAATCAGCAATTGGCTCTTTTATATAGAAGGCTGGACTTACTCTGCCATACTGTGTGTTGCACTTTCTCCCATTCATTGTAATATGAGTGCACCGTTTTTGTATATCTAAAGACTGCATTGCATACGGTGCCTGAAACACCAATTTTAAATGGCCTCTAGTAACTTCTCTCTTAAATTTTATATAGTGGTCAGTTGACTGTCACTATCAAATGCTAATAAAGTACTTTAAAAACTGAAACTGAATATATTTTTGAGTACAATTTCTATGAAGGAAAACGTGTGATACTCATTAATACAAGCACCCTTTCTGCTGGTCTAAGAGCCCAATCAAAACTTCTAAATCACAAATCAACATATGGGAAAGCTCTTGAAACGAATGGGCATCCACATCGAGTGCAGCATTTGAGACAGGGCCAAAGCATCTCTCTCTTATAGATAGACAAACCTTTTCGTTGGGCGATCTCACAGCTCACTCCTCTGAAACCAGCTGGCAAATACAAATACACCTTGTGCCTATCGAGAGAAACAGACAGTTATTACACATATTATCTCATAAGGAGCAAAGGAACTACCTACTTTTGTTATACTTAGAATATTTACAAATTTTGTCAAAACAATGCAGATGAGATGAAAATTCCCAGAGTCAGTTTTTCCATTTGTATTCCTACTTACTACAACAAGACATATTGTTTCCCATTTTTAAATTAACAAATGAATACTGTCACGATCCCTGTACTGTCTTGTGTTTAGTAGGACTTTTATGTTGAAGTATATTCTTAGTTCCCCATTGTTTCTGTGTTCACTTCCTGTGTTTGGTTCCTGTTTTGCCTTGTACCTTGTTTGTCACCATAGTTACCCTTATTAGTTCCCATGACATCAGTCACCAACACCTGTCCCTCGTCAGCCCCTTGTTAACCAGTCTATTTAAACCTCTGTGCTTCAGTTGTTGTTGCTGTTTGTGTATTCATGTTGTTGGTTCCCTTAAAACAGTCTTGTGTGTAGAACTACTACTGTAGAAATAAACTGGAAGTGTTCCAAACTACCACATATGAGACTGTAATGTCCAGCACCCTTCAAAATACTGACTTCATTTCCCTTCGAAACGAGTGGTATAGTGATGCTTATATCAAGTCTTCACGGGGCCAGTGTGAGGCAGGGCTAACATCGGCGATAGCCTCAGACCTCGAGCCGCAAGGCAGGACAGAAGTGGACATATGGTCTTTTAAGACTTAAGACTCCAGCATTGATATTTGACCACTGATTTACAAGAAAGAATGTTACAGTAATTTAATCATTTGTTTCAGGAGTGCACAAAATGCACACAAACATGTCCCTGTTCTTGAGATACAATCATTGATGAACATCTTTGATTTTAATGAGAAGGGGGGAAAAAACTATACGAGGGTGGATTAGAACCCGAAACCTCTGACACACTTATCAAAACTTCTACCATCAGACCATTAGGGAATAATATGAATGCTGACTGCGGATCTATCTCACTAAAGCCGAGTTCCGCTGTACGATTCTGGCCACGATTTGACCGTCTGAGACAAATTGAGCAAATCCTAAAAGATTCCTCTGATCCAAGGCTAAAATCTGAAGTCTTTTGATCGCTAGTTTGACAAGTTCACCAACAGCGGGTTAAAGAATTTAGCAACAAAATCTGACATGAATTGTCCTATAAATGATGTTTCTTTGTTCAAATAGCAGTAAAAAAGCTTGCTTTTCAGGCAAGAGAGCCAATGCACATGTACTGTTTTGAGCGCGAGTCTCAGGTTTCTATGGGAACCGGAGCTTCTAACGGCAGCTGCAGTGATGTAATGACCCTGCCAATCAGCGATTGGCTCTTTCACTTAAAAGGCGGGACGTATGTCGCCATATTGCGTGTTGCACTTTCTCACATTCATTGTAATACGAGTGCACCATCTTTCTATATCTATAGTCTTGGTTTTGATCATTGTTCTGAATCCAATCCAGAAGAAGTCTGACAAAAACACGATTTTCTCGAAATGTTTTTTTGTTGTTGGTTTTTTTTTTATGAAAATTACCAACATTCAAATGTTGATAAAAAAGAATGAATATAATAGGAAAACACTCAACACTATTTCTATATAGTTATTATTAGTGGTGTGTGATTAGTCTCACCTTTGAGCACGGCCATGCCATTATTGAGACAGGGGGAGCAGCGACGGAGCTGGTTTCTTTCAGGTACTCGGACAGAGCTCTGCTCAGGTTTTTCTTCAGGAGGTTAGCATTCGATTCTTGGGATGGCACCAACTCATAAAGTGGTTCTAACTGTAAACATTTAATATTACAGGATTTTGCAAAGTGAAATCAATAATCAAGGACAAGCTGTGTTGAAAATGTCAACACCCCCCTCCCTTCTGTTTGGCTCGAGGTCATGGTGCAAAGGACCCTAGGTTGATTTTACTCTGAACCATCCCTTTAAATTGAAGACAACAGTTTAATGTCTGGTCTATAGCGATATAGAAATATTCAGATTTAAGTTGACAAGTTGAGGCTTTGTAAAGAAATTATACTGAGTGAAAAATGTCACCTTCTTGTGAATAAAGTCTGGATTGTAGAACACAGCATCACCCCACAGCTGCATAATGTCTGGAGTTGGAAGCTGTTTTGCTGCTAGACGTGACACTGTTTCACTGTCACCCCCTCTGACCACAATAAAGACGTCTTCCACCATGTCCCTTTCTTTATTGGAATCTGAAATGTCAGACAACAAAACAGGGTGTTTGATTAAACATAAGTAACATTAGATAATCTGCTCTACAAGCAGCAAATGGATTTAATGACTGTTTCCAAACAGGCTTTCTAAACACTAGTAGAGAACTGTTTTGATAGTGTTCAAAACTCCTTATGAATTCAACCATGTCTAACTGTATTGTCACGATATCTTAAAATTGACATTAAAAAGAAGTTGCTATAGTCTTTTCTATAGGTTGTCCCACCCTTGTGACTGAAAACACATCATCAGAGAAGATAAGAGATGTTGAAAGCGGGAGGCAGGGCTGTCTCTAGAGGGGTGAACGGTGATGACGATCGAGGGCCCCCTTGATTCCCCTGGAAAGTATTTTCAACCGACTTAAATCATGTAAACCACGCCTTCTGGGAATCCCCATTCAAAGATGCAACACAAGGAAATGCAAGTTACAACTCCGGTTTCCAAGTGCACCCCTTGAGGCCAGGTTGCAGTGTGGGCTGGTCAGGGTATAGTCCCCTTTTCAGTTGGTAAACATGGTGACGTTTTTTTGTGGGCGGAGCTTAGGTGGAGGCAGAACGATCCCTCTAGCCGCTTCACTAACGTTAGTGTGCAAGTTTTGTTAGCTTGTTTTTTAACAATGACTGGAGAAAATCCAATTTTATCTTAATGTGCAAGGTCAGTCACTGTCCAGGAGCGCGTTTGTTATTTGCAAAAGTTCATTTTAACGGACATCCCAGATTGGCTGACCCGTACACGCTCATTCAATAGATGGACGATATGACAGGATTAACGTCAACGCTACCTCCGGTTGAGTGGCCTGACTTCTACACCTACCCGAAAACCGAGGGTAAAGAGAAACTGAGAGGGCATAACATATTTAGATGCCTATAACTGTACTAAATGGTCACGTACAAGACTTGTGTGGTAGCCTACGATCGGCAGTTCTTCTTAGCCAGCGCCAAGGCCAGACAGAAGACGACAATAAAGAGTAACATTACGGTGCAATTTTAATGATGTGAATATTTTCTAGAAATAAAAATTCCAGATACAGCATATTCATTTTTTAACTATGTATTTGATTACACTTTCTTACCAGGTTCTTCAAAAAGTCTAGTCACAATCAATCAAAACAATGTTTACAATCATAGATGATTTACAAATAATCACAATAATTTAGAAAACATTATGCGATAAAAGTTCAAATTGGAGCCTGTACTCCGTCGATTCTTGCACCCAACAACACAACAAGATGACATTTAATAACAATTATAATAATTTAAGCTCCTTATTATGTAGCCGAATCTGTGCTGGTTTGTATTGGCCGCCTCCAGTTTTCCCTTTGTTTTGCCTCCAGCTAACGCTGTGACGTAACTGTGACGTCGGGGCAAAAGGGGTCTATTCGTGGGAGCCTGATGGTAAGAGAGTCAGACTGGTAACCCAAAGGTTGCAGGTTCGATTTTCAATACCAGCAGGAAATGACTGAGGTCCCCTTCAGCAAGGCTCCTAACCCCCATCGCTCCCTGGACGCCACAACAAAAATGGCTGCCCACTGTTCTGGGTGTGTGTCCACGGTTTGCAGTGTGTGTGATTATCACTACTCCTAATGTGTGTTTACTAACTTGGTTGGGTCAAATGCAAAGGACAAATTCCGAGTATGGGTTACTCTACTTGGCCTTCACATGTGACTTTCACTTTTCTTTTTCACACTCACCCAGGTAACACTCACCATTTCATTCACCCACCTAAACCTCACTCCCATCCAGGGCACATCATCAATTTAACTGGTCCTACTTGCACCACTCTAAATAGAAGTCCAACTACGGTCAACTCCACTTTCAACAAATACTCTTTTGCGGCTGGTGGTGAAGCTTGCTCGCTCTCATTGGCTATCGTGGGTATCACGTCAGAGGCAGGCTGATCAAGAGTTGTAAATATCAAACATGTTTGATATTTAAGATTTGGGATTGTGCGGGCTACGACGCAATCAGGAGCAGTAAAATAATTGTAATGACACCACACAATTGAGCATTTTTTCGACTAAAAGTCGGTTGCCAGAAGCCTCGAATTGGGCCACACCCCCGATCGCTTGGGAGCGCAAAACAGGCTCAAAATCAGGCTTAAAATATTCAAGTGTGTGGCCAGCCTAACACTTCATGCACCTAACACATTGCAGTGAGTAGCCGTTGGGTAATTTCTGGCTGTAAGGATTACAAGATTATTTTACAAGAGACGGATTATGTTGCACTCCTGACCCCACTCCCATTGGCAGATGCTGCTGAAATTTGCAGTTAAAATAAACTTTTCTCAACTTTGTTGTGTCACTGTTCTCTGGTGCAGTCTCTGCACATTAAGCTGAGGTAGGAGAAATAATTTTAAAGCAAAGACATGCTTGCTTCAACTTTCAGATTATTTGATCTGAACAGTGTAATTGTGGATTTGCTCACCTCCAAGCTCTTCCAACAGGCCTTTGCAGCCACCAACTGAAAGTCCTGCACCAAAATACACTCCCTCAATATTGGCTCCAAGATTCAGTCAAACTGAACACATTTCTTGGTTTCTTCAAGTGTGTATCCTATAATGAAAGAAAAACCCTTAGATTCAGTGTAGGTTTGTCTTTTGGAATGATAGGGTAGTCTTTGTTTTGATCACATACTATTTTTCCTTACTTTTACCTACCAGATTTTTCAAGTCGCTCATCATTGAGGACAACAGTATATTCAAAATCTCCACCGAGAGTTGCCTCTTTGATGAAATGTGTCCCATAGTCACTGTAGATCTGCCGATATTCTCCATATGTGTATTCCAGTGGCAGGGCGCGCAAGCGGGACAGGAATTCAGGGTGTAACACCAGGTTTGAGCTCTTTAAAGCATAGCGGGCTACCCAAGCTCGGAGTGTGCTCGGATGAATTTCTTTTTCTGAGGACAACACAGAATGAAGTCATGGTTGGCTCCAAATTATAGATTTCACAGTCTGGTCAATAATTTAATATTGTCTTATCATTCTTATTTTATTGATATTATTAATATCCAACTATTTTCTCATAGTTAGTGGTGTCTGCTAAGAATAGCACCACTATTACAATTATTTATACTTATAAAGGATATAAAGGAATCTAATCCTACCCCTAACCCTGAACTTTAGTTTAATTCCTCCTGTAATGTTTTTGCTACACACATGAAATATCTCTGAAACCATGTGGCTTATTTCATCTGACCAGACTAAGTGGCAGACAATAAAATTGGTAAAAAATCCAACATATTTACAGTGAAGGACCTGATCCACTATTCTGCAAAGTTTATTTCCAACCTGAGCTTAACTAAAACAAGAGGTGGTTCAAGTGTTTTTAATTAGGATTGGAGCTAAACTCTAGAGGACAGTGGGGTCCCCAGAGGGGTGAAGACCTCTAATCTAGGGATCATAGATACTCTGGGATACGCTCTTGGACCAGTAAGAAACCACCTAACATCCACTGTAAAAATCTAGTTTAATCTTGGTTGTTCATAGTAATGGCCATTTTCTGATTTCATCTGTTGTCATTTCACAAATGTAGATAAATAGTTCAAATGAAGCTTCATCTTAGTGACAGAAAAACAACTTACCGTCCCTGAAAAGGTGCGCATCTTCTTCACTGACTTCTTGTATTTGTGGTCATTGTAATTAAAACTGAATTCAAAAACCTGAGGAATAGCAATTCCAAATGAGACGCTAGTCTTGGATAAAGTTGCCTTGCTTTCACTCTTGAAGTATTCATTGTAAGACTCGTATGCCTCCAGCGTGAAATCGTAGGAGCCTTTTGTCTGGGAACAAAGTAAATTATGTCACACACATACATTAAAAACAGAATCCAAAGTTCTGAAACTGCCATTATTTAATACTAGTGTAATTGGAAAAGCTTTTGTCGAAAAGTACTTAAAGCAGGTATGGGCAACTCCAGTCCTGAAGGGCCACTGTCCTGCAGAGTTCAGCTCCAACCCCAATCACTAACACCTGAAATATCTAACCTATGCCTTCAGGATTGATTGAAAACTACAGGCAGGCGTGTTTGATTTGAGGTGGAACTAAACTCTGCAGGACAGTGGCCCTCCTACGTCGCCGGGCTAATTTGCCTAATCTTCACGGTACTTTGAACGGCGGTGGAAACGCAGAAAGCAACAGGTCTAGGGGAAAAAAAAGTTCCTGGGACAAATTGTTCCGGGTAATTTTGGTGGAAACACGGTTTTAGACACCCTCTAACAGCGAACCACCAGCATTTCGAGACAGAATGGCGTAACAAAGCATCGTTTGCTGAAATTTAATGCTAGGCTCAAAACAAAGGATTCGTAAAGGTTTCAAAACTCCATAAAGCAATGTTTTGAAAAAGCACATCACGAATCTTACGTACTGCAGCTATAGATTTTAAAACATGCAACATACCTCTATTGTGTACTGCTGTATGTTATATGGCTTCCTGAAGCGAACATCCTGGATAAAATGAGGCAAGCAGCCACCAGCGTAGTATCGGTTATCAAGCACCACTGCTTCCAGTTTACCATTCAAAATGTTGATTCTAGGAATGAAGAATACGTTATCTCTGATTATGGCAGTTTTTACATTTTGCATCAAGTACAAGAGCAACAAAAATGTCCTTAAGTACACATTTAAAAAGTAGATTTGTAATAATGTCCAATTAAAGATGCTCTAAGCGATGTTGGGTGACGTCACTTCTTTTTGACGTTCAAAATATTGTCAAACAAAACGGAGGCTAGCTTGACCCTACCTCCTCCTCATCCCCCCATTGTTATTTGTTCATCGGAACGTCGTCTCTTTGGTCGTGTGTCGGCCATATCAACATTCTCAAGAATATACAATTTTAACGTTAATTGTTGTCATTGTCTAGGACATCTCTCCTCTAGCTAACTGCCCTCTTCATGCTTCTCTCTCATCCACCCCCACACCCCCTTCATGTGCATGCGCACTAACCCCCCACCCCCACCCTCAAATCATTCTTGTTGGTTATTGGCTGGAACACTGTTTGTTATGTTTCGTGGTCCAGGCTAGGCCAGTTTGTTTTTCTTGCCATTTGTGGAGCCTGGACTGTCTACAGAGACCGCGGTTTTTTACAGTGTGTTCAGGGTACAGGCAGCTAGCGGATAGTGAGGAGATGTTTGCTGTATGTGACAAAAAATGCATGACATCGCTTAGAGCACCTTTAATTGTGTTCAATATTTTTAACACATTAAACTGAAAAAAAATTGCAGGTTAATTTTGACAGCCC
>FLSR01000349.1:26109-129612 GCA_900092035.1 Leuciscus waleckii
CTTTCTTTATTAGTTCTCTTTTGAATCCCCATGTGCAAGAATGTGAACAAGGCGGAAGTCAACAGCACATAATGTAAAATGTTATGTTTTTCATAATGTAATGTAGCCAGAATGTAAATTAGTTATTTTATGAATTTAAAAATTATCAATTTTTTTTGTCCTTTACAAATTAACGCAAAATGAATGCCTATCGTCTAGTACAAATGCACAGTGCTCACATTTATTTGGACATTAAAACATTACATATCAGTTTGGCCCTTATATTGTGATCTCACATAGCAGAATATTTTAATCCAGACACAGAACTACGGCTACAGCACGCCGCATTTGCGCGTGACGTGCGTACCGCAAGCACAATACAACAGCTGTCAGCCGTATGACAGAAAAGTTAGTTAGTTTTACTGACATTTGGCCTGACAACATCTCGTCACCTTACCGAAGATAGCCAACTGAATAAGGACAACGCCCATCTCAGCATCTGACAGAAGTGTCACACGCTTTCACACACATCTTCTAAAATAGAAGTAGCATCAGAAAAAAAGAGAATTACGTTTGTTGTTGACTGCACACTATTCGACTTACTCGAAACGGTCTTGCAACCCACCAGTTGAGAAAGATTGACTCTACTATGTGTATATCGCTGTCTGATGTTCTGCTGAAGCTCATTCGGCACTTGCACATTTCCGCACTCGTTTGACTTGCGCCTGGCACTGAGGTGAAGTTGGAGTGTGCGTCTGAAAAGTCTCCCGTTTTTTGTGGTCTTAAAGAGACGGTTCAGCGTTTTAAAAAACGCAATTTTTGTCAATAAAAAAAGAGACAGAAACAGCAGTTGGGAGAGGGGTGGCCAGAGGGGTGGCCAAAGGGGTGGCCAAGCTTAGACCAAGGGTGGCCACGGCCACCCCTGGCCACCCCCTAGCTCCGCCAGTGCACTGCGGAGAGCAAGCCAAATACGCTTAACCTTATTAGCTTAAAGATTATATGGGTAAAGGAACTCGTGAAACATACAACAAAAATGACAATGGTGAGAAAATGGCAGTTAAGAAAGCATCTGATCATAGAGATGTGTATATGTTTTCACAAGCTCTAAAATTCAGCACTCCAATCAATTCATATCACGTCTATTTAAACAGCAATGTAACATTAGATTGCTTTAATGCAAGCAGTATTAAACTACATACAAAACATAAAAATAAAAAATCAAATAAAAAACATGGCATGTCAGTATTAAACAAGTCTCACTTTCAATTTCTTCTATAAAGTAGCTCTCCAGTGTGTTCCTGTTTTTACTCACATCTGACTAGACAGAAGAAATTAACTGGAGAAGATTTCCACATTTGAGAAGGAGGAGCCCCAGAGCACACCTACCTATTACGTAATCACCACAGACCAATAGTAGTTTGTAGGTGTTTGCTAGCAGGAGCAGGAAAAGCACATAGCAGGAGATCTGGCCACTTGTAATCCAGGGCATCCAGACATAATGGACCTTGTTCCTCCTCTCCTGCAAACCACCGGGAACAATGTGTTTTATCTGTATTTATGTATGTGTTAATGTTTTTGTCTGTTTCCTCTTCATATAGCTATCAGTGGCAGTATGTATTGGATTTCTGATGGCGTGGAGCCCGTATGCTGTGGTATCCATGTGGGCGGCCTTTGGTGATCCAGACTTGGTACCTCCAGTGGCATTTGCCCTGGCAGCCATGTTTGCCAAGTCATCCACCCTCTACAACCCAATGGTCTACCTCGTCTTTAAGCCTAGCTTCCGAAAATCCCTGTGTCGGGATGCCACAAAATGCAAGAGAACACTCTGTCCCTGCATGTGCCAGACAGACAGTCAGCAAAAAGGAACAGCAAGCCTTTCAAAACTGAACACTAAGAATAAGTGTAACCACACATGGGTCTCTAATGGACTGAATGAGAGCCACCAGACATGCAGACATTGTCCAGAAGGACAAACAGGGCATTACCTGGACATCACACCCCAACGGACAGCACGCATCCTCATTGGCTCCGCCCACAGTGAGGTGGCAGTCAGCCAGCTCTCCAACGAGATAAACAGCGACTTCGTTTAGAGGAAGAGAAACTGATCATAGCAAACATGAAGGAAGTCATAAAACCTTCTTTTCCCTCTGTACAATAATAGGGGAAATACATATGCTATAAGTCTCATACTTGGTAGCAAATCTGAATGGCAAACTTGATATGGCATACATGCAACCCTCAGATATGCCCAAAAATGAAAATTCTGTCTTTTTGTACTCTTTCTAATTTCTTCCAAACCCGTATACATGAATAATTTTTCCATAGAACATAATAAAAATGATATCAATGATGCACAAAAATCTATTATTCATGAAGTTATTGAGGTCCCAACACGACAGTATGCCTCGAAAGGAGACATATTTGACTTGAGCTACAGTGTATCTGTGAAAAATGATTTCAATTTTGGTGTGTTTCTTACACAAAGCTGTCAAGATATGTTGTACTATAGAACTTTTTGGTATTTTTGGTGATTTATTTGGTCGCCATGAACTATGAAAAAGATCAGCATGAAGATTCTTCAAATTCTTCTTTAAAAAACATTTAAAAATAATAGCATACAGGTTTGGAAGGTGACATAAAGATGACCGTAAATAATGACAATGTTCAATTTTTTTATTATTATTTTGTTAAGCAACAGGGTAACCTTTCATTCAGGCTTTTTGTAGCCAGTAACTGGTTTAAAAAGAATGTTTTGTTTTGTTTTTCTCTTAGTGAGAATTTTACATCTACTGACTTTAAATTCTCTTGGTGTACTGATGAAAACCTTCATTCCCATGACTTTTCCAGTGGGACATTGGTTATCAGTGCATGAGCTCACCACCAGCTATGCATTTATTTAAAGCTGCAGTCTGTAGTTTTTCCTCTTTGTCGCCATCTCTGTTCGAAATCTGCAATTGCAGTTATTCGCGGAATTATTAACTTTACGTGGGTTGTGCCTCGGCACGGCACAGTGCGGATGAATCCGATGTTTTGAGGAGAATGTGCGGCTGTCGGTCACCGCGCCGGTGTGGATCCTGGCATTCGCAATCACAGATTCTACTTTTTGGAAGTATGACCAACATAAGAATTTTCACCAGAAAATGTCGTCTGAACAAGATAGTAACATCCACTTTTGTTCTGACCAACTAAGGGGAAAAAAGCATGCAGTAAATCGCGCTGATTAAATCTAACGAACGCTATCATATCACGTCAAACCATGCAAATTATACTTTATTCTCAAATTGTTAATGTTAACAAAATCAGCATAGCGTGACTACATTTAATACCCTTCTGATATTTATCCTTGTTTTTGCATGTACACGGTTATGTACTTGCTAAAAAAATTATTTTGGATCATAATTAACCCAAAAAAGTTACGGACTGCAGCTTTAAGTATTTATTTATTTATTTATTTAAATCAAGCCTCAAATGCAAGTGATTTATTATGGATAATAAATGTCAGTTTTAGTGATGGAATCTGTTTTTTCCAGCTGTGAGTGGAACGGAAAATACAGAATTTAAGCTTGTATATTTTGATATTTAAGTATAAAATGTTATGATGTCCACGAATGTACCCTTTATTTATTAATCAATTAAATAATTTTATTAAAGCTACACTATGTAACTTTTGGCCCTCTAGCGGTTAAAAAACAAAACAGCATGAATTTTGCGGACGAACATTGTTTTGGTTGAGCTTCAGCTCTGCATGACTGGATGAATATGGTGATCCCACCTCTCATAAAACATTCACTACTAGGCTTAAGAGATATAACCAGTTTAGATGGAAAGGATCTTAAGCTGACTAGCTGAATACGTTATTGTATGCTAACCATAAACAGACACTTCCTTGAAAATAAATTCCAGAACAGAACTACAACAACCATAATGAAATTACCTCTGTTTAAAAGCTACATGTGGCAATTTATCAATTCAATAGAATAAAATGTTGAGTAATAAAAATCCTTCAGTTCTCACCATCTCCGAAAAGCCAAGTCAATCTTGATTATAGTTTTATTACGAGCTCTTTCACGTTCTCTTTCTGCTAGCAGAAACTCCTCTGTTCAGCATTTTTTTTAAAACAGGCGATTTCCCTGAGGTTCGAGATTTAGCATCCTCCACGTCAGCCTTTCTCTCTCATTGTGACAACAAACCTCTGCCACTCCCACTTGTATCAAAGTAGCAGGAAAACTTTTCTCTATTAATGGATTTGACGAGACCCGACAGATGAGTGACATGAGTAATTTCGAAACATCCCACTAGATCACATTATGTAAAAAGGATTGGTGTATTGATTCATTCTGATCATTTTGAACAAAAAGTTACTAAGTGCACTTTTGAAGAAACAAATAATTCAAAGCTGTAAAAAAAGTAGAACATTGTATGAGTTGTATAAAAAGTTTACCCCCATTGTAAAAAAATTAAATAAATGCGATTGGCCGAAGCAAGTCGATCACAGGCACAACGCAGCATCTCGTTCTCCTCACAGGGTTACCGTCATAACCAAGAAGATCCCTTTCAAGGGAACTCCACTGAACTCCAATACTCAGGGATTGACTTGGGAATGTTTATACCCACTATGCCATACTGAGTAGTGCCTGTCCTAGTGTGAATCATGGCGAGAACAAATCTAGGGCATAAGCAGGTGTGGAGTCCAAGTCCAGGTTATAAAACCTCACAAATGTGTGCAGAGAGGACTAGCCCGCCGCATCACATACTTCCTGCAGGGAAACTCCTGTATATAAGGCTTTCAAAGCCCCATACTCGTAGTCGAATGTGCTCTGAGAGCCATAGCTGAAGGTTGTCCGCACGCCTTATAGGCAAGAAAGATAGACTAAACTATCCTCTTGCTTATTCTATGTGTACCTCGTCTGGGTGACCAAAGCAGACTAACAGTTGATCTGATTTACGCCACAGGCCAGCTCTGTGGACATAAGCATCCAGTGCTCTGACTGAACACAGCAAGTATAGCTTCTCCTGGTCCATCGTTTGAAAGGGAGGTGGGCAAAAGGCCTGAAGGATTATAGGTTGTGCTGGGTTGGTGGGAACCTTCGGAACATAACCCGATCTTCTGACCCTCGAAGGTGAACTTTAGGAGAGGCCTGTGATGAGAGAGGATGGATATGTGGAAGTATGTGTCTTTGAGATCTATTGTGACAAACCAGTCTTCGGATCTAGTATCTCCTCAGAGACCAATTCAACTGTTGTAGTCTAATATGGGAGCAACCCTCCATCCTTCTTTGTACAATGAAATACTGGCTGTAAAACCCGGAGTCTCTCTCTGGAGGAGGAACACATGCCATGGCCTCCTTTACCAAAAGAGACTTTACCTCTTGTTCAATCACCTTAGCCTGCTCGGGACCAACCACTGTGGGTAAAATCCCATTGAAACGAGGTGCGCGGGAACCAAACTGGATTCTGTAACCTCTTTCTGTAGTCTGCAGGACCCATTGAGAGATATTTCTCTTTTATTCCTAACAAATTCAACCAAAGATGTCTCTCCATGGCCACCAGAGCAGCTGTAGATCGGCCTATAGCCCTGACCATGTCCTTAGTGGCACAGAGAGACAGATCAGGTCCTTAAGCAGGCCAGCCTGGTATGCCTGCAAGATGGACATTGTGTGCTGACACTCTCCACCCTGACCTGCTGACGTGTACAGCTTACCCACCCTTACGAAAAAAAAGTATACTTCAAGTTCATTTTATGAAGTATACTTGAGTAATGTTCAAGTATATTTTTAAGTATACTTTATGTAGTGTCTTACCAGTTTAAGCATTCACGCGATTTTAAACTCTTCGGTACGTGCGCGCTGTCTGAGAGATGTTTCTCTGCACACATACATAGAGTAAAGCCGCCTCACAAACAGCTCGCGGGTAACCAAAGTTATTTTTCGTGGATTATATCGCTTTATCAGTCAAAAACATGCGAAAATTATGTCAATTTTGGTCTTGGTGACTGTGAGTATCCTCTAAACACAGTCGGTTACGTTTTAAGCATAAATCGCACGTGACCGTATAATGAAAACAGAATCCGTGCACTAGTTCTTAAAGGGACAGCAGCCATATGTGTCTGTCATTCATTTGGTTGTCAAAACAACAAAACATAGCTTTCATTTTAAGGAATCAGGATTAATAGCCTATGTATTTAATTTAGTCAGGACTAAAATACTACCCAGTGTTATTTTACATTTGATTACTTTATTCAGTCTCTGTAGTATTTCTGAATACTAGTGTTAGACCTAAGCAAACACTTTTCTCTTTATTTCTCTTTATTGGTATCTTTATTCTATTGTATTTATTTGTGCTACTTTTTTCAATTTAATTCAAATATTGAAATCAAGCTTCCTTGTGTTGTGTAAATTATTAAGAACAAAATTACTCCATTGTAAAAAATGCAATGAGTGTGCATACATTTAGGCGAGATAAATGTAATAAAAAAAATAAAAAGTCTAGACTTCCCCCTCAAATAAAAAATTCTCTGATTAGTCTAAACTCCCCCCTCAAATTAAAAATCCCCCCCATAAGAATCACCTAAGGGGGGATTCCCCCCCCATTTTCCAAAATGAAATTCAGGCCCTGTGTCAATATGTACTAGTAGTAAACTTGTAAGTGTACTATTTTAATACCGCTTGGGACTAAATTGGCCCACTTGAAGTATATAAAAGTATATGTTTAAGTGTACTATAAGTGTAACAGTAGTAAACTTTAAGTGCACGACTAGTTCATAATTATGTTTCTCATTTGTACTGCAAGTGAACTATGGGTATACTAGTAGTTTACTATTGTAATACTGTAGCAACTTTGAAGTATACTCTCAGTAAACTACTAGTTTAGTAGTTTTATTCTACAAGTTTTCTTTTAATGTACTCTCAGTAAACTACTAGTTTAGTAGTTTTATTCTACAAGTTTTCTTTAAGTGAACTTAACATTATACTTATAATTTACTATTTATATACAATTTTTGCAGTTGCAGTCGGCCTATACTACTATGTTCAAATGTTATTTTTTTATACTTGAAAAATACCTTTAACTCTACTTTAATTTTAAAAACATTTGATTAGCTTCATTCATCCTTTTTTATCAACACTTGAATGTCAGTAAGTTTCATAAAGGCAACATTTTAAACAAAATAGTTGAGAAAATCACATTTTTGTCAAAGACTACGGGCCCTATTTTAACGATCTGAAACGCAAGTGTCAAAGCGCAAAGCGCAAGTAACTTTGTGGGCGGGTCTCGGCGCTGTTGCTATTTTCCCGGCGGGATAAATGACTCTTGCGCCAGGCGCAAATCTAAAATGGGTTGGTCTGAAGTAGCTTCATTATTCATAGGTGTGGTTCGGGCGTAACGTGAAATAAACCAATCAGAGCGACATCTCACATTCCCTTTAAGAGCAGACGCGCTTTTTCCATAGCGGATTGCTATTGTAACGGCGGATTTGCCAGGCGCGCCAGGAGCGGTTCACAGCCGCAGAATTAGAAACATATCTGTTTTATATCAATATTTTAATCAATATTTTCAAACAAAGTTTCATAAGACTGTATATGAAAAACGATGTAAAAAAAGTATATTTAATAGGCTACTCGATCAAAAGAGTTAACACAACTACAAGCCAAGTATACTTTGAATAATTCAAATTTTAAGTATATCTCGATCAAAAGATTGAGTACAAGTATAGGCCAAATATACTTGGACTTTTCTCTCAGTATAAGTCAAGTACACTTAAGTGTAATTAAGTATATTTTTGAGAAGTATATAAAATGTAGACTGAAAGTATGCTTTCTTCTTTTTAGTTGAAAAGAAGTATACTAATAGAACACTTGAATAAACTTATTTTCCATGCTTATTTTATTTACTCTATAAGCTATTCCACCCGAAAGTTTGTTACTACAGTATATAAAGCTGAACATGTTAGTTTATAAGACGGTGTGTAATATTATGTTTTTAAAAAAGTATTTAATAAGCTACTCAATCAAAATAGTAAACACAAGTACAAGCCAAGAATACTTAGAATACTTAATTATACTTTTAAGTATATCTCGATCAACAAGTATAGGCCAAATATACTTAGACTTTTCTGTCAGTATAAGTCAAGTATACTTAAGTGCAATTTGAAGTATATTTCTGAGAAGTACATAAAGTATTTTTCTGAGAAGTATATAAAAAGTAGACTGAAAGTATACTTTCTTATTTTTAGTTTAAAAGAAGTATACTAATAGAACACTTGAATAAACTTCTTTTTCGTAAGGGCACCTAGGCTGAAGTTATTCTACATCGCCTGGTGGGTAAGGTCTGGGCCTTCAGGGATGATGCAAAGTCAGGGGAAAGATAGCTCACGAGTGTCTCTTCCACCTTAGGCATCGCCCCATACCCCTGTTCATTCAACCCCAATATTGAACAGTAGTTTGATACTTGAGGGCTGAAGACATGGGCAGTTTCAGTGTGGAGATCGGGAAAGAACGGAATGCCCCGCCATGGAGGTTGCGCTTTGCTAGGTAGAAAGCCCTTCGAAAGCTGACTTTCTGTGCATGCTCTGCTCCCAAACAAACGACACATAAATCGTGTATCCCCACCCATGATTGTGAGATGTTGTTTGCTCACCATATTATGATATATAATGCATTGAGATGACTAAGGGAAAAAAGAACAATAAATATGACAGACAATTCACAATTGCGGAAGGCACAGAAGCTGACATTGGTCAAGATGTGTTTTAAGGCTTCCTGGTCATGACGTCACAAGCTACGGGATGACGTCCCACCATGCCATTGGACTGATTTCACGTGCGCTTCAAGAAGCAATCACGTTACATATTGTTACAACATCTGATGCAGCGTGGAGTTCCCTCAAAAGGGAACAACCAACACAATTTCACATCATTGCAATACATTGCTAACATAAATTACAGAAAAATTATTTAAAATTGTGGAGATTTCTATTGACAGAAAGTTTTATTGATTTGCTGCTTTCTTGATTTGTCGCAATGAAAGTAAATAATACATTTTTGTAACAATGTTATGAAAAAGTAAGTAAACCCCTTTTTACATTTTCATGGAACTTTTTACGGACAGATTAATGGGTGAAGGTTTTAATTTATTTAATAACACAAAATTGCTTTGAAACCTTTTTGTTTTCTTTTATAAAAATGTCTACAGAAATTGTATTGTTGTCTTTGGGAAAAAAATAAATACACCCTTATATTTAGTAGGTGGTATTGTCTCCTTTTGATGGAAACAACTTCTTGTTCTGCAAGTTCACATACAGCTTCAACCTTTTTACAGATGGCCTCATTTATTTGCATATACATTTATTCATTTTGCAGACGCTTTTATCCAAAGCAACTTACAAATGAGGAATACAGCAAGCAATTCAAACACATGAAGTGCTCAAAATACAAAGTTTCAGACATTGCCCTGAAGCAGCAAAATAGCCTGAAAACATGTCCACAACCATGCTTTCATTTGTTCTTTATGAGGTTATTTTTATCAAATGGAATCGTTGGTTCTGTTGATCATTGTATGATGATCTTTCAATACTTATTACAAAACCAGACCAGTTTTTTTTAGGTTTTATATATAGGTGTTATCTTCCCCTTTAATGATGTTTTTGCACTTGATTCTACTAATTGGTCCACTTGATTCTAATTTTAGGCCTTAACAACTTTCAAGAAATCCTTTGGATTATTTTGAAAAAGCTTGATCTTATGCACTACAATCACAGAGATGCTGTTATCAACAGTATAACTCTAAATCAGAGACTAGGCTCTATATGAGTTCGGTGATTCAGGTCAAATGATGATTATGTCAAAACACAACCAACACTACCAGATCACCTTTTCTCTTTGTTCATCTGGCTGTTATAACTCAATTACAGCAGCCAAACTGAATCTAATCTTAATAATTTAAAGGGGACATATCATGCTAAATGCACTTTTTTAGCCCTTAAATGCATTTTGTTGTATATTTGGAGTGTTTAGAAGTACAGAAAAGATGAAATTATTCTCTTCAGGTGCTTCGTTGATATCTTTATATTCTGTTTTGGTCATATTTTTCAACCGGTTCAGATTTTTCTGTTATCTATGACGTTTTTTGAACTATCACGTCACAGTATTTGCAGCGGAACTGCAAAATAAGGACATTGACTTCCGGCCCAACACTTCGAGAAATCCGCCATTATTATTTCTCGCTGCAATTTTGTAGTCCAAGCTAAAGGATGCAGAAGTTACGAGAGGGTAAGTTAAAATGTTCGGTTGTTGGATGTAGTAACCCACACGCTTCATTACACCGTCTAATGTAGATGAACTGCCGCGCTTGTGACAGGAGCATGTTTAACTGAAAGAACGAGCAGAACGATTAGAGAGAGAGACCCGGTCGCGCGCGCGCGCACTCTCTCTCTTCGGAGCCAGGCGAAAGTGTAAACAAGACTTCACCGTCTCCAAACTAGACGCTGTCTTGCTCTCTCTCCCTCGGACATATTAATCAAAATAAATCGACACGGTGGTAAAAGGTCGGAAGACCAAAGTTTCATGTGTAAATACAGTACACACCATTGCGATACATCCATATGAAGACGTTGTTCTGCAGGTTCGTCGTCTTCATTTTCATCTCGCTCCGTCTCTGGCTCGAACATGTAAGGCTGGCTGGACAAGTCTTCCGTTGTTGACATTTTGTTAATAACGTGTGTGTAAAAGTTTCTGTGCGCTAGATAATCCTATCTCTGCTACTAGACTACAAAAATGGCCGAACGGGGTGGAGTTGAACCGAGTGTCACCGCTACAACCTGGAGAGGGGGCGGGGTATGAAGTGTCTCAATATTATTTAAAGAGACCGCACCAAAACGAGTTGCTTTCAGAAGCACATTAGAAAAGGGGTAAAAAAGGGGCCTGTGGAGCTATAATAATGAGGAATTCAGACCCAAGCATTGCAGTTCCGCTTTATATAGACTACAAATGTATGATTTATATGTAAAAAGGAACAATTTAAAAGCATGATATGTCTCCTTTAAGGGTCAAGAGCCCAACTAAAGCAAATACTGATCACCATAATGATGACTTATTTTTAAAGATTTTTCTCTTTGTGATTCTGCTTGTTATCATCAGGTGTCTTCAATAATGGTCAATCGTCACTCACTTAATCACTTAATTATCTCATTAACTTTTACACTCTTCAGTGTTCATTTAATACTCATATGTAACACTTTAACACTCTTGAGTGTGGAGCCAAATAAACTCCCAGGAGTGTTTATTTAACAGTGGAGTTTTTGCTGTGCACAATGAAAAATGGCTATTTTTGCTAATAACTTATGAACGGTTTGTCCAAAAATCATAAAAGTTGTCTCGTTAGATTCAGGACGTCATGCCGAGACGACTGATATCCAATTTTTCCATATCGACCATTTTAGGCGTCGGCCATTTTGAATTTTGTATCAAAATGCTGTGTTTTATGAATGCATGATCATATCATTACGAAACTCGGTATGGGTCATCAGTACAATGCCCTGATGGGGCCTGAGAAGTGTCGAACCAGCGCCACCTAGTGGTAAAATTAAATTTTCAAATGCTTATAACTCTGGGTGTCGTTGACTGATTTTCACGGGAGTCATCTCTTAGGTTCCTGAATCCTTGCCGAGTCCAACGATACCAAACATGCTAGGTTTCGCTTTACGGTTTGTGTAGCGTTGTGATTTAGCGCTTAAAAAACATTTGCCAATATCTTCGAAACCATTGGACGGATCAAGATGAAACCACCGTCAGAAGTTTGGAAAAATAGGTCATTGTCTACTCACTAATGCCCAAATGTCAAAATATTAATAGTAAGTGGCATAAAAATGCAAACAAAGTCAGGTGTGGGTCATTTTTTATGTGTTTATACATATAAATGTCTATAACTCCCAAACAAAATGAGAAATTTTCACCAAACTTGACACACAGATGTATGGGCTCACTCTGAGGACACATAAAAACATTGTGGGACTGAGCTTCTTGGTGGCATTACAATAGAACAAAACATGAAATTGTCATTGACTTCAATACAGTATTGTTATATAAAATACTATACGTAACGAATGCATTAGTGTAACATTACGAAACTCAGAGTGTGCCATCAGCACCATGCCCTGAACATACTCAAAAGATTTTGAGACAGCGCCACCTTTTGATCAAAAGTTATAACATAATTTCCAAGAATCTAATAACTTTTGAATAAATCTGCCTTTTTAATGACTCAGGTCTTAATAGAATACTTGGGTCACACCGAGAACATAGATACCAAGTTTGCCGTATTTGGCCGAACTTCCTGTCCGCCATCTTGATTTTCATTAAATACCTACTTTTTCAAACTCCTCCTTGTCCGATTTTCACCAAAATCGAATCGTATCATCTCCAGACCGTGCCGACTAAATTTGATGGATTTCATGTTGATAAATGAAACCGTTTTCGTATACTGCAGCAGCAAAGTTGAGGCATGATGCCAAAAGGACTATTCAGACTTTATCTCTGCAATGCTTTGACATATTAGCTGTGTCCCAATGTGAAGGCTGCATCCTTCGAAGGACATGTAGCCTTCGTAGGGTTTCCTAATTGCGCAACCAGGTGTTCCCGATTACCGCTCCTGGCGCAAAGCAACGGTGCGAGAGGACAGCTGCCATCCTGATAATTCATTTGATATAACTGAGTAAACAGCTATGGAGCCAGAACTGGCTATTGTCATTTTTATGTTTTATATTTTACTGGAGGACATGGTGAGGATGTTTCAGTGCCGGCGCTGCCAGATCATGTATTTTCGACTTACCCAAGACCATGGCCAGATAAATTAAGCTGGTTTGCTGCGTCCCAATTCAGAGGCTGCATCCTGAATTGGTGGATTACACTTTAAACTGTTCAAGTATTGGGTGTTAACTTACGTAAATAATGTAATGATATATGAAAATAAAATAAAACTTACATAGGCCTATATATATATAAATTATTTAGTTTTTTCAAAGGTTCAAATGGTCACTTACTGTATATCTTACCTTGATGCGATTTTGTAGGCTAGTGTATTCTTTTTATTATGTACACAAATGGACCATGGTGAACATACAGGTTTTCAACCCTGTTTGAATATAAAACCGAATATTGAATATTACTCCCGCTCATCATCGGCAGCTGTCACAAGAATAATAATTATTATTATATTAAGAATAATATAATTATTCGACAAGAATAATTCAGGCGACAAGAATAATTCCTCCGTGGCTAGACCGGTCCGAGCGCTTCAGAAGTGGCCTTTCATACGGGACGCAGCTGTAGTTTTTCCCCAATGCAGTATTAGTAGTTATTAAAATAATTTTTTTCAGAAATATACTCTTTCTGAAAGAAATCTCAGTGACATGGCAGCCGTCGATTGAGTCAGCCCTGCAAACCTGCTGGTAGACAACTCAGTGGACAGTGGAAATATGCAGTCAAACACCCTGGAGACCATCCCAGATGATGTCCCACCAGCAGGAGGCCTTACCAGGGTCTCTATTGTGGAGCCCATCCCAGTCCAGTGGCTCCAGGGTCTCCTACTCAGCTCTATAAAAGTCTACATCATTTTTTCTTATTTTATGTACTGTAAATTTAAATGTTTATGTTGATTTTGATTTTGATATGTTTAACGTATGTTGTAAATAGTTGGAAAAAGTACTTTTACGTAGCCTATAGAACAAATGATTTTCATTGACCAGTTTTATAAAAAAAAAAAAAAAGGTATAGAAGAATTTGTTTCATGTAGAAATTATGACTGTCATTACAAAAATAAACAATGTCCAGAACATTTCATTCTCTTTTATTTACAATTTTAAAGTTGCATAAAAATAAATAATGTACAGATTTTTTCTTTCCTTTTAAAAAAATAAGAATATATAGAAAACAATATATATTTTTAAATCATTCACTCAAGAAGAGAAAACCGCTTGTCCATCCTCTCCCTACTCTCCTCACCTCTGCCTCTCTCTGTAGTTGCGTGTCTTCTCTGTCTCGCCTCGTCCTCTTTGTCTCACCGCCTTCGTGCTGGTGCTGGTGCTGCTGGTGGTGCTGCTGGTGGTGTTGGTGCTGCTGGTGGTGCTGGTGGTGTTGGTGCTGCTGGTGGTGCTGGTGCTGGTGCTGCTGGTGCTGCGGGTGGTGCTGGTGCTGCTGCTGCCCCTGGCTCCTCCTCACCATGGGCACCCACTGCTGATCTCAGACCTGGTGTGTCGTCAGGGATGGAGGCATGTGGACGGGGGGTTGGTGCAATGCTCTGTCCCAACACCTCATCCATGAGGACAAACCAGGGCCAAGTTTCAGCAGTGGGTTTCCCACTCACACCCTCTCCTGTCCCAGGACACTTGCAATCCTAAAGCAAAGCAAATTAACCATGGCTTGGTAACAACAACAGCACAATACATTTCAGCAAATATGTGTGTATTAACTTTCTTACCCTGTTTTTTGTTTTGTTTGTTTTTTCTGTATGGGAGTTACCCTCCCCAGCAGACCCCTTTTCTCCAGAATTGCTCTAAAAAGGCAGAAAAGGGTACTTATGAAAAATATTAAGACAGGGGTGCAATCTGAACATTAGTGCATTGTTAACATTGCAAAATATGACACATCAGGACATGCATACAAAACACTTCAGAAATCATATTTCTGGATTCTCAAAAGTGGTTAAAACCTTTGTAGACATAGCTTCCATGATAGCACTAAAAACACACAAAAGTGAAACCCCATTGCCTTAGGCTATCTACTGCTTTTCTTATTGTTGTTGTGGGCTTTATAGGGTGAGTGATATTTCTTATAATACACAAGTGAGACAGACTACTGCAAATATTACAAATAGGTTGTTGTCTTACCTGCAGCGCTCCAAGTTTTTCGCCCCGGTAAATAAATGGTCATTTTCAGATCGCAATTTAATAAATTGAGCTGTCTGCTCCTTGTTCCCTGAAACAATAATTAAACTAATATTAGCACAAGTTTTGCCTCAAACCACCTGACAAATGAAGCCATGCAATGGTGACAAAGGAGTTAAGATGAAGTTCATAAGAAAGAAAAACTTGTGGCTTTTAACTGTGGTTTCGCTAGCTATTTTAGTAAATAAAAACATAATACTCACATTTAAATGTGCATTTGCCGTCCACCACCGAACTCTCGGCCGCGATTTAAAAATAACTAAAAATAACTAAAAATGCTGTCGTCACCGGCGCGTAATGACTTATGGGGTATGAACGGCCGCTAAGGATCCATTTATGTATCCTTTCTTCACGGGGAAACGAAGGGTGCATTGGCGTCACTTTTGAATCAGGGAAGCCAGGTGACGCAACCGGCCTTCGAGTGCGGCCTTCGGAGGATGCAGCCTTCACATTGGGACACAGCTACTGACACCAAACATTTGGCGCTTTTCCACTGCATGGTACGGTACGGCTCGGTTCGGTACGGCACACTTTGGTGCTTTTCCACTGCATGGTACGGTATGGTACGGCTCGCTTTAAATGGTACCACCTCTGTTGAGGTTCCAAGCGTACCGTACCGATACTAAAATGTGACGTGAAAACACTGCAGATCACTGATTGGTCAGACAGAATCATCTCTACCAGCGTCATTGTATTTACAACACGAGACACTAAACCCGCTAGATTTAAATAGCCAGTAGACAACAGCCAACACTGTAGCGCCTGTTTTAAAAGTATTTGCTTAAAAAAAAAGAGTATAAACTTTAAAAAAAAGAAATGGCTGAATCGTGGTCAGTGGACGAGGTGTCGACGTTCCTCTCGTTGGTTGCCGAGGAGTGGATGGGGAAACACGGAATGAAAAATTACGGCCAAGGCGGATGTACGGTACAGCAGAGCAGCAAAGTTGAGGCATGATGCCAAAAGGACTATTCAGGCTTTATCTCTGCAATGCCTTGACATATTGACACCAAACTTTGTATGTGTCATTGTCACCTCACTCTGACCACAACACATCAATTTCGTAACTGCGCCACCTTTTGGTCGAAAGTGATAATCCATTAAATCATATTTTTAGTTCATGTATATGATTTTTCAGCCCTTTTGCCTAAATTTATCTTTAAATGTCTTTAATTGCTGCTTGCTGCAGTTGGTCTGACACTCCCAGCCATGTTGGCATGTTTTCTCGTCTTCTTTGCGCTTGGCCCCGATAATGGCTGCTCGCAGCTATATTTTGTTGTTTGTTTTTCTTTCTTTCCTTTAATCTTAGGTAAGTTAATGTTCATTCCCCTTTAGGTAGAGGTGTTTTGTTTTCTTTTGTTCGGGTCCTCCTCCCAGGTAATATTTTTCTTTTCTTCTTTTTTTATAAGAAAATAAAAGGCAAACACGCCACTTTGAACTGAAAAATCAACATTTGGTTTTGTGATTCTGGGGCTGGAGATCCTCAAAGTCTCTCCATATGTTTGTTGTTCGTCCTTCCCTGGTTTCCCCTAGACTAGGGGAGGATGTAACAATATTTTGCCTGTATAACTAGAGGAGAACTGGCCTCCTGGCGTTGCCTGTTTGCTTTTTAATCCAACATCAAATAGAGTTTTTTCGTGTCTTTGACTACCATTTAACACATACATTTAACACATACATTTGGCACATACATTTAACATTGTACTTATGTTTAAACAAATACCAGCATGTAATTACAGCTGTAATTTATTTCTGTAATTACATCGACACACTGTTGACCCCTTAACCCACTAACCTTACCCGTATCACCTATTGTGACTAAGTAGTATCCGTATCACAATTGTTTTTCAATATAAAAATACACAAGTATATTCTACCAAACAATTTTTATTTTTTTATGTAAATAGTAATTAAAGACACCTACTATAACCTGTGAGCGGGTATTTTGTAATATATACTATGTCTTTTGTCTAAGTATTATGGCACAACCCTCAGTTAAATTTTCAGTCAAACTGCTTATGGATGGGCAATACAACCACAATCTAAAACCTGTCATTTAACCATGACAATTACTTTATTTTATTTATATTTATGTATTTTTCGTCATCAGCAATGAATATATATAAAAAAAAAAAAAACATTGGAACATTAAAATATGGTTTCATTTCTTCCCTTATAATGTATGTGACTGAATACATTAAATCGAATAAATCTCAAAATCTAAATAGCATAGGCCCAATTAAATAAGGCATTACATAAATATGGCATTTGTTTGTGTCATTTAATACTAATTTAATATCAAATAAAAATTATTAATGATAACTAAGAATTTTAAGTTAAGACTACTAATGTAATCTTGATTTGCCTACCTCATCCACTTAACGTTTAATGTTAATAAGTTTAATCGGTTTAATTTCACTTGTGTAAAAACTGAAATGTTTTATAGGCGACGTGTTTCCTGGTGAAGTCACCGGATTCGGGTTAAGAGAGAGTGGTTGTGATGTGGTGGTTTGTGGTTTTAAGCTGAAAGGATTCACACATCTTTAATGTGTCGCAGAAACTGCAATGTTGCGGGAGAAACAGCCAAACCCTGAAAAGCAAAAATACAAAACATAGCAGCCTATCATTTATTTCAACAACTTTCAATTAACTGATTATTTCAATGTGTTTAGTTGCATTTCCTTTCAAATAGTTAAAAACAAATACAATTCTCCCTTTATTGGTTCAGATCATTGGTATTTGTCCAGTTGCAGACTGCCCTCTTGTGGGAACGTTTTGTTTGTCTCCCAGTGGACAGAGTAAAGAACAGTTTTTCTACACACATTAACAATTTAATATCTTACATGTGAGCATAACAAGTAAAATTACAGAATGTAATCAGCCATTACATTATTATTATTATTATTATTATTATTATTATTAAATGTATGATGACAAATAGCCTAGTCTATTAGGCCTAAAATGGCACTTAAAGGGATAGTTCAACCAAAAATGAAAATCCTGTCATCATTTACTCACCCTCAAGTTGTTCCAAACCTGTATGAATTTCTTTCTTATGCTGAACACAAAAGGCGATATTTTGAAGAATAGTAACCAAACAGTTTACGTCCATTGTATTTTTTTCCATTTGAAAGTCAATGGGACCCATCGATTGTTTGGTGACCCATATTCTTAAAAATATCTTATTTTATGTTCCACAGAAGAAATAAAATAATACAGGTTTGGGGCGACATTTTTAGGTGAACTAATCACATCACATGGTGCCTTTAATAGGGTTTCTTTCTTTCTTATAATTCATATAGGATCGACCACAAGATGGCAGCAAAAACCTAGCTAATCTAGAGACCAATGGCTTCAGTCCTGGTCCAGAAGACCCACGGCGCTGCTCGTTCTGCTCGTCTCCCTCATGAAACTGTGGCGGACAGATTAGAACTGGATTCGCCAAAAGTAGGAAACACTAAAGTAAATAAACTAGTGTATGGAAAGGGCCATAGTACTACTAGCCTATCTATGTACTGCAGTCATGCAGGGGCGCATAACAGGCTGGCTATATGTCCAGACACTTTTGTTGCAGTGAAAGAAAGTTAAACCACGTCCTTTATCGGCCTTACTGTCGTGTGCCTTGATCTTTCGCAATTAGAATCCGGGTATGTCATGGGGACGATTAGCATTTAAGGTTTGACCAAATAAACGGTTAGCCTATAGCCTACTTGTTTTATGACTTTTTCTTTAGGCTACATTAAAATAAACACTGGGGTGTGTGCTATCAGTCGCCACACTGCAACAGAAGAATCCCCGAAGAATCCCCCTAGGGGAAAGTTTCGAAAAAGACCCAAATATAGCATGATCATACGCCTTTTTCTTACAAGACCTTTAGATGTGTTAATGCTCATGGGTAACCCATCACGGCTACCCATGAGCATTAATATAGAGGCAGGAAGAAGTTTAGAAACCAGCCTTTATTAATTTTTAAGAGATTTGGTTTGGGTCTGGGTCCGTGGGACTGTTTCTGGGGAACGAGTGGTCCTCACTGCAGAACAAGAAATCCAGGGGGAGGAATTGGATCCAGATCCAACTCCTCCCACCTTACATATACCTAAACCTACCAATCTCCACCCCCTGATCCCTAAACCCCTTAGACCTGGATCCAACTCCGCCCCCTGGATCTCGTGTTCTGCAGTGAGGTGCTACTGAACGAGTCTGAGGGAAGAACAGGAGACAATGGTAAGGAGAATGCAGAAGACAAAATAGGTAGGCAAAGGTAGGCAAAATAAAAAGTGAATCCCCAGAAACAGTCCCACAGACCCGGACCCAGACCCCATCTCTGCAATAATAATTAATAAAGGCTGGTTTCTAAAGTTCTTCTTCCTGCCTCTATATTAATGCTCACGGGTAGCCTAAATGGGTTCCATTCAGACCTTAACATTAAGTATTTTACTGTATTTGTCAACAAGATTCAAAAGACATGTTCACCTGGCTATACCCAATGTTTAGATCTGTTGTGGTATGTATGCAAATTAGCACGTAATTAGATTATGCACCGTTTGTCCATGTTAACAAACAATAAAAAAAAATTGTAAAAAAACTTGCAATAAATTTTTTGTTTGTCTTGATGCAAGTAATCAACTCAGTCATTTTCATGGTGATATCTAAAGGTTAAAATCTGTACCCTATTCACGTGAGAAAAAGAATGAATAGGCGTATGAATATTTGGGTCTTTTTCAAAACTGTCCCCTAATGGGATTCTTCGGGGCTTTTTTATTTTATTTTATTTTTTTTATTTTTTTATTTTTTTACTCAGGACATGATACAAAATCAGTTGCGTTTGCTTCTGTTGCAATTTGTTCAACCTTTTTTTTTCATAAAATGACTGGACTAAAAGGCGTTCGAGTTTCGAACCTTATTATCAGTTCTATTCTCCGAGGTCACGCGCAAACCGCGTCATCATGCTGAACCGAGCGTCACTGTTCTGAACCTGTAGTTGTGAACAGATGCTTGTGTGCTGTTCAAACCGAGCAGTTACAGAGATCGTGCATCGCAGAAATTAGGTGTTTATTTACATCTTTGCACTTTGGTTTACATCTGCGTACTATGATTTAGTATAAACATGTGCGTTCATTTGTTCTGAGAGGATCACCGTTTCCTGTGACTCAGAGTTGAGTTGACTCAGTAAGAGTGAATCAGATTTGAAAAATGGCGGGGGTTTCTGTGCTCCACTTCCTTCCTCGGGCTTCATTCAGAAATCTATAAATGTTCGCTCTCATCTACTCTCTGTCCGCGAGCCAGCCAAACGTGTGTGTGTGTGCGAATGATAATGTTCAAGTGTCCGGCCGTGACTCAGGCTACAGTACCGAAACACACACAGAACTGGGGATGTGGTTCTGCATCCGTCTGTGATCAACACTGAGTCCAAACACGAACAAAGAAAGGGCAAGAACAAAATAGACGTGGTGTAAGTAATCGTTATGGAAAAGCAAAACAGAAAAGCTTTTCTTAATTTTCTTAAAGGAACAGCTCACCCAAAAATTACATTTCTGTTAGCGTTTGCTCCCATTATGTATGGAAGCTTGTTTCCACCACAGAATAAAAAAAAGTAATTGCGACTTTTAATAAAAAAATAAATAATAATAAGTCTTGCAATTGCAAGTTTACATCTTGCAATTCTGACTTCTTTTCTCAGAATTGCGTGATATAAAGTCAGAATTGTGAATTATAAAGTCAGAGTTGCGAGATATAAACTCGCAATTCTTCTTTTCTTCAGAATTAAACTTTATAACTTGCAATTGCTATCTCACAATGCTGAGAAAAGAAGTCAGACTTGCGAGTTATAAAGTCAGAATTGCGAGATATAAAATCTCAATTATCTTTTTAAATGTTTTATTCTGTGGCAGAAACAAGCTTCCATACATATGACGTTCTTTTGCAGAATATTCAGGTGGATCTTAACAAAATCATTTCTGACTGTGGTCGTCAAGCTCCAAAAATGACAAAAAAGTATTGTAATGTGGTCCATATTTCCATAATTATTTGGTCCATATTTCAAGTCTTTTGAAAGCACACAGCACGCGTGTTCACAGCACAACAGTTCACAATGTAATAAAATGCAACTATTCATACATTTATGCATAGGATAGCAACAATAGATGTGTTTATTAGTTTTCTAAGAGGAACACTCTAAGCCCATATTTGGGCCCACATATTGTTAATATTGAGGAATGTTCTTTTTTTTTTGCAGGTATTTACCCATATTTTGAATTATGCATTGCATTGTGTTGTGTTCGAGGGTTAAAGAAATCTTTTCCATTTTTCTATGGATTTTTTATTTATTTATTTTTACAGTGAAGGAGAAACGCTTCCAATATACTTTGTTGTGGACGTCAAAGACCATGTGTCCAATCAATCTTCACTTTATTTAAGGAAGTTTATCTTTTGCTTGGTATAGAGATCAGATTCCAATATGAACCAGTTTCAATGACAAACTACATCGTACAGATCCAAACTGAACTACATTACCGGTTCCACTTGCAAAGAGGATAAACTTGGTGCAAACCACAATGTGTGGTTTTTGATCTATCTATCTATCTATCTATCTATCTATCTATACACTACTGTTCAAAAGTGTGGTGTCAGTAAGATTTTTAATGTTTTTAAAAGAAGTATCTTCTGCTCACCAAGGCTGCATTTATTTGATAAAAAAAAACAGTAATATTGTGAAATATTATGACAATTTAAAATGACTGTTTTCTATTTGAATATATTTTAAGCTAATTTATTCCTGTGATCAAAGCTGTATTTTCAGCATCATTACTCCAGTCTTCAGATCCTTTAGAAATCATTCTAATATGATGATTTGATGCTCAAGAAACATTTATGATTATTATCAATGTTGAAAACAGTTTTTTACATTTTTATTTCATGATGCTATGATGAATAGAAAGTTCAAAAGAACAGCATTTATCTGAAATCTAAAGCTTTTGTAACATTAAACACGACTGTTCAAAAGTTTGGGGTCAGTAAGAATTTTAATTTTATTTTTGGGGGAAAGAAATAAAATAAATCAATACTTTTATTCATCAAGGATGAGTTAAACTGATCAAAAGTTACAGTAAAGACATTTATAATGTTAGAAAATAGTCTTTGAAATAAGCTTTGATCACAGGAATAAATTACAGTTTAAAATATATTAAAATAGAAAACAGTCATTTTAAATTGTCATAATATTTCACAATATTACTGTTTTTTTATTATTGTTTTTTATCAAATAAATGCAGCCTTGGTGAGCAGAAGAAACTTCTTTTAAAAACATAAAAAATCTTACTGACCCCAAACTTTTGAACAGTAGTGTATAATATATACTGTGACTTTTTCCAGTTATTATATTATTTCACTTCCCCTCCTGTCTGCACTTCACACTGTCCTCTACAAATAAACATAGAGTGTCCTCAAAACACTATACAGTATATAAAGAGTGTTCGTAATAACCGTTTATAACTTCAAAGTGTAGAAGAAACAGACTGTTGTTTTCTAATCAGATCCCTAACCATTTTTGTGTATTTTATTTTATTTTCACTGTAATGTTTTTTTGTTTTTTCCACATTTTGAAAGGCCATATTAATTCAGTTACCTTTACCTTGCTTTTTTTTTTTATAGAAGACAAAGTCCCTTTAAGTAATGCAAGAGTGTGAACATTGACCATGAATTGACCACGCATGTGTGTGTGAGTGGGGTGTGTAAAAGGAAGTGCAGCGCAGCAGAGCACATGCCGAGCAGAAAAAAGCATTACAGCTGTTCATTCATACACTCCTTCTTCTGCCCGGCGCCCGAGGAGTGGACATGACAAATAACTCCCAAAAAACAGCCTCAAACAATTAAGTTTATCTTCAGTTAGACAGGAAGTTGATGGCAAACGGCGTAAATGTTTTGTCTCTTTGTCATCGAGACATTCCACACACACACACACGCACACACACACACACACACACACACACGCGAACTGCTCCTTTTAAGTTCACACTGAAAAATATCGCCAATAATTTGATTAGTGAATACACACTGTCTCACAATGACTCGTCTGTAAACAGCATGAATGGGGGAATTAGTCATGTTATTTGCATGGTATATAAGTGGCATGATTTTGCATTTTAAAGATGTCTCAGTATAGACCAAATGGCCCATTGTGAAAACACAGGTAAGTAAATTGTGGCAGAGTCTGTGCTAAACGCTGCTGTGCTTTTACTGGTATTTGCAACACAATGTGCTTATTGAGTCGAAGGCTGCAGCATCACACCTCGCTTTGTCTTGCAAATAAAGACATTTTAGCCTTCAGCCTTCAACAGGAAAAGACCAGCCGTTCACAAGTCAAGGGACTATTTATATCTTCTCTTTTTAATGCATGCAATGATGTTTTCTATATCAGACCAGCTATTTATGATTTAGTATTTGAAAATGCTGTTTTTATGCTGGTCAGTGACTAAATATAACATATGTTGTTGAGATCAGATATTATGTCACCCTTTGACTGAATCTGCAAGGAACAAATAGGCCATGGCATGATGAGATACTGCACTTCAAGACAAATCTCCACTTATTTGAGGGATGAAGATGCGGCGGATCAACAGGACATTCAGAGATGTTCGTCTGTGTGCCGATGGACGGATGTGAATTCATTTAACAGCTGTTCTGATATTAAATGTAGATACACTGTACATGTGTGTGTGGTTTTATGTGCACCAGTTCACAAGCATATATATGTGTGTAATGTTGGTCTTTATCATCAATATGTTTTATATTCTCGCTATTTTTTCATCAATGAATATAAATGACTTCATATTGGTCATGATTTCTTAGAAATAAAGGGATAGTTCACTCAAAAATGAAAGTTTTCACACATACACAGACACACACTCACTCACACACACTGAAAAAAAATATTCGTTGAATTTAATCAAATTTTTTTGTGGTAAGTGGTTGCAAACAAATGATTTTAGCTACATTTAAACAAATGCATTAAGTTGAACTAAAATTGATTAAGTTCAACTTAATGCATTTGTGTAAATGTAGCTAAAATCAATTGTGTGCAACCACTTACCATAAAATGTTTTATTAAATACACACACACACACACACGCAGTCATTTAAGTTCAATGTCTTTTGGAACCTTATTCTTCAAAATATCTTATTTTGGGTTCCACAGTAAATGTACATGTTTGGAAGAACATGTTGGTGAGTAAATTATCAGTTATTATCATCAATTGTAGTTTTAAATATCATTTTAAAGTGATGATCTGCAGACAGACAGCTGTAAAAAATCAAAATTATTCAACAAAATTTAATAAAAACAATTCACAAAGGCATCAGTAAACCACTAGAGTACGTTTATTAATACACATTTGAGTGATTCTGAGAACGTAAAGTTGATCAAAAATTAAACAAATCAAATTGCCTCTAAACATTCACGTAGAAAATTATTCAACCCCCAAAAGTCCAATTTTGTGCAGAATCTTTTATTCTTTATAACCACCAACAAACACTGCGGAAGTGCTTCTGTCACGCTCTAATGAATCCCTTCCTCGCTTGAAGAAGCTTCCAGATCTCTGATAATCTGTGGTTTTCACGTCACCACTGCTTTCTTCAAATCCCACCAAATATGTTCAATGAGATTTAAATCTGAAGATTGTACAGGCCACTGAATATCATTCGAGTGACCAAGCGTCAGTAGACTTGGATGTATGGGATGTTTGTCCATTGACCATCAAGCTTCAGTCTCTGCACTAAAGGCATCTCCATCTTTGCCAAAATGGTGTGATACTTCAAAGAACTCTTGATATCCTTCATACAGTCAAGATTTCCACATAACAGGACTGGACCTCCTCCTTGTTTGACCATAAAGACCATCTTCTTCTGCTCAGAAGCTCATACTGCTGATCCATGGGTCAGTTTGGTCACATCACTCCATGAAACACTCTTCCAGAACTCCACATCTCTCCAGATCAGTTTCAGCATATTCAATCGGCCTTTTTGTTCTTCTTGTTCAATGGCATTCGGCAAGACTTCCCAACATAAAGTCCATGCTTATAGTGTATCTCTTATACTCTGCATTGAAGTGTTTCTTCCTGCTTTCATCAGGTCATCTTGCAGGTCTTTGGCAGTAAATTAAGAGTTGCTCTGATCAAACATTTTATTTCCCTTAATGATAGTGTTTTTTCTTCGACACCCACAAGTGTTTTCTGGTACCACACATTTTAGACATATGAATAAGGCTGTGTCTCTTTTAGGATTTTGGAAATCTTGTAGACTTTCTAATGTAATAGAACAATTTATTCTCTATACTATTAGCATTTGTGAGAGCTCTTTTGACTTGGCCATTTGCTACTCAACTTTGGCACATGCAAATGTATGTTTGTTTAACAGCACAAGCTAATTTGTTAAAGTTTCCAAAGGCTTAATTTAACACAATTGTGTACCATACCATACAAATACGTGACTTAAAAACAGCAGTGTTGAGTATGGGTTGAATAACCTGTAAATCAAGTCGTCAACTTTATTCATATAGTGCTTTTTACAATACAGAGTGTAACAGGGAAATATGCAACAAAGTTTGTTTCTACAGCAGATAGAAGAGGATAGTGACAGTCCAGCTTAAGTAAGTTCAGTGATGCTTCATTTTTGTCATAAAAAAGTTATTAATTTAGTTAATTTAATTAGCCGCTCTGGAGAAAACAATGATGTCATCGTCCAGCTCAGTTCAGTTCTCATATAATGGTGTCAGTGCAGGCAGATCAATAATATTGTTGAATATTAAATAGTTGTAAATCCTATAACTCAAAAAGCATTGACATTATCACTTTTATTTGCCTCTACACTGTTATAGATGCACTTAAAATAACAACAACAACAAAAACTGTATTTTCAGAAAAGCTTACTACATTTGTACATTATTAGGTAAGTGTGTACATTTTTGCTTGCGAAACCCCCTTAAAATTGTGCTGAAAATGGTAACAATACATTTAAAACTCTTCTTAAAAAAAAAAAAAAAAAAAAAAAAAAAAGACTCGGTAACAACAAAAACCTGTAACAACATTACAAACGCAAAACGGTTGGTCAAGACAATCTCTGTGTTGCTCGTGATTGGCTGCGTAGTGCCACCGAGCATCTGATTGGTTCCTGACAATTTAAACGCACGTCCTCCTCCTGCTGGCCCCGCCCACCACTGGAAGACCCCGTGAAATGCCCCTGAAACTCCCGAAGGCGATTGTTGTTTTTCATTCATTCGCAGCTCGCAGACCGCGCTGGGTTACACGCTTTGGACTTCGTCCCGACCGCTCATTTTAAAAGGGTACGTTTGAAATATCTCTTATTAATTTTTAAAGCTATCGTTAGTATTATTACATCTCTGCAAAACAGAAATACGAAAAAAACGAAAACAGGAAGAAGGTGTTTAGTTTTAAAGGCTCTATTTGATAAGGATTAACAAACACTAAGCAGATTGGCGGGCTCGCGTGGCGCGTTTTTCGTCGTGTTTTATTACCTACGAGAATCTGTAGATACACACTCTCTCAGTCTAACATTATTCCCAGAGAAACTTTATACACAGTAAATTTTAAATTCTTTAAAGTGTAATTTTTTAGGGGGTTTGAAAACAAAAAGGCTACAATAGTTTGTTTTAAATCGTTTTAAACAAATATCTGGTGTTATAATTCGTCTTTGTTCATCATTTACACATATTTCAGTCGATTAAAGCCCTTCGCAGTGTAAACAACAGAATCGTGTTTTCACGCGCTCGGGGATTTAAAAGGGCGCGAATCTCGCGCTGTGTGTTCGTGTTCCGGTTTGCGCTGGAACTGCGGGGTATCCGTAGGAGCCGCCGTTCGCCTTTTAGCTTTCTGTTTTAAAGCTCCGCCGCAGCACAGCGAGCCAGCGACGGGTTTCACTTCTGCCGTTTAAAGGTATTACAATCCTACGGTTTAAACGGACACGTCGTGATTAAAATATATTCGCGTTTAATCGACATTGTTAGGCATAACTCGCGCGAGCTCAGGCCTAGCGCGTGTTGTAAACAAACGAGAAGCCGGTCGTTCTGCACGGTTTCATTACACGCACTGTAAAGTTAATGTATACTCCATTATTAGTGTCTACTAAATGTTCGCGTTATGTATTTAAAGTTTCCGTTGTTTCACCAGTTATCACCAGTGTTTGTTTGTGCTAATCCACCGACTCTCTCTCTCTTCGCCGTGCAGTTTTCCAGTAAGACGAAATGAGTGATTCCGGCAAGGACACAGTGGCTCCTAAAGAGAAAGATGGAGCAGAGAAGAGAGGACGTGGAAGACCACGAAAACACCCACAGGTATTGCAGTGCTTCCAGGGGGCGTTTTAGATAGAAGTGTGTATATAATGGGGTGGTATATTTCATAATGGTGAGATGAAAACCCTGTCCTTGGTTTGCATTTTAGGTTAAATGATACTAGAATGGGTTGTTGTTACTTTTTGATGTCTGGACTGAGGAGATCTGAGCCCTTTTCTTTTTTTATGTGATGTTTAATGCAGAAAAGCACTTATTATAATCTTTGATTTGATGCATTTACAACCCAATGGCACACGCTCACCATGTGCAGTGGTCATCTTAGTGGCAGGGGACCAAGGCCTGTAACATGATCTCTATAAACTAGCAGTAACCCATTTACTGTTTCAGCTGCTCGCTGATTGGCTGTTGGGAGATGCCAGCGTTTGATTGGTTCATCCTCCTGTCACTCAAAGGGCCTCAAAAGTGCATTGGGTTTAAAGTTTCTATTACTCACTCTTGTAATCAGAGCCTTTGAGTAGTAATCCATGGCCACCATCATATAAGATAAATTACTCATTATGCACTATCTTAGTTGCTTTAGAGTATAGTGGTTTTTATTAATTAACTTTAAAAAAAAACTACCTTTTGTAGCAATGCTACATGCATGAGTTAATTGCTTTTGTAAGTAGTTTGTGCTGATTTTAACCATGTTGACAACATCATATGTCACATGCTCATAGTTTAATTGCAGTATATATCAGTATATTCCGCAGATTCCCAATTTGTGCTTTTTTAGTTGATTCATTTCTGAAATCAGTGGGGGAAAAGTATACAACATTTCAGTAGAGATTCATTTTGGTAATTGTAACAGTATTATTACTTTGAAAACGCATATCTGCACTGAAGACGGCACAGTTAACACATGCATTTGTGCTGTTTTCATCCCAATATTGACAAACTTGGTTTTCTGTCCTTGAAGAGACCGTTCAATCGGCTCACCGTCCAGATGCATACGTTGCCCGTTTAACAGAGTCGGGCTTTAATGGTCTACAGTGTGTTTGATTCTCTTTTGGCAGCCAATGACTGCATGCCACCTGTTGGTCTTAAAGTAGCGCCCAGTTGTGTTAGCGATGCCCAGCACATGCTTTATAAGCTCTCCAGCAGTATATGGTGACCCACACTTGGCTTGTTTGTGTAACCGTGTTTATTTTGATCTTCTTGCAGCAGGAGCCGAGTGGGTCGCCCACACCGAAGAGACCGAGAGGAAGACCAAAGGGCAGCAAGAACAAGCCCAGCTCCTTGACACCGAGGGGCAAAGTGAGTAGACGTCTCAGTGTCTCAGCACAACGGCCACCTCTGCAAATTACACACAATCTGCATCTGTGTGCTGGCCTCCTACTTACAAACACAATAAATACTTTATATTTATAGTAGGGCGGGGCAACGAGTAACTGCATCCAAAATAAGTGTTTACATATGTGTGTGTGTGTGCTGAGTATAATTACTTTGTATATATAAATACACATGCATGTATATATTTAAAGAAATATTTGCATACTGTATATATTTATACATAATTTATATTATATATAAATCAATGACACACTTTTCTTAAATATATTCATGCATATGTGTGTATTTGAAGAGTTCAGATGCAAAAGCCTCATTGCCATCTGAAATTGTCTTCTAGAATGATCATTTTTATGAAGCTGGTATATTTAAGTTCAATAATATCACTTAAATGACAATTAATAGGTTATTTTCATTGCCATTAAAGTGAAATCACTGAACTTAAATATACAAGCTTGATAAAAATTAACATTCTAGCAGAAATTTTCAGATGGCACTTTGAGGCTTTTGCATCTGAACTCTTCATTTATACAAAATAATTATACACAGCACACACACACATTATGTGTAAACAGTTTTGTTTTGGATGCGATTAATCGTTGCCTGGCCCTAGTTTATAATGGAGAGTTCTTGAGGCTGTTTAATTGTTCCTTTAATAACTGTTCACTGCAAGAACCTTTTATTTATGTAAACAGTCTTGTTGATAGCCCGTTTCTTGGTGCCTTGCTCTTGTTGCGTGCGACGATCACAACAGTGTGTTTTTCGAGCCGGCAGACCAAACCAGGTGCTCGATTCCGGTGTACTTCCTGCTAGAGCTTCCTGTGGCGTAGCGAGTGCTGTGTGTTGCAGGTGCACGAGCAGCCGAGATGATAATACACCCCCCACCCCCCTTCAACTCTTCCTTCCCTGCCATCTATTGTCATGACAACAGCTGTCCCTCCGACCCCTCCCCCCATAAGCACACCGCCTTGGCCTTTTGTGTGTGTGTGTGTGTGTGTGTGTGTGTGTGTGTTTGTGTGTGTCTGTGTGTGAGTTGTGTGTGTTGTGTGTGTGTGTGTGTGTGTGTGTGTGTATCTCGTACCAGCTGTCTCTCAGCTCTGGACCAGGTGGCTGACGGGCTGAAGTGCACCGCGTGCTGCTCGTGTCCGCTTCCAGTATAATGGCCAGTGAACCCGCTGGCCCGGGCCGCCTGCCAGCACCGGCCCAGCGCTCCCTCTGCTGCTCATCTGTGTGTGTAGCACCACGCTCACTCTCTCTCTCTTCTCTTTCAGAAAGCAGCGCCGGCTTCGGCACCTGCAGGGACAAAGCGCCGTGGACGACCCAAGAAAGCCGTAAGTTCATCATGTGTGTTCTGTGCCTTTAAGAGTCTGTTCTTTGTGGCGTTACGGCACAAAACCACACGGCTAAACCAGTGTTTATGTGGTGAGAAGTTGCCATGGGCAACAATGAAAATATTTGGCTGCTTCTCCCAAGAGATTTCTCTCTCTCGCCGTCCGGTTCTCCTGTAGGTCTTGTTTATAAGAACAGATCAAATGTCTTGAAGCGTTTTATTTTGCTCTTTAAGTCATTTTGGCATGTAATCAGCGCCGCCCTGCATTTCCTCGACAGCTCACGGTGTAGTCATCAGCCCTGTGTGTGTCTTCACACCGCGTTCCTCTCGCATGAGACACTGACGTTTACATGTCTGCAGGAATCCAGCAAGCTGAGTCACTGAAACCCCAGGCTTTGAGTCACACTACGAGTTACTGCTGCCATGCTTGGAAAGCCAGGCCATTTCCTTCACTTAATCAGTCCAACTCTGAACAACTTTTTAATAGCATGAATGCCACATGCATTATGGTTGTTTAATGTGTTAAGTGTTATCAAATGCGTCGTTTTTGCGCATGTGCGCAAAGTTTAAGTTGGCAGCAGTTGTATTATGACCTATAATTACCTAAAAGACTGTTAAATTCATGAAAGCAGTGGAGGTGATGAGTCAGTGGCCCATCTAGATGCTCACACTTGTGGTCTGTCTTTGCACTTGTCTACTTGCATGACGAATTTCCTGTATCTGGTTAAGTGGGCCGATGACCACAAGTGTCAATCTTTTGATTACCCAAAATGCAATTGTTTACAGAGCTTTTTGCTTTTCAATACTTTGCATTTTAAACTTCTGCATGTCTGGTCAGGAAGTCCCTATGCGACAGACACAATTAGTAGCATTGCAATTTCTAAACTAAGTGATAAAAAGCAGTTGTGCATAATACACTAATCTTTGCAACAATATAATGTGCAACTCGAGTCTTGCTCATTTACTTCCTGTCGCGTGCAAAGTGGTAAAGAACACGCAGTGTGTGTGTGTATCGAGACTCTGATCGTGTTGAGATTGTCTGTCTTGTATCTGAGATGCGTAGGGTTCGTTGAAAGTGCTTGAATCGGACTGTTTGAAGTAATTCTTGGAAAGCCCTTGAGAACAGCCGTAATGCAAAAGTTGCTTGAATTATTGAAAGACAATATATATTAAATTAGTGTTTTAATTTTTTCGATGATATTACGCAATATTTTCATACAAAATGAACACCGCAGCCTGTCTGAGAGAGATATAAAGACATGAGCTGTGAGCATAATATTGCTCAATCTCAGAGTATATAATACAGCTTTCATTGTTCAGGTCAATCATACACTACCGTTCACAAGTTTGGGGTCAGTAAGATTTTTAATGTTTTTAAAAGAAGTCTCTTCTGCTCACCAAGGCTGCATTTATTTGATAAGAATTTTTATTTTATTTTTGGGGGAAATAAATCAAATAAATCAATACTTTTATTCATCAAGGATGAGTTAAACTGATCAAAAGTTACAGTAAAGACATTTATGATGTTAGAAAATATTCTATTTTAAATAAATGCTGTTCTTTTGAACTTTCTATTCATCAAAGAATTGAGAGAGTTTTTTACATTTTACACATTTTTCTTGAGCATCAAATAATCATATTAGAATGATTTCTGAAGGATCATGTGACACTGAAGACTGGAGTAATGATGCTGAAAATTCAGCTTTGATCACAGGAATAAATTAGTTTAAAATATATTAAAATGGTCATTTTAAATTGTCATAATATTTCACAATATTATTTTTTTAATTGTTTTTTTATCAAATAAATGCAGCCTTGGTGAGCAGAAGAGACTTTTAAAACCATAAATCTTGCTGACCCAAAACTTTTGAATGGTTGTGTAAAATAAAAATCAGTTTGAACAAGGAACGTGATATCTTTGTCATAGTATCCTTTCAGTGGTTAAAGTTAACGAGTCGTCGCATACTTTGCATGTGCTGCACTTTATTTTGTTTTATTAGTATGTTTATCGGTTTACCCGTTTTAGAATTGAAAAGATAAAGATATTGTTTGATAAGTGAGATCTCTGATCGTAAGTCCTGGAGTTTCATCTTACAGCACATGATCTGTACGAACCCTGAACTCAGTAGTTGTGTGAGTCTCACAAAGACATGTTTTTGTGACCATTGCATTCTTAGTATTTTATTTTGCATGCTTTGCTACACACATAAATGACGTTCTCTCATTTCTTCTCTCCAGGAGAAAGAGGAGCAGCCATCCAAGTCCTCTGAGGAGGAGGAAGAAGAAGAGGAGGAAGAGGAACAGTAACCAGCAACTCATGCTACCTCACAATCCAACGTTATTTCTTCCTGTTGACCAGAGCTGGACTGCCCCCCCCTCCCCCCATCTTCCCCTTACACTAGTGCCACCCTCGCCCTCCAACTCACCTTTACGCTCTAGCGCCCCCTAGTGTCAGGGAGGACTGCACACTTCATATCGCCTTTCTGTGTAACACCACTGGAAAAAAGACTCAGAATACTGTATGTCCATTCATGGATGCATGCACATGTGTATGCACATCTGTATATGTCTCGCACTCAATGGGTAATTGGTCGAAAAGCGTCTGTCGTTATACTGGACAAAGATATGCTCTGATGGCGGCTTGACACAAAGCGATTTTTGCAAAATACTGAAGTTTTCTCTTTTCGCAAACAACAGTTTCAGGCCTTGAGAATTCAAGTTTATTTTTTACACTTCAAAGTCTAAGATATGGTAGGTTGTGTGAAATTCATGTCGTTGTGTACTGGACAAAGGTGAATTGACCTACTCGTTTGTTTTTACTTGGGTTGTGCGTGTGTGTGTGTGTGTGCGTGTGTGTGTGGTAACTCGATGTCTCCAGTTATAATTTTTAGCTTCTCCGTGATTCAAGCTAGAAATAAAAAATGAGCATATTTTTGAGTGAGCATAATCTAGAGGTCTTTTAACGTGTAATCAACATATCATTGAATGCTTTGTCGTGAAACCATTTTCGACTCGCTCCGTAACTCCCTCCGCTGTCTCGCCACCATCATGATTTCACTTTCTGCGATGAGTTTACCGGCGCGCGAACGCTTGCGTAGTCGGCACATTCTCAGTGTAATTCAGATCTTCTGAGGAAACCGATTGCCTGATGGGTTTTAACTTTGGAAGTGACTTGATTAAGCATGGCAAGCCTGATCCTTGCTCCAAAAGTGCAACGCCAGCAGTGCTTTTATCAGCCCCACATAAATCTGTTAATCTTGCATGCAAAATGTTAAACATATATCTATTTTTTAATCTAGTAAATGCTAGATCATTCCATTTGCGCTCGATTTCCTTGCGAACTTCCCAGCCGTGTCACTTCTGCCCGGTAACAGTCCACTCAGACGATGTTCGCTCTTTTCTTCATGCTGTTTTTGTTTCGTTTTTTTTTTTTTTTTTATGCTGTTTTTGTTTCGTTTTTTCTTTTTTTTTGACGTGTTAAATTCCATGTCAGGGAACGCTGATCGGTCCAGTGACTGGGTCTCCTCTCGAACTAATGCTGCTACAAACATGGTTAATTAAACCCGGAAAACTGCAACCAGGTCAGTTCTACTCTGGACTTGACCGTCACGTTCATACCTCACTTTACAACAGCCTATGACGGATTACTCTTCTCTTTCCTGACGACGTTCAGCTGGTCCCAGTGCAGTGTCTGATCCATTTATAACTATATGTCTCCAGTGTGGGATTTTGTGTTGCTTTTATTTTTGTTTTAAACTGTTTTTTTTTTCCATATATAAGCATCTGGACACGCCACAGGAATTACTGCATTGAGTCACAGAGATGCAAAACAAGTTCAGACTGTGGTAGAAACATAGGTTTGTGTGTGTGTTAGTTTATTTTTCTATACGTATTCGTTTGGTGCACTGAATTGACTTTTGATTTGTTGTATCATGGACAAAATGATTTAGTGTGGCACCTAAAGGTTAGGGCTTCTCTCTCGGTCTCTCCTCTCTCTCTCTGTGATGAACTACATCCCGTTAGTTGCTTAGCTCTGAGCCCCCGTTTCGTAGATCATGATGGTACTAAGGCTGGTTTTTAACATGCCCCCCTCCTCAATACTGATGTCTTGTTTTTATGTGCCCGTGCACAACTGGTTTGGGATCAGTCTTTTCAATGTATACACTCTGCATTTTCTATTGTGGACTGCAGGAATTTATACTCAAAATCGTAATAAAGTTAAATTCGTACATATCTTTGGTCTGGCTGTATTTCTTCAAGTTAGTGCTTGGAACGAATGCAACTCTATTGTAAGAATGTTTTATCCTTCACTTGGTCTGTTTTTACCCCGCCTCAGTCAGATCGGCCTCTCTGAAACCCACATCTACATCTGTGGCTGTTCGGCCACGATCACGGCTTGCGTTTCTGCTTGGAAAACTTCTTCTTTTTCTTTTAAATTATTAATTGTAAGATTACATGTTATATTGCCCTACATGAATTAAAAAAGATCAATTGGTTGATTCTCTGTCTCTCTCTCTGTACTTTCATGGAAGGGGACTTATATTTTTCTGTTTTCATTGAAGATTATAATTTAGGATTTGTATTGTGAAATTATTTTTTCTCTTTTTTTATTTTATGTCTCTTAAAACAATTTTTTTCTTTATTTTTAGGGTCCATATATGAATCAAACGTGTAACTTTATTATAATAATTCTGCATTGCAGCATGACTGTTGCTGTTCATTTGAATAAAGTTAAATACTTCGCTTTAAAACCTCGTTGAAAGTGAAATGTGCTGTTATGCTGCATATTGCTGTCAATGACTAAAGAATTAATGCAGATGTTGTAACAACAGTAGTTTTAATAGTTCAACAAAAATACATCAATAGAACTGAATGTGCAAGTTCATGGTAGCATCTTAAATTAAAACTGTCCTCAGGAAGCCTCCTTACTCCTCGATCCTCGACGACTCGCAGTGCAATTAGAGAATTGAGATGTCCTTCAAGATGGCTGAGCTCGATCGGTTTCCGGGTCATAGGATGGAGAGAGGAGGCGAGGAGGGATATTGAGAAGTACCCTGTGAGTGTTATCTCTATAGAGTCATTTAAATTCCAGTAATTGGACTAAAGATTAGTCTTCAGACAAACCTGAACGCGAGAACACCTGAACGCAAACACACCTGAGCACGAACACACCTGAACAAAAATACACCTGAGCGCGAACACACCTGAACGCGAACACAACTGAATGCAGACACACCTGAACGCGAACACAACTGAACGCAGACACACCTGAACGCGAACACAACTGAACGCGAACACACCTGAGCGCGAACACACCTGAACATGAACACACCTGAACGCGAACACACCTGAGCGCGAACACACCTGAACATGAACACACCTGAACGCGAACACACCTGAGCGCGAACACACCTGAACATGAACACACCTGAACGCGAACACACCTGAGCGCGAACACACCTGAACATGAACACACCTGAACGCGAACACACCTGAGCGCGAACACACCTGAACATGAACACACCTGAACGCGAACACACCTGAGCGCGAACACACCTGAACATGAACACACCTGAACGCGAACACACCTGAGCGCGAACACACCTGAACATGAACACACCTGAACGCGAACACACCTGAGCGCGAACACACCTGAACATGAACACACCTGAACGCGAACACACCTGAGCGCGAACACACCTGAACATGAACACACCTGAACGCGAACACACCTGAGCGCGAACACACCTGAACATGAACACACCTGAACGCGAACACACCTGAGCGCGAACACACCTGAACATGAACACACCTGAACGCGAACACACCTGAGCGCGAACACACCTGAACATGAACACACCTGAACGCGAACACACCTGAGCGCGAACACACCTGAACATGAACACACCTGAACGCGAACACACCTGAGCGCGAACACACCTGAACATGAACACACCTGAACGCGAACACACCTGAGCGCGAACACACCTGAACATGAACACACCTGAACGCGAACACACCTGAGCGCGAACACACCTGAACATGAACACACCTGAACGCGAACACACCTGAGCGCGAACACACCTGAACATGAACACACCTGAACGCGAACACACCTGAGCGCGAACACACCTGAACATGAACACACCTGAACGCGAACACACCTGAGCGCGAACACACCTGAACATGAACACACCTGAACGCGAACACACCTGAGCGCGAACACACCTGAACATGAACACACCTGAACGCGAACACACCTGAGCGCGAACACACCTGAACATGAACACACCTGAACGCGAACACACCTGAGCGCGAACACACCTGAACATGAACACGTCAACTCTGAAAGGAAAGTGGGTCTCCAGAAGCAGGGTTGATGAGCTGTGGATCCTGATTCAAGATGGTTGCATGTCTTAGCTCATGGGCCACGTGACAAACTGAAGGAGCTGTCACAATTGCATCTGACATCGTGGGAACATTTGATTGTTTGTCTGCCTGATATGAACGAGTTTGCCAAGTAAACTTGGACTAACCAGAGGCCATTTCACACCCTTTCCCTTGACTTCAGCTAGGCTTTCCGCACAGTCAACCACCTCGATCTTAGAGCATTCCTCTCATGTGCCACCAGGTGCTGGATTTCAGGACACAGAACAAATCTGACATTATCAATTGATAATTCGCAATTGCAGGAGATAAAGTCAGAGTTGCGGAGAGGTGGACCGTAACAAAGTGCATTTACTTGAGTACTGTACTTAAGTACACTTGTTTGAGTATATATATATATTTAACTTCACTATATTTGTGAGACAGATATCATACTTTTCACTCCTACATTTCTATCAAGGTCCTCGAGTCGACCGTCGCAGTGGATGATTTTTTGCTTCTTTAAAACATGATTGCTTTTTTGTTTTGTTTTTGCAGGCAGCCTATCAGTAATCACTCTTGTAGGGTCACCTAAAGTTCAATGATTTCCCAGTTTTTTTTTAACACTGATCCGTTGATGGCAAAATCAGAGCCCGTCTACGGAGAGCCTGCCCACTCCCTATTAAGTCCTATTGTACCGAATTTTGGTTGTAGTTCCACCAGAGTTCCACTGGGGGCGATCGCCCATGAGTGCAAAATGAATGGGAGTCTATGGCGCTAGACGGCTAAATTTGTCTCTTTCACCTGATTGCCGTTGAGAAATCTCAGATTTGATTGTAGGTCTTGCAAGTTCAACATGGGTTATAGGTTGAAAGTTGAATGAACGAGTACTTATGTCCTTTCGATTTCTTACAGGTTGAGTTGTTGTTGCCCATAACACGCTAGCATTCTGCTAATGAACGCTGATTGGTCAGTGAAGGACTGATTACGACCAGACCACAACAAAACTAAAACTCTTCTAGCACGTGTATTTACCTGTGTCAGCTGTGTTGTCGATGCTTCGAGAGAAAAGAAAGTGCAGAGCGCGAAAGCACCAAAGTGACTGAAATTGCCGTGAAGCAGTATCTCTGGTCGTACGATGTGTATGACGTCATTGACATTTTAAAATACTTTTTAAAACAAATAAGTGACTCTAAAAAATCTAACACCCAGCAATGTGTAATTTCTTTGCATCTCCTTTGGAATACAACATTGAAATTACTAGACAAAAAAATCTATCCTGAGAAAAGTGGATTTTGAGGTATAGCGCCATAGACCTCCATTCATTCTACACTCGTCCTGTGAGCGCCCTCATATGGAGCCAGAGTGGAACTGCAACCAGTTCAGAAGCCGGAAGTTTACTGAGAGTGGAAGTTTTCCCCTTATTAGACATTCTCTGGCAAAATGGAAGAAAACGCGGTTCCTCGGTGCAGTGCGCGCACCATAGCCATACTTAGAAAGTTTTGTTTTAAATATTTGCTTTGTTTGCCTAAAACGAACCATATCACAGCCTTCAAAAATGTGCCGTCTAATCTGCGGAAGCATATTGAGGCATGCAAACTTTTAATTTCTGGTGAAAGGTTGAAATGGAAATTTTCTGTGCTTTTAGAGCTAAAGTTTCAGTATGAAGCAGTGATCATTTCATTGGCGAATAATTTTCGTCATCATTTTAATCAACAACATACTTTCATTGACGAAAACGAGGCAACAACTAAATAAAAACCAGTTTTGAATGACAAAAACTATGACAAAATTGTATTGACATTTTCATCAATTAATAAAAACGAGATGAAAATGTCCTTGCACACTGAGTCCGAAATTTGCGTACGAAATTTTCGCATATTAAAAAATAAATACGACCTCACGTTATGTCAATCATGATTACTCACTGCCTCTGAAACTTTCGTCCGTCATAAAAAAATTTGGATCGGGTTTGAGTTTCGACGTTTTTCGCATCCGTAATAAGCATTTGAATGGTGTTTTGACAATTCAGAGCCACCGAATCACGATTACGAAAAAACGCATACAAAATTTCGTACTCACTGTGCAAGGACCTTTAGGGAGGGACTATTTGGGAAGAGATCCAGTCAGAACTGATGCCCTGCATGAGATGCCCTGCAATGTAAATGCCTGGGAGAAAGAGAAGAGCAGACATATGGATTTATCTGGTTTTGTGTGCGCACGCAGAAAGCGTTTGAGAGTGTCAAGAGTATTTTGAGCGTTAAGAGTATTTTCAGAGTGTTAAGAGTATTTTGAGTATTTTCAGAGTGTTAAGAGTATTTTGCATGTCCATCTTGAACATAATCAGAATTATCAGCTAATAAGGGTAAATCTCCATACTCTGGTGCACTGGAGGGAGCATCTGAGTGGTTTGGTTTCCACAGTTGTACCTTGACAGGCTGTAGAAAATTCTGATGGAATCACGTCCTCATGTTCTGATATCAAAGATAAGCGAAGTGCAACTTGTATGAAGTTGTTTGAAGCCTTTGCAATATTTAGCATTTATATTTTTTGTATATATTTTATAGTTTTCACATGATTTGATATAATTGTATTGATTAGTTTGTTAAATTTACATACTTTATCTGTTAGATTATTGTCTTATATTTAATATAGTATATCTTAAGTTTAAACCATAACCGCATGCTGTCCACTCAAGTGGACATCTGAAGATCTCTTTGAAAAATTTGTAAAAAAAATTAAATAGAAATCAATTCTTGTTTTTCATGCCCTAAGAGCAATAAAAACACATAGGAAAAAAATCCTGACTGAGGTTATCATAATTCATGCATGAAAGGGTTAAAGGGAATTATTATAAGTGTAATTAGTATTATAAGTGATATCTCACAAAACGAAAATTCTGTCATCATGTACTCACCATCATGTTGTTCCGAAACTGTGAGACTGACTTTCTTATGTGGAACGTAAAATATGTTTTTGTCCATTCAGATTATTCAGTGGTGACCAAAACTGGTCACAGGTAACAGGTTATTTTCACTGATTTAAATGTTTAAGATTCTAATATGATTCTATTTTTTTTCCATGTCCAATCAATCAGGCATCTTGCAATAAAGGGTCCAGCAGCAGAGGCCCTTCATTTTTTTATTGTGTCTCACTAGTCATTCAATGAACAATGAGGGTCCTTACCAACAATCTTCCAGCACCTTACTCATGTAAATATCATCCTCGGAAGAAACTTTCCATAAACCTAAAGATGTTTCTTGAAACAAGTAGACGTTGACGTCAGGGTCACTAAATTATGATGGAACATCACAATATCATTCATGTTTGGATAAAGCAAAACTGCTACATAATCCCAAAGCCTGGAAAGCAGAATATGGACAAGTTTGAGCCACTACTCTTGTGCACAATTTTACACTTAAGTCACATGAACTACAGAAATCTGTGCTTTCAGAAGTATTTATTGAGGCTGAGATGCAATTATTTTCACCTTCTTTAACAAGGTACGGTAAAATGAGATTCCTGCCAGCAATCTTCCTGATGCTGATGTCCAACTTTGCTTCATTAACATTCACTCTTAATCACTCCTGACAGATGTCAAAGTCTAGTCTCAAAATACAGATGCAGTGTTAGGCACAGTTACTTTTTAAAAGTAATGCATTACAATATTGTGTACCCTAAAAAAGTAACTTATTGCTTCACTTAGTTACTTTTTATGAAAAGTAATGCATTACATTACCTTTACTTTTTCTCATCTGGGCTAGGTTAGCTTGTTTGTTTTAAAACAACAAATGGCAAATGTAAAGGCCCTTTCACATCAAAAGTGAAATGAATAAGCCTCGGGCTGAAGAAAATGCAAATTCATGTCTGTACAGTGAAGAGAGCAGTTCAAACAAACATTTCTGTGCTGCCATTCTGGACCACAGAAGAATAGGACATAGAAGAAGAAAGTTCAACACTCTTACTTAAGCAAGAAAAAAAAAAGAAAAAAATAACACAAATGTGATATTTATCTAAAGTAATTTTTGCCTATTAGTTTGGGTGAATCAGATCATCGTAGGTCAGCAGCAAAGACACTGGCTAATAAAGTGAGATTAAATACAAGTTTATTTGTATTATTTAACAATTATTGCTGTTCGCGTAATATTCTGAATTAGCATTTCACTGTTTTTATTCATTTTGAGAGAATTTATATATATATATATATATCAATAAAACTAAATATGTGCACTGTGATCATGATGGTTATTGTAGTTCTAGACTAAAAGTGAGAAAGCATTTACTCATCTTACTTGCACAAAAACAGATTCAGTATTCCTCAAAATGAATAAAAACAGTGAAATGCAAATTCAGAATATTATGCAAACTGCAACAAAAAAGAATTATATATAATATAAAATAATAATGCATTACATATATATATATATATATATATATATATATAAAAAGACATTTATAATGTTACAAACAATTTCTATTTAAAATAAATTATCTTGTTTGGAACCTTCTATTCATCATAGATTCTGAAAAAAAAGATCACATTTCCACAAAATTATTAGGCAGCATAACCGTTTTCAACATTGATAATAATAAGACATGTTTCTTGAGCAGCAAATCAGCATATTAGAATGATTTCTTAAGGATCACGTGACACTGAAAATTCAGCTTGGCATCACAGGAATAAGTTATACTTTTAAAATATATTCAAACAGAAAACTCTTATTTTAAATTGATATATTTTATTACTATTTTACTGTATTTTTGATCAAATAAATGCAGCCTTTGTGAACATAAGAGACCTCTTTCAAAAACAATAAAAAAAATAAAAATCGTAAAAAAATGTAAACAGAAGTGTGTGTGTGAACGTACTTGCTGTTGTGTTGTTTGATGTGGGCAATGGGAGGAGGGGCTCTGGAAACAGTTTCCCTTTCAATCAAAGCAGCCAGAGTAGTGCTAGGACATGCTGATTTCCCCCTGAAAACACAACATATAGAACAATCATGTTCAAGAGTACCCAGTGCTACTGACAGGGCATATGTCATCCTCAAAGTTTACTTGTGTTTGCTTTTATGCTTACCAAAAGAATAGTTTTTAATATTACAGTTGAAAGCCTAATCTAAAATTGTAGTTTTTGCTGACCTGATAGCAGTGATCACTACATTACGCTTGGGTTCGCTGTCATAGCTGACACTTTCCACACCATATGCCTCAGCTAGCTCATGGATAATTCTCCGGTGTTCACGCTTCATAGGTGGGAAACAATGACTCCTTTTAGATGGTTTACCCTGAGGAAAAACACAATTACAGAGCTCTGAAAAATGATGTTTGAATAGTCGATTTTAAAAGAACTATTTATGGTGTGATCATTAGTCTACATCTTACCTTATTAGCCAATTCAACTAAATTTTTTATCTCTTCCTCAACTTCACTGACGAACTTGAAATCTTTCCTGTGTTAAAAAAAATCCTAAGTGTGAGTGATAAGGCCTTCCCTGGGCTCTGTAGTAGACTAAACATTTAACATTTGTGTGTATATTCTACACTTCAAACACTTGCCAATGCTTTAGTGCACAGTTACTACTGCTGTTGAGCCATGAGACATTAATTAAAGAATAAGAATTTGTTCATTTTAAAAGAAGGATATGATCCCAATTTCTATGTTCGGAGCATGGATCCTTTTGAAGCATTTGGCAAGTAATAGAACTTATTAAGTGTGGTGAATAAAACTGCAAGACTCCTTTCAAGAATGCAACAGAAGTATTTCAGTAAAATGGTTGGTGTCTTCATCATGATGTCTCATACTGCCATGCCATAGATTTATTCTGTGATCATTCTTGCACTATTTTTAAATTTGAACCACCTTGCATCCTCTTTGAGGGAGTCAGTCAATTTGGAAGATGTTGACTTGTTGAAGGGATCCACTGTGAGATCAATCTGCAGGGCCTCAGCCAGCCGTCTAGAGGCAAAACAGAAAACATCAAAACCAGCGCACTCACATAGACACATCTAGTAATATATTCAGGCACAGATAGAGGGATATGATGTGTAAGGTTGTGTTCACACTTGTAGTTCAGTTCGCTTTATGCAACCAGGCACTGATGCCTGTACCGAACTTTGATGGGCAACAATGATGAGAAAAAACAGGTATTCCTGAGCATTCTATTCTTTTTAGGGTCGCATCTTGTGACATCATGTCCAGTTTCTGGTTCGTTTACATGTCTTTGGTCCATGTTGTTCATATATTCGCAATTACACCAGGGTTTGTTTTAATCTAACCAAACATGCCAAGTGTGAACACACCCTAAATAAGCCTTTTTCATCTTGAGTTCACCTGTTCCTCTCCAGTGTGGCGCACTCTTGATCACACTCCAATCTGAATAAGAGAACGTCCACATAAAAAGGTCACTCCACAACTGTAGCATATTACAAAGCATACTTCAAACTTCTGGAGGTAAAAGTTATTAAAATGGAGTTCCATACAGTATGAAGTTACCAGCCACTGGAAATGTATCACCAAACAGTTTTTACTTGCATTTTGTGCTTGGTGAGTGTTATGTTCCCTGCTCTCCTTCAACTTTGAACTTGTCAGAAACAGCAAAGATCACTAATGCTGTCATTCACATAAGGTAAACACTGACCCACAGACTACTCTTCTGGACGACTAATAAAAACACGCAGTCTAGCAAGCTTTAGTTTGCGAGTATACCTGGCCTTTTTCTGCTCCTTCTTTGTGAGCTGTCCAATATCAACAGACTCTCCCAGCTGCATATCTGACAGCTTACTGGCCACAGCAATAGCTGCATATCTGCAGAATACAGAGATGAAAATTGTGTTTGACTTCTGATCACAAGATGTTTGACATTGCTAGCAGCAGTCTTATTTGCAAATGTATATCATTCATTTTATATGTATCGGCTTGCTGTGACTGCACACAATTAGTGTTTAGCGGGGGGGAAAGAATAAGAAAGAAAAGAAACTGCTGGTGATTTAGCCAAATTAATCAACACAAGGCTTAACTAACTTAAGTCGGTTTCACTACTATACTAAATTACACTAAATGTATATGAAGGCTTTGATAGCTTGACGTGTTTTAACCTTTGGTAGGAACTGGCTGCATCAGCACAAGGGACCGTCTCTTTCTTGCGGCCACAGTCACACTGCAGTGCCACCTAGAGATTGAAAATAGGAAATAAGTGTGAGCATAACGTAAGGGTCACCATTTTGATTATTTTTTTGGTAAAGAATAATTGTGTACAGAAAATGAAAGCATTTACGAAACAATTGTTTATAGCTTAGGAGCAATACTTCTTCTGATCGGTTTTCCACACTTGAAAACAACAAATAATCTGAAGATTAATTGTGACAATTTATAACAAACTATAATAGATGTTAAAACCATAATTGACTGCTTCATCCCAATACTTTATATAGTCTATAACGTTTGTCTGGTGAGCATGTGCCAGACAACAAGAACCCTGCAGCTGAGGAATCAGGGAATCAGATCAGGCTACGGCGGAGGAAACAAAGGACCGCTTTGAGCAATAACTGCATGTTCCATCAATAACCAACTGAGTAGATTTAGGAAGAGGGAAAGGCTGTACCTTGGCACTGCAGATATTGGGAGGACAGGGGATTCCTGGATGGCAGGGAGCAGCACAGGGGTGCCCACAGCCAGGTTTAGGCTGAGTGCATGGCTGCTTACACTCTCCCTCTGCCTGGCATTCCCCACGGTGGCATATCCTCTTACACCGATGAGAAGTACAAGGTAAGAGCTTCTCACACACTAAACCACATGAGATGTCCTGTAGGTGGCATGGGATATTACTCCTTTGCTAGGGAGAAATGTGAAAATGCTGATGATTTGGAATTTCCTGAATAGAGTGCTAAATAGGATTTGATAGGAAATCTATTGCATTTAAAACTACCCACTTTTCAAATGCTAAGCTTAAAAAAAAGTTTTTGGGGAAAAAGAAGACTGGCTTGTTTTAAACCGTATTTTTACCTCATGATTACCCATGCACCACTTCTTAGTGAGGTAGGTACAGGGAGGACATCTCTCATCACTATGGCATGAATGGAACACTATGAGAAAAGCATATAAACAAAACCATTAGCTGCACAACCTTTACAATTCATATTACTTTTCAAAGGTTTAGGGTAAGCAAGAAAATAATACTTTCATTATGCAAGGGAACATTAAGCTGACCGAAAGTAAAGACTTTTACATACAAAATATCTCAAATAAATGCTGCTCTTCAACTTTCTATTCATCAAAGAATCCTGACAAAATCTATCATGGTTTCCACAAAATTATTAAGCAACACAACTGTTTTCAACATTGATAATAATAAGAAATGTTTCTTGAGCAGCAAATCAGCATATTGATTTCTGAAGGACCATGTGACACTGAAGACTGGAGCAATGATGCTGAAAATTCAGCTTTACCATCACAGGAATAAATTGCCCTTTTAAGTATATTAAAATAGAAAACAGTTATTTTAAAGCTGCAGTCTGTAGTTTTTCTTCTTTGTCGCCATCTCTGTTTGAAATCTGCAGTTGTAGTTATTCGCAGAATTATCAACTTTACGTGGGTTGTGCCTCGGCACGGCACAGCGCGGATGAATCCAATGTTTTGAGGAGAATGTGCAGCTGTCAGTCGCCGCGCCGGTGTGGATACTGTCATTCGCAATCACAGATTCTACTTTTTGGAAGATTGACCAACATAAGATGTCATCTGAACAAGTAACTAACATCCACTTTTGTTCTGACCAACTAAGGGGAAAAAAAGCATTGCAGTAAATCGAACTGATTAAATCTAACGATCGCTTATCATATCACGTCAAACCGTGCAAATCATACTTTGTTCTCAAATTGTTAATGTTAACAACTCAGCACGCGTGACTACAGTTAATGCCCTTCTGATATTTATCCTTGTTTTCGCATGGGCCGGTTGCAGTCTCTTTTTTTCTGTAGCCACTCAGAAGTCCGAACAAAGTCTTTTGCATTTTACAACGGGTGAATCTCCAGTTGTCACTGGTGATTGTCGTTTGAAACTTACTGGATCCGCCATCAAACTGATAAGTTTAATTATATCAAGTGCTGTGAGAAAAGGCTATAAAACTCCACCTCCAACATCCTCACACGCCACATAGCCTACTAGCTGAGACTCCTTCTTTATGTGGACAGATGTGACGTAATGACATGCATGAATTTCCCACGGAAATCCACCAGTACCACTGGAATTAAAAACATTATCACGAGCTTACCGCTTTGAATCGAGCTAAGGCAAGCTGACAGTTTTGAACACTGGCTGGTTACGTACTTGCTAAAAAATTTATTTGGGATAATTTTAAATCCTAAAAAGTAACGGAATGCAGCTTTAATTTTTACAATTATTAGAAAATATATCAGGAAGTATTTTTAAACAAATAAATGCATCCTTATGCAACGTAATTCAAGTTTATGATTCAGTTCATCATTTACGTTAGTATGTTTCAATGTTTACAATTGTATCTGAACTGAAAAATGTTATGGGTGGGAACGTACAGACTGACAACTTTCATAATCATCAATATACAGTATTTGTGTATAAATCTATCTTCACATATATCTGTTACTGAGTATATCTGTGATTTTCTGAGCAGGCAGGAGTACCTGGGTGATCACAATCATGACTCCGGGTACACAAGTTTTTACATTCAGGAGGTCTGGTTCCACAAGGGATGGGCGGGAAGAGCACAGTCTCCCCACAGAAGCATGCCAACTCGTCAAAGCCTTAGAATAAACACACACAATGCTGATATGAAGAAAAGGATTGGACATACATCAAGATGTTCTTGAAGGCCAGGCTCTTAAGCTAAATTGAGATTCAATACACAGGTGTCACCCTGGTGGTAAAGCTTACTGGTTGCCAACAAGCTGGCAGTTGCCACGGTGACAAAGGTCCTGACATCGGTGTAGACCGCAATTGAGCTTGTAGCCACAAATCATTGAGCACTTATGCTCCATATCCTGATAAAGACAGAGAATGTTTACTTAAACCTGTCTTCTTATTATTGCACCCAGATAAAATTTTCATGAAAATAAAAGACTCACCACACAACACAACTCTCCACACTTGTGCCTGCCGCAAGAGCGCTTCTTGATGCAGCGTTTCTCACAGGTAAACACCATGTCCTCTATAGAGGACAGTACATTAGCATTACATTTGCTACTCTGGAATAGTACATATAGGTCCAGATTTACTAACAGCTTGCACCAGTGCAAACCCTCTTCTGGCATTAAAAAAACTACTGTCAGGATTTACTAACGGCCCGTCGTGAAAAATTAGAGCTGAAAAGGCATGGACAGTTATTTTTGTGGCTGACCTTATTGCATACGCATTTGTAGGAGTTTCCCTTTCAGATGGAAAATTGATGGGAGGAAAGTATTTAAATGAATCACGCAAGGTATTTTACTAAGGTTTGCGCTAGTCAATTTACTGGTATTTGCGCCATTATTTACCGCCCAAAAAAGCATGTCTTAAAACAGACGCTTATTTGCGCTGCTCTTGGTAGATTGCGTTGGACATTATGGAAATGATCCGACTGTGTCTTTGTTCTTTAATTTGTCAGTAGAACACACGCAGAACTTTCCACTACAATCTATGCTTTTTTGGAATTGCGCTTTCATGCTAATTTGCCCTGTTTAGAAAATCTGGCCCATAATGTGTTAAATAAAGTGTTAGTTACATAAATAACCGCCCTGTTATCACAATCACCCAAAGCCTTACCTTCAGTCTGAATCGCGGCACAAGGAACTTCCTATAAAGTAAAAACAGAGTATGAATTACTTTTGAAGTTTTCAGAACTACTCTGACTTCTGTGCAGCTGTACAATAGCAGTCCAACCTTGCTATTACTGCCACATCTGCATTTAATAGAAGATGTCAAGAGCAGGGCCACAGCTGTCCTCATGGCAGAGCTTTTCACACAAGTGGACAGAATCTACAGTAGATTAGACACAAGTGCAAAAGAAATATAAACATTTTGAACAGTTTTGTGTTGAAAATGTTACATTTCATGCTTTTGTAAGACAATTAAAATGTCAAATATTTACTCCCAACTGTAGACACGCTCTTTCCTTGAGTTTGAAATGAGCAAAAATTTAAATATTTAATATTCTACCACTATATAGTAACAAGATGACAATAAAATGTAGACTTTGTTCACTTATAACTAAGTCATAAACTATATAAATGTGTGTGTGACTCAAGAATACTCTGCTAGCTCTTTCCAAACAGGTTTCTCAAAACCTTTTCTTTCCTATTTTGACGTATATCCAAGTGAAATGGCTTTTGGAATAAAAAAAATAAAAAAAATGTAGGGCAGAACTTGATTTTGTCCATCGGAATTGATTTGATCATTGTCATTTGCTAATTGCCTCGATCTCATGTGAGTGACAGGTTGCAGGAGGGGAGGAATTATTGGTCCCATATCAGAGAAGAGACGTTTTTGTGAGGGGTAGGGGAAGTCCATGTTTTTGATTAAAGATTACGAGGGCACATTAATAAAAAAAAAATCATGACATGCATAGATCATTTATATTAAACATATGCAATATTCCATAAAAAATACTATCTGTCAATTTTGATTTCATAGTGACTTTAACTGAGATCAGAAGAATTAACAACTAACTTATATTTCAGTTTGATGTATGAAAAAAAAAAAAAAAAAAAAATGGCCCAAACCCACAACCCCCCAGGGAAACTGGCCCATACCATCATCTCCGCATGGCAGAGGCTTGTTGCAGGTCTTGCCACAGGAGGGGATGGGGTCAGTACAGGTCTTTCTCTCAGGGTAGCCAAGATCTAGAAGCTTAGAGAGTGGAGTCTGTCCACACGAACAACTGAGTACCACTTTGGGGCTGAGTGCACACGGCTGGCACTGCCCAGGGTGGCATTGCTGCTGACAGCGATGAGACTGGCAGTCTAGCATCCTTGAGAACAGATTGAAGATGAGAGCTCACAAACATTAACCGAAAATGCATGCAAAATTAATGAATACAAATGTCTTTAGAAAAAGGTCAAAATTAAGTCATGAACACATTATTTGAAAAAAGTCTAAAACACAAGGTAAGTTTGATATTGATACTACTTTGAAAGTAGTATTTCTAGTGCTTGAAGTTTTTCAGGTAGTTTTCTATTTCATTTGTGTCTTTGTTCTATTGTAGTTTGGTTTCTCACAGTTTACTTGTCTTCAGGAAGCTTGAGAGTTCTTTTTGGCTAGTATTAGTTGTTTTTTTTTATATTAAAAATGGTGATAAGAATTATGACATTTCAATGGAATCAATTTTCTTTTTTATATCATTACCTTATTTAAAGCAAAAATAACTATATCGTGATATATATCGTTATTGTTTTTTACTCATATCATCATATCATATACACCACCCCTATGTCATACATTGTTAAATGAGGAGATTTTACGTTCAACATACTTTCCACATGGCTTGCAACAGGAGAAAGATCCTGATCCACATGCCACCTCCCTGAACACCACACCACAGAAGCAGGCTAAAAGGGTACAAATACATTGCTGGAGAATTACCACGTAGAACATTAGATTACTGTACAGACTCTGAAACCAATAAAATGACAAGGACTACTGTACTGACCTTGCTGGACTAGAAGTCGGCAGGGTTGGCATGGCCCTGAGTGGCACATCTGGGCACAGGAGTGCTCTGAGCAGTTCAGAAGAGCCCCACAGACGTCTTCACAAAGCAAAGGTCCTGCCTGACTGCAACGCACCTGCTTACTGCACACACAAGAAAACACTGTTGTTTTGCCTCCATATTTCTGGGTAAAGTATTTCATACAGAGTTAATCATAAATAGTTAATAGTACCTCATTCTCCCACAAATGCAGGATTTGGTGATAAAAGCAGGGCATTGTGGGCAGGGCCCAGGATGGCACAAGCTACAAAGCACAAGAGAAAGTCTTATGCAAGAATGTCAACACTGGATTACCCATGTCATACACTTATAAATATAGACAAAATCACAGCTGTGCAAACAATTTAAAAAGAAACCGAGTTGTCTGAATGACTAGTTGTAATCACTCTTAAGAAAGCATGTATATTAATTAAGCTGGTTTAAAATTCATTAGACATGTTTCTTATGGTGTGGTCACAGAGAAATTTTGGCAAATGTACACAGGCAAAAAAGGTCCACTGTTCATCGTTAATATATGGTTTTGTGCTTACATGTTACAGGGGTGATTGCATTCCGCTCCACTCCTCTTTTTCCCACACATATCTCCACAGCTATGAGGGATCTCAGTGCGCTGAAACTCAGGATTGGTCACCTTCCCTGTTCATTAAAATGAAAGGTGAATAAACAGAAATCTAGAGAACCTTCAGTTTTACAGCATTATCCATTAAAAAAATAAAGTCAAATTATCATTTCATATATTTCGAAAGATTAAGACAAAACATCATGTGAGGTGTAGAACAAAGAATAATCTTACCACAGAAGCAGGTATACACATTTGGGGCTTTCAGTGCCACATGCTGACATGCAGGACAACGCCAACCTTCACTGCCAATGCCATCTGTAAATACTGAACCATTTAAATTTGTTATTAAACTATGGTTACTGTTGTACAACAGACACTGCTGAGGGTTAGCCCACTATATTTGGCACTTGTTTTTTTTAGAAATCCTGTATACAGTAGCCTTCCAGTATAGTAAGTTAAAGTCCATACTTGCAATTGCAATGCCACCAGGAAGCTATTTCAGGCATGCAGGACCAACTCCTATCTACTTTAAGTGGGAAAATACTGAAATCTCAATTTCTCAACAAAATCACATATTTGAAATAAACAATCAAATATGACATAAACCGTTTCATAAAGTTGCTTCTAACACTCAAAATGCATTAAAAAGAGGATATTTCAGGGTGATCCAGCCAATGCACATATGCAGTCCGAAGTGGGACTCTTCTTAATGACTATATACTATATACAGTATTTGGTAATGTCCTCTATCAAGGTGAGAGGCGTTAACGTACCATAAGCTTGAGATGCAGGTGATCGAGCCCATTTCTTGATGCAGTTAAGGTGGAATACGTGGAAACAGCTCTGACAACTCCAAACCGGAGCCATAACCCGGATTACTTCACAACAGACCATACACTCATACTTTTCCTCTGTAAGCTGCTCAATTAGACAACCTATATAAATACACACACACAAAGTTGAAGATGTTAAAAAGCTTGTCATTAAGAGAGAGAAAAACTGTCAGACTCATTTGTCCATCATTAAAGGGATAATTTACAGCTGGCCAGATGGGCTTTGAATAAAGGAAAATTTTTTTTTTTTTGCTCAATGACTAGAAAAAATGGCTGTTGAATTCCCTTTTGCCGGAAAAGTAGGACAACTTCCAACACCCATAATGCACTGGGCACCACCACCCCTCCGTCCATCTGACTGTCAGAATGCATAAATGCAATCTTTAGTATTAACAAAAGCCTGGGACCTGTCAAAAGTAAGACGGATGATGCAAAATACATGTTTTGTGTCAAATAAATGGGTAGATCTGACAACAGGTAACATGAAGGAGTGCACATTGTTAATTTACATATAGCCTAATACTGACTTTGAAAATCAGCAAACTTTGTCCTTTAATTATCATACATTACCAATTATCATAATTATCAAGTATTTACAATCAGGGTGTACATTTACATTTAGAGAAGTGACAATCATTTGTAAAGGTGCAACAACAAAACAAGAAATTGTATTTGTGTGAACTTCCTGACCTAAAGCCCATCACCTGTCTGTGTTTCTTTGCTTTTGGGAGGCTCCATGCATTTCACCGGTCCTGTTCTTCGCTCATGCTCTCCACCTCTCCTCGGCACTGCATTCTGCAGTAGCGCCCGCTTCCCTCTTGCACCCTCTCTGTTCCTGTTGGACTCCTCATGTCTTTCATTGTCATCTTCTGCACCTCTCCTCTCCTCTCCTCTGATCTGAACAGGTTCTCTTTCTCTCCAGTTACCCTCAATCCCATGTTAGGCATCGGCCTTTCCTCTGAGAACTGGACTGTATGCGGCGGTCTCCACCTCTCCATCCCTTATGATTCCTCTGCTCAGGCTCTGGATGTTCATGAACTGCTGCAGGCTTTGAGTCTCCTCCAGCAGCCTGGTTTTCTTGGTTCTCCTCCCTATCCCTGGGCAAAGACTCCTTTATCGATCTCTCAGCTCTTACTTTATTGGGCTTCTTCCGTCGGCTGTCTTGATAAGACTTACTTACATCTGCTTCCACAGTTGTTCTTTCCTTCTTCTCCTCATCTGTCGATCTGTTAGAAGTGGGCGTGTTAGGTCGCTTAGGACCACCAGCTCCACGGCCCCTTCCTGACCAGTCACTATCACTTCCACGTTTTGTCCATCTCTCACTCTGATGCTGACGATCATTATTGCGCCCACCATCAACCCGTCCTCCTATTTGTCTACCTCTGCCTCTACCTCTTAAGCCTCCTCTGATGGCAAGGTCAGGAGTGGGTAATGTATTGCTGGCAGGGTTTTCAAACTCATTTTGACTGTGATCAGTTGCACTGAACTGTCTAAAGTGATGATGAGGCCTAACATGTTGAGCCCTCCAGTCCTGACTGTTGTCAAGCTGCCTGTAACTTCTCCTAGAGTGGGGCTGCTTGGCTTTAGCTTGCGGTATAAACTCAGCAGACTCTGGATTCAACTTTGATGTGTCTAAAAGTGAAGACAAATGGTTGACAGGATTATTTTCTGCCCTTTGACTTTATTACTATAGCATTATCTATATAGCATGATGCTTTGTTAGCACTGGACATTATGTAGACTCTGATACTGACACAGCTTTTTTTGCAACATGCTGTAACGTCACATGGCAAAGAATAGACGTCACCTGCTTTTCTCTATAGTGTTAGAAGGTCTGTCGAGTGTCGACCAGATCACGTAGAAATATGATTCATTAATTTACTGACACTCTTTCGTGCTTTTCAATTTTTAACCAAGTTCCTTCCACTTCGACCTTATGGACGTGACGTGACGATGACTGATATTATTCTCTGACTGTGAAATAAATCGCGTAAAGTTGTTACAAAACATCTCTTTATTTTATTTGATCAAATACTGAGATAATATTGCTGAGATAAAAGGGTGAGTTCACCGTCACATTCGTAAACACACACACACACACACACACACACTTTACTACAGCTAACGTTAGCTGTGAGTAGCCATAACCGCTTACGTTACCTGTAACGAAGGCTTCAGCCATTCAGCCGGAACTCAAGACAGTTTAGACGACTGCTGAGTATGAGATAATTACACCGAGAAGCCCACAAAAAAAGAGACACAGTTTATGAATACTGGTATATTAGGAACTACACTGGACTGAGTTGGTACTAGTTGTACTGAAACTGTTTGTCCAATCAGAAGACAGAGGTCGCTGACAGAGAGACATGTGACTGTAGCGTCACAGCTATGATGATGATGACTCAATTGATATTTTACGTCTCAAAATAGGCGAGATGTAAAATGATTTTAGTTATTTTTTGTACAATTTATGGTTTTCACTCCTAATTGTATGTACTATGTTACATTACAAAAATAAAAAGTAATTTTCAGAAAAATGTTAATCAATATTAATGTGATTAGAGACAGTTGCATTTACTGATCTGTATCAAATTATACAGATCAGTGGTTGCATTCAGTATTTTTCTGAAAATCATGCACTCACTTGAGATAAATAGGCCTACACCAGTAATATTAGTAGCTTAAAGGCATAGTTCAACCAAAAATGAAAATTCTGTCATCATTTACTCATCCTCAAGTTGTTCCAAACCTGTATACAAAAGAAGATATTTTGTAGAATGAAGAATACCTTATGGACGATCACATGACTAGCAACATTTGACTCACTATTTATCAAACCTGTTTTTGTACTCAGCGGAATTAAGTAATCACTGCTGATTGTGATTAGAGCATTTATACAGTGACACCTGCTGAAACCTACTGTAGCCTATCAAATATTTTTGCAATTAAAGTGCAACACTTTCTATGTCCCAACTCCAAACCATAGAGGATAGTTAATTGTGTGCAGTTGCATGCCTTTATGTGGCCATAACATATTTACTTTGATGTACTATAAATGCATACAATATAATATATCCTTTAAAGGCCCAAGGAAATCAAAATGTAAATTTTTGGGCTTTTAGTATATTTTAGCCTTAAAGTTATCTATAAGCTAGTGTGCTCCAAAACGAAGACAAAATGCGCATTTAGAAGATATACCCCTGGTTTCACAGACAAGGCTTAAGCTAGTCCCAGACTAAAATGCATGTTTGAAACAACTTGCGCTGATGTATGTGTCAATGTGTCAGTGTCTTTGTTTTGTCTCAAGATGCACACAAGTAAGTTTTTTTTTGTTTTGTTTTCTAAGGCACGTTTAAGATACCTAAATGCCCTAATAGAAGTAATGCCTAATCCTGACTTAATCTAAGCCCTGTCTGTGAAACCGGACCATTCAAAATGTACGTTCTCTCACTTCTGCCAATATGGAGCAACAATTATGATGACATCACTCTACACTTCAGCTTCTCATCAGATTTTCAGTCTGGCCCATACAATACAATCTGTTTGTAATATATGTTACGGTCGGTGGTTTAGTCTGTCTTATGTTTCTTTCTGTTTCCCTTCCTTTTTTACTCTGGCATAGCTCTACCTCTATATGAGCGTAACATATAAATCCGTGTATCATTCGTTTAGTCGTTTTTTGATATTGAAAGTAGAAAATCTGAAAACAGTTCCTTTTTTCGTTTTTTCATTTTTTCCAAAAAACCCCCGAAAAATAAGAATTCAGCTTGATTTTTCGTTTTTCGTTCTGAGGTAGAAACATGTATAAACAGCTTGAATATTCGTTCACTACACGTGGGCGGGAATGAAACGCCCCTTTCCTCTGATTTGTCAGCCGACGATCAAAGTGTTCCGTCATCAGTTCTTCCTCAGTTCCGCACAGCAGAATAAGAGTCCTCCGCTCCTGCAGCTGATGTGCAGATTCTTATCTCGTTTATTGCAACTACATTTCATCTTTTTCTCTCAAACAACCAGACTACGAATGACTCGATAGAATCCGTTCCGGGGAAGAGCCTCGACAGTGCTTTTTTTCCGGACTGTAAAGTCACGTTTTTTATCATGAAGCACGCTGTGATTTATTTCTAAGTGACTTCATAGATTGTTACACTTATTCCTAGAGTGCGGTTGCACTCACTGGTTTGCTATTTTGCTGCGGTCCGAGTCCGACAGCGAATGTTCACTTAACTTACTTGCCTACATTCAATTGATTGCATGAAGCTGGAATAAAAAGGTTTGTGTTGTTGTTGTTTAAAAGAAGAGTCCCTGTTCTTTCTTTTGTTTAGATATTCATACACCAAAATATTATGGGGGCCATGAAAAGTTTGTGAAAATGATCAAAAAAGCTGGCAAACTTAAAACCAAACGCTGGTGGGGAAAGAGTTCAAACAGAATCATTAATTTGTTATTTAATAAAATTTTATTATGTAATCAAATTGACAGTAGCCTAGTAACACAATAGTACACAGATTACAGCATTGTCGTTGTGTATTTCACTGTCTGTCAATGTGTGGCACAACATGACGATTATGATTATCAAAAATGCAGGTCGCTAATATGTTTGTTTCCTCGAATTCTGATAGCAGACATCACTGCTGAACAGAAAATTGATCTCATTCAACAAACATTTTCTTTGAGATTATTTCACAAAATAAACATCCACTTATTCAGACCCCATAGTGTGCACTCATATACATTCAGATTCAGTGTCTCTCACTCACACACACACACACACACACACACACGCACACGCACACGATAATTTTTCTGAAAATAATCAGGTCTTCCAGTGAAGAAAGTTGATAAAAATAGAATTTAGACCTTGATTTTTGGCGAGCCACCCTGTTATGAGGATAAAAAAAAGAGGAGGAAAAATATCCCTTGCATGCATTATTAAAAACGCCTAAAAGACATTGAAAAAGAAAATAAACTTAGAGGAACTGCCCCAATGCATAGGTTTGCTAAAATAATCAAACAGAAGACAAAATATCTACTACTGTCCATTCAACAAGTTGTACAGTCTTAAGGAAATGTTTTTCAATTGTTTTCATTCTATATATTCTGTTTGTGTGTAATGACAGTTCTTTGGTCACAATACTCAAAATGTCTTTAGGATACATTTTTAAAGGAGAAGGTAATACAATGTGCCATAACTAAATCAGTTTTATAAGAATAAATATTGTAAACCTTCAAAAGCAAAATCCCCATTATTATTGAACACAATGGAAATTATTTAGAACATAGCCTATGTTCATCATATACAAGGTTGTAATGTGTTGTTTCTCTCATATCGTAGAGTAATAATTCACATTTTTGAAGTCAAACTGAATTCATTATTGCAGTTTTCAATTCCACTGCTTCTAATCTTTGAAACTGAGATGACCTTGACAGCAGAGGGAGAGCTCTATATCAAATATTATATAACAACTCAACGTAAGGACTGTCAGTGTAAGGGATCGTGTACCGCAATATAATGACAAAAACTACAACAGAAAAATCAAAACAAAGACACACACACACACACACAATCTCACAAGCGCCTGTCTTGTAAATATGCATTAGTAACACAAAATTAAACTTGAAAAAAGCGATATATGTGCGTTAAGTGGATATGTGCAAAATGTCCTAAATGGTTGGAATATGGATGAAAAATGTTAATCAATACTGTTGGCACATTTGTTCACAGAACATTTTCCAATTGTATCCAAACAAGAGGAAGAGACACAGTATCTATAACTGTGGAAAGGTCATCCAACATACTCCAAAACATCAGTTCAAATCAAAGAGATAAAATCATAAGCGAATATGACAAAAATTATTTGGAAAACAAACATAAAAACCCTACAAAACCCATTTTAAGATATATAAAGGTCTATATAATGAAATCTCTGAGAGGCACATCAAATCAGAGAATCAAACGTAACTGCCTTCAGTTCAATGGCGATTTTGAGGGTGAAAGGTCAAAGCCTCATCCAGTACAATCAAGGTTTCCAGAGCTGCTCTCCACGCATGACAGGAACCGAGCAAAGCCGCTGAACGATTCCTCTGAATGTAGATGTTTTGTTCGGAGTGTTAAAAACTGGACCCAAGCATTTGTTTTGAGGATGCCTCTTTCATTCAAACACCACACCCTCACTGTTTTCAGTTTCGTCAGTGTTCACGGGGGTTGGTGGAACGCTATGATTTGAGATGTATGGATTTGTAGCAAGACACCAAGAAGGTTGCTGGGCTGTGTGTTACTTAAGATGTCAAAGGTCAAATCTCAGCACTGCTCTGATTCAATAAAGCCTTCTTTTTCTTGACCCATAGGCTCTACCTCTGCATATGCTGGATGACCAGAACCTCGACGAAATTTCATCGCTGGCCATCGGCTGGGACGTCTCTGTAAATGTATGAATTTGATAATGAAATATACTGTATATATATTTTTAAATATGCACTCCCCATCAATGTCAATACATACATATTCTACTCTACATGTATTAAGATACATACTTCTTTTTTTTTCAAGCCAACAAACATTCTTGACTTAAGAATAGTTCACTTAAAATGAAAATTGTGTCATCATCAATTGTGTCATAGTATGGATGTTGATGGAGTCCATCAACTGTTTGGTTACTGACATTCTTCAAAATATCTTCTTTATGTTCAGCAGAAGAAATAAATTCATACAGGTTTGAAAAAGCTTGAGGGTGAGTAAATGATGACAGAATTTTCATTTTTAAGTTTTTAAACTTGAACAGTTTGCAGTTATTGAATCTCTGCATCCCTTTTTTGCTTTTAATAAGTAATAGTTCACACAAAATGGCAATATTGTCATATACTCACCATCATGTCATTCCAGACCTTTCCAGAATGTCTTGCCTTTGCAGAGCAAACAATTAATTTTAACAACAATGAATGAGCAAAAGCACCATAAAATGTTCTTCCCTGATGAAAAATAAAGCATTGCTGGTCACCAGCATAAGGTATGTTTTGCAAGCTGGTTTCTGGTTTGCTGGTCACCAGCATGGGAAGCAGGAGTGCTGTGGACCAGCTACACCTCAATTTGCTTGAGACCAGCATTACTATACTGGCCCACCAGCAAGACCAGCACTATACCAGCTCTAACCTGGTCTACATTATATTTCAAGATCATTTTATCAAGTATGCTTAAGTAAAGTTCAAGTATATTTAAAGTATAGCCTACTTTATGTAGTAAGTATGCTAATATCAATGTACTAGAAGTATACTTGTCAGTGTACTGTTTCAATACTACTTGGGACAAAATTGGCCCACACTTATTGTATAAAAGTATACTTTTAAGTATACTTTAAGTGTAACAGTAAACTTTGAGTACACAACTAGTCTACAACTAAGTTTTGAACTTAAAGATATACTGATAGTTTACTAGTCAAATACATGTAGCACATTTTTTAATTTATGAATGTAAACTTTGTAGTATTCTCCAAGTAAACTACTAGTTTAGTAGATTTATACTGTAGGTTACACTTTATTTCGATAGTCCACTTTAGACATTCTACTAACTATAAGTAACTTTTCAACTACATGTCAACTAACTCTCATTAGAGTATAAGTAGACTGTAGTAGACTGTTAGGTGTTAGGGTTTGGATTAGGAGAATAAGTTGACTTGTAGTTGCCAAGTTACTTATAGTCAGTAGAATGTCTGTTGGGGGACCAACTAAATGAAGTGTTAAGCAGATATTAAGGAGACAGTCTACTAATACTATAATGACAGTTAGTTGACATGTAGCTGCAATTTTAAATTATAGTTAGTAGAATGTCTAAAGTGGACTATCGAAATAAAGTGTTACCAATTTATACTGCAATTATACTTGTAAGTTTTTATTTATTTAAGTGCACATAACATCATACTTATAGTTTACTATACTATTCTCCGATTTAGGTATTCATTTTTTTATATACCTTTAACTCTTTCCATTTTAAAAACATTTTATTCTAGCTTCATACATTCTTTTTTATCAACACTTGAATGTGGGTACATTTATTAAAAAAGCAACATTTTGTATTAACACTCGAATGTGGGCAAATGTAATAAAAAAGCCACAAAGCTGGGAAAAATTTTTTTTCTTAAAAGACTACATCGGATGGGATTCAGAACGATGATCAAAACATAGATGGAGTCGATCGAATCCATAAACACCCCCAAAGCTTCACAGTCATTTCCTCTTCATAGGTTCAACATTTCATACGGTAACATTAGGAAATTTAGATTTATATGCTGTTTAATGTTTGATGATTGCGTTGTTTTATATTTACATAAGCAATCTTTTATCACTTGTTTCTGCTTCTTCTTCGCTTGTGTTTTGATCCAGAGATTCTGTACTTTTCAAAGGTGCGTAATAGTGCCCCTACCGTATAACAGTGAAAACACGGCTAATCGGAAAATTCAGTCAATGGCGGGGAAAGAGTAAAGTAGATTAAAAGTACATTTCTATGTACACTACCAGTAGCATATACACAAAAATTCAGATAGTCAGATTTAGGAACATATCAGTTTTCTTTATAAATCAATATTTTTCAAATAATGTAAATTTATAAGACAGTATGTAAAAAAATGTGAACTAAAGTATTTAATAGGCTACTCAATCACAATATTAAACACAACTACAAGCCAGTACACTTAGAATACTTAATTATACTTTTAAGTATATCTTGATCAAAAGATTAGTACAAGTATAGGACAAAAATACACTTTTATGTCAGTATAACTCAAGTATACATAGGCTAAGTGTACTTTAAAGTACTGTATATTTATGAGAAGAACATAACTGAAAGTTTACTTTCTTATTTTTTTTGTTTAAAAGAAGTATACTAATAGCACACTTGAATAAACTTCTTTTTTGTAATGGAAACCAGCCTGGACCAACACGGAACTCATGCTGGTTTATGCTGGATTTTTCAGCAGGGTTTCACAGAAATACGGTGAAACGAATCACACAGAATTATTTGTTCACAAATCTTTTTCACTTCTTTTATGGTGCTATTTTTTTCAACCTTTTTTAGAGCTTGAAAGCTTCTGTACCCATTCATTATAATTTGTAAGAGCATGGAAAATAAAGACCAGCACACTTCACAAATTCTCCTTTTTTGTTCCATGGACAAAAGTAGCTAGACCATTTTAAATGTCTTTATTAGGTGAACTATATCTTTAACTAAAACCTACACATTCTCACCTCAATGAAGAAGAGTCCCGCAGCAGAGCTCGGGTGGTGGTAGACGTAGACGGTCACCAGGACGATGGCCACCATCACGAGCAGAAGCAGGATCATCCCAAGAATCAGCCCCATGTGCAGGGGGCGAGTGCTGTTCTCTGCTGTGCTTTTTGCTGCAGCAGCTGAAACACACATTATACCGTATTTAAACTTCTTAACACTGATGCATTCACTCATACTGTCAGAATGAATCAGTCTGTCTTTGTACACACATAACTGCACTGCTTGTAATATTCTCAATGAGGATGAATCAAAAGTGGAGGCTCTTTTTCCCCCCAATCTCATCCTTGCCTCAAAAACCTAAAAGGGTATAGCTGAGGCTGGAGATCTCCAAATCAGGGTGGATCTCCAAAATAGGGTGTGGCTTCCTCCTATTGACAGACAGACACATGACACGCATGTGTAATTTTTTCAAACCAATTCAGTGCAAACTCTGCCGCACAGCCGATTCCTTGGTCATGTCAATCACAGTGCTGATTTCCTACACAATGCTACAAATAATCCTAACAACTAAACCTACCCTAAACCTTAACCTTAACCATTGAAATTGACAGCAGGGTGGGATTTGCGCTGAATAGCGTGCTAAAGAAAATGGCAGTCCAGGAGATATAAGTAGTTAATAAGATCATATGAAATGAGATCACCGAGCCGGGCCGGCTGTAACTCCCCAACCGGACCTCACCAGACAATGGGACCTTTTTAGTTGCACCCAGCGTCACTGCCCCCTTATACCATGTGAATCTCGAGCCTCGGGACGCCCCGTCGCTTAGAACAAAGAAATAGAGCACAACTTTCCCACATGTAAAAGTAACTTTTTATATTAGATAAACTAGAAACAATGTGTAATTTACACATTTTTATTTTTAAATGTAAGTCTGTGACAATTGGCTGAGCCAGAACCAATGGTGTACAGTAGTCTCCCCTTTAGGAGGTTCTGCCCACTTTTGGAGTTCACGCCCCATTTTGGAGATCTCCTGCCTGCAGCTGTACCTATTGAAGAAACCAGTAGAAGGTTGAATCTTGTAGTTCGTCTTTTGAACAGAAGAGAGCACTGTCTCCACAACTAATTTATACTGTTTGGGTTCCTGTGGCTTGTGTATCTGTCCAACAGGCAGATAAAAGATTGATGGTAGAGAGTCATTGCTGTAAATCTTAATTTTGTATTTCGGACATTTCAAACCGGCCCCAGTGAGAAGAAAGATTTACTGTGGTCTGCAGTTCCTGTGTTTTTGCACTACAGCCAGGCTCCTATAAAAACCTGCTGAGCAGACTCTGTGGCAGCTTTGAGACTACCAAATGTGTAGGAGAACCTCATTCTTTTTCTTACAGTGTTGGTTATAAATGTACAGATGCCATTTGGATCTGCTTTATCTAAATGTAAATCATACAAACTGTATGTCTAAAAATGCACTACCATTATGTAGTTACATCTAAATTAACTTACTTTATACAGATATATTCAATATAAGTAAATTAACCTGACTACATTAGGTTACATGAAATCTACAAAGGAAGATATTTTGAATAATGTTTCAACTGTTTTTTGTCCATTTCGGATCCTAATGACATTCTTTTTATGGACAAAAACCTCTGTAACTCCACTTTATCTTTCATTTTATACATCTGTGGCTCCATGATCAGTGAAAACATCTCTGCACATACTGTATCTTGACAGGGTGTCATTGCTCTTCTTTTCTGTCAATAACTTTATTCTACATTGTTATATTTCATTTGAATATTGCATTGCATTGCTATATCCTTACAGTAGCCTACCCACATACTGCTCCTTACTGAACAGTTTTGCAGTTTATATGTAATGCTTTGACTCATGTAATTTTTTGGCTCTGTATCTCTTTTGTCAATACTTGAACTAATTTTCTTAGGTCCAGAAATGTCTGATAAACGACTGACTTTTTTTATCTATCATGAAAAGCCAATATAAAGTGTATTATACAGGTCTTTAAGTCAAAGGGTGCCAAAATGATTGACAGACATTACAGGGAAGAAGGGAAGAACTAATAATGAAGCAGGGTTTCTGTTGTTATTCATTACAGCCAAAAGTGCCCATGCCCACTTAAGCATAATGGAAGTCATTTATTTTCAATAAGAGGGGGACTGAAGCTTGGCAGTCAAAGACAGCCTGGCTTGATGATTGTCATACTGAAACAAAATACAGAAAACTGTGACCAGTCAGTGTGCTGTGACACATGTGGATCAGTCATCACTCTTTACCTGATGCCTTCAAATACCATTTTAGACTTCAGTGAAACTGAATAGTGCCGGCGGTACTAATGGAGACATTTTGTTGAAATCAGTTTTAAAATCAAATGTGATTTTTTCGAAGCCTTGGTTTCACTAATTTAATTGGCACAGACCCCAAGCTCCAAATCTCCTCCTAAGAAAATATTCCAGATTCACCTTCATTACAGTGTAAAGAGATGGTAAAATTAGCACCCGTCCAGTCACAAAAGGACAATTTCAAGAGGTCTCCTCTTAAGGTTAATTACCAAGAGACAATGCTGTTCTTTAGTGACAAGCCTAACCATGGGATTTTTAGCATGAAGATTTTATTATATAATTATATTATATATTTTTAGCATGAAGGTGCATGTTATTTTAATTATATACATTTACAACTGACTGTAGGACCAGAAGATATTGTAAACAGTGCAGAGACTGGCTATTGTAGATTATAAGTAATCTGGTAGGCTGGAGAAGTCATGATGTCATGAAATACTGACATTGTACACTGAACACACTGGCTGTTGTCAGACTCCTTTGTGCATACAAAACTCACTAGATTATTACAATTGATGGCAAAAAGAATGTTTGGAAATGTAAACTGATATTTCCTACTGACACACTACAGCTAAATATATAAATAACTGGCTTAAAACCATTTTTTTTGTGAAAATACTAACGTGCCAAAGATTTTTGCACAGTACTGTGTTATATATATATATATAGAGAGAGAGAGAGAGAGAGAGAGAGAACGAGAGAGAGAGAGAGAGAGAGAGGAGAGATAGAGAGAGAGAGAGAGAGGGAGAGAGAGATAGAGAGAGAGAGAGAATATATACAGTATATGTTCGGTTTTCATGTTTTATGGGCACATTCTATGACATAATGATTTTTTATACAGTATATTCCAACCCCTAACCCTAAACCTACCCATCACAGAAAACTTCCAGCATTTTTATATTTTCATCACTTAGAATCATTTATAAGATGTATTCCTCCTCTGGAACATAAAATGGTCCCCACATGGACAAGGATTTTAGATATTGACTTCTTTGTGTTGCCAACATTTTGTTCCCATAACATATGATATACATGAGAACCACACACACACACACACACACACACACACACACACACACACACACACACAGTATGGCCTTATTTGTACATAAGCAGGAAAAATGGATGTTATTTATCAGAAAAGTGAGATCAGAGTGATGCAGCGTATTGCTGTGTGGTTCACAGACGCACACTGATACCACATACACTGAGCAACGATAAGATCTTACCTCCATGTCTTTGAGATGTAGCGCAATCTTGGTGTCGTCTATAAAAATAGATGAGAAAAGAGACAGAAGGGGGGAGAGAAAACATTTGTAGAAAAATAAAGCTAATTTTACATCTAGACAGTTTCTCTCAATTGTAACATCATAGACCCTAAAAAAAACTCACGTCTAAACAACTGTAAATGGGTCGCACATGTGTGTGAGGATAATTTCAAAGAGACTGGAGAATATGTTTGTGATTGGAGAACAAGTTAATTTATAATAAATTTTTAATGAGCAAACCACTCCAAGATTCTTAAGCTTTCTGGTGATCTGAAAAGATTCTGTCTGAGACAGACAGGTCAACATCTACTGTAGGCAATTCTGATGAGAACTGAAACCGAAATGAATGAAGTAGCACAACTACTGCTGATGCTGAGGGACCTGATGCTGCTGTAGTATCTGCTGTAGCCAGTGGCATTATAGCAAGAAGTCAAGCTTCTCATTTACATCATGTAACATCAAAGCTTTTCATTCACATACATGCATCATCACCTGATTAACTGCAATACTTCACACACAGATCAGAGTCAGAGATGGAGAGAAGAAAGTTAAATCTAGATGACTGTAATAGACAAATTATATCCGGTAAAAATGTTAACCTTAAAATGTGATTCAAGCTGTTAACATAATAGACGTTATACAGGTAAAATCAACATTACATTAAGTTAAGTAATGCCAACAAAACCTAAATGGTAAATTGTCACCATTTACTCAACAAAACCTATGCTTGTGGAACACAAAAGAAAGTATTGTTGTTGTTTTTTTGGTCCATACAGTAGAAGTCGTGGTTTGGTTACTAACATTCTTCAAAACAACTGCTTTTGTGTTAAAAAAAAAAAGAATATCATACAGGTTTGGAATGACATGAGGGTGAGTAATATGAGGGTGACATAATTTTAATTTTTGGGTGACCTATCCTTAAGGTAACAAATGCAGGTTACCACTTTTTACAGTGTACAGCAGGTCACAGTTTTATAGTAAATGTACTTAAATGCAGCATTTTAATTTCTTGACTATTCGATATGGATCTCTCAGCTTTTTAATTTAGTTGTCATAATAACGTAAGAGAGCAGTTAATGAAAAAAAAACATTCAGTAATGAATGAGGGATGAAGAAAAGAGTGTGTAAACAAGAGTTTTATGCCTTTTCAATGACCTCATAACTCACTGTCTTATTGAGCATTCTGAGAAACTGTTAATTATGAACAGATTGTTTCATGTACTGTACTTAATCACTTTAAGTGGACTCCTGGCAACCCTGAGACTAATGTAATCTTTGTAGCCAGATCTTTCCCTGCCTGTAACAACAAAGAACGGTAGTGCCACTGACTTGTACGAAGAGAGCTAGACTGCCTTTCATTTTAAGACATGACAGAAACAAATAGAAACATCAAATACCAACATCATCTTTTATATACAGCATATAGCTCTACCCAAAGTGAAATCTCACTGGCCTATAAAGTCCCACTCCTCATAAATTGCATTAAACCTCAAATATGTTCACATTGGCAGTGACTTTGTGGCATCACACTGTATTTTTGCTTTCAGTACAAACAGACAAGAAACTTGTCCTTGGACATATTTGGTCACGTGTTACATTGACAGCTGAACTGCTCAGTGCCCGAGTAATAATTAGAAGGGGAAAAAATCTGACTTGTGAACTAGACCAAACAATAAGGAAAAGTGATTAAAAAAACCTTTTTCTTGTGCTAAAGTTTGGGTACTGCTATTGCTATAAATATTCATAAGTGTATTCATAATTCAGAGATGAGATTGATAATTTATGCTGTGTTGTTTACTGTCTGATAATGTGTTTGTGCCTATCACAAAGAAAAACAGAACAAAGCAAACAGCATGAGGTCAAGGTTCTATAACAGTTAAAGAGTATATGGATGAGGGTCCACCCTCGGTGTATATTCTTTGTAAGTGACAGTGTTTATTTAAAGAGAGATTCTTGTGTGCCGCTGGAGGAGAATGAACAGCATATTATCTATTGAACGGCATTTATGAGTAACCCCTTCAGCTACATTCTAAATGTTCTTCAACACAGAACATTTCTTCTCCAGGAATTGATTTTCCCAATACTCAGGCACAAATAAGCCTTTCTTTTTCCGTGTCTATTGATTTATGAAGAACCCATTGGTGGCCTCTTAACATTATCCTGCTGCATTCTTACCATGAGCAGTCACTTGTAACTAATGGTTTAGATCATTGACCCGCTGGTTTCCTTTTGTCAGAGGATTGTAACATCAGTTTCATGATCCATATTTCAATCTTAAGTGGTATGTGTGTTGGTTCAGGTACGACAGTACCTTCTGTTGGTATGCTGGTCGGCATGTGCAATGGGGTTTGAGAAGAGTGACACTCAGTAGTCCCTCTGTTCCTTGTGGTAATGTTATCAGTGGACGCAGTGGTCAGTAGATTGAGATTGGTAGTGTTGATGATGTCACAGGTGTTATCCTTTGTCTGCAAACGAAAGACAGGTTAAATGATCAATCTGACAAATCTAAAGTACGGTTTAGTTATGATGCAGGCTTGCATTTGGTTTAACGATCTAAGCGCATGGTCTAAAGTGCAAGGCTCAAGTGCACTTAGGGCGTGTTCGAATCCACTTTTGCTAGTTTAACGACGGGTAAAAGGGTTGGTCTAAAAGGGTTGTCCCTATTCTCTTAATTAGTAATGGGTGTCCATTACTAGTTTTGGGCGTAACGTGCAATAAACCAATCAGAGTCTCATCTCCCTTTCCCTTTAAAAGCCAGTTGCGCTCGCACCATGGCGGATTCGCTATTTACATGGCGGAATTTGCAAGCGGAAAGACTGAACGCTTCTCTAGCGAGGAAACGGATCTACTCATGCGCAAGGTTAAAGTGCACAAGCAGACCATTTAGTGGACAAGCTGGATTCCACCATATCTTTATGTACACAATAATAATCTTTTACATTGTAATCCTTTTATGTTTAATATTTGGCATGTTTGTATGCTGCTGCGGGTCCCTGAGGGTGTAAAAGCAGAGTGTAAACGCGTTGTGCACCTCCTATAGGTACACATTACTAATGTGCCCTTTAAATAACAAAAATAAGATACTGCGCAGTCTATTTCTGTTGCCTCAAAATAGCAATGCTCCAACAATACGCCTGAACACACCTCGTTTTCAGACCAGCACGGCCATGGGTGCGCAAATGCATTTGCTATATAAACAATGTGGCGCAGGACGTGAAAATTATAAATGCGTCGGGCTGAAACTAGCAAAAAACACTTGCGTCGCGCCTAGCGCCGCATTGCAGACAATATTTTATTATCTAAAAACTAGGGCTATCAATTTAACATGTTCATTTAGTGCAATTAATAAATAAAAACAGTGTTGTAAAAAAAATAACACTATTATAAATATTTTGAGCATCAAAATAAAGTGTTAGCAGATATTAAGCAGACAGTCTACTTGTCACGGTGTGGAGCAGGCAGAAGAAGATGAGGGTTTCAATGCAAACTTTTACTAACAAAATACAGACAGGCAGACGGTTCTCTCACACACACTTAGTAGGATGAAGATCAGACGATGAACAAGGCAAAACACAGGTCTTAAATACATGGGGAAACAAATCAGGGAAACGAGACACAGCTGACAAGACTAATGAGGTGACAGGTGAGACAGATGAACTAATGAGGGTTGCCATGGAAACAAATGAGTGGCGGGAAACCAGACAAACAAAGTACAAACATACACTGACACTACTATTACTCTAATGAGAGTTAGTTGACATGTAGATGAAAAGTTATTTATAGTTAGTAGAATGTCTAAAGTGGACCATTGAAATAAAGTGTTACCAAATAAACACACAATCAATGCCCTTTTACCCAAATTCCAACAGCCAAAGACGCTAGTCTGTACAAACTAATAAAGCTAAATAAATAATCTGTTGTAAATAATCAAATGTTTACAGCTCACAAAGCTAAAACACATTTTTAGACACATTACTAATTACTTAGTGGCCTTCACTGTATAAGCAGTATTTTAGAAAGGCAGAAGACAAAGAGAAAGAGAGAAAGAGAGCATAGGTATCCTTATCATGTAGGCACAGAGATTTAGGTTAGAAACCAACACACATCCACAAACAAACCTCATCTGGGCAACTGTTATCCACCCAGTCCTGCCGATGGCGATCAAAGCCACTGGAACACCTGACATGAAAAATGATAACAGGTCATTAGTATTTTAAAGACAGCCAATAAACACGCAAACATGATCTCCATCTTTTATAGATCCCATCGGTGGCCAATGCAGGGAAATCCTATTAAGTCTTCACTCTTCTAAGAAAAAATTTAAGTGCGTGTTCCAGGAAAAATACTTCTTACAGGTTTAAATAATCAAAGGGTGAGTAAATCATAAACATGAAAACGAGTCCTCCATGAAACTTCCGTTAAAAACACACTTCACTGTGGCCCAGAACAGGAAATTCAAAACGGTGAAATATACTGAGGACTGTCTACAGCAGTATATCACTGATAGATGCTGGCTTAGAGAGTCAGGAATAGGCAGTACAGCTAGTATTTCTTTTCCTCCTCCTGTGCCTTCACATTTCTTGAACACATGGCGCATAATGGGCTTTGGCTGCTTGGCATTCCAGATGAGATACAGTCACCCTTACTCCATATCTTTCAGCAATTCCCCATTCTCCATTTATCTTTTTGTGACATATTATCTCTTTTCAGTTCAGTACCATTCACCATCTACACATTCATAGCATCTCTCTCCTTCTTTCTTCCTGATATATTAGGGTTAGAAAACACACATTTGCTTCTCAGTCACAGATGGTAAACCATGTTCATTTTATGTGTGCGTGTTTGTATGAGATTTTTATTTTGCTTGTCATGGCTTGTCACTGTAAACAAAAATCAAAGAATCCTTCTTTTTTTGTGCTTGCAGAACTAATGATTTTATACAAGCGTTGATATAAATGGACAAAACAATTAAGTAAACATGGAAGAAATAGTTTCATCTATCCAACAAGGTAGTATAATCCGACAGTCTATGGAAACCGTGTGTCTCACAGCATTTTTAACTCCGCTCTTGTAAAGGGTGGGTGAGAGTCAGAGAGTCATAAACACAAGACACTGCTTTTAAACACATGACGTGTTCTTTGGAAAGAAGAGCCATGACCAGTGGTTAGGCAGTGTGTGTCTAACTGAAAGCTTTGGATTAGAGATTTCATGATCCACGAACAGGAAGCAGAGCTCTGCACACACACACACACACACACACACACACACACACTCCTCTATGGCCTCTACGGGCCAAAGATGAATACAACCGTTGGCTTTGCGAGGCATTTCATTTTCACATTGTAATTTTGTTGCTCTTTTGTGGAGGCAGAATTTTTTTCTTTATTTCCTTTACATTCGTTCATTCATCTAAACTTCTACCCAAAACAACTTGTTAATGAGTATTCATTTTCATACTGTCCATTTTCATGTTGTGATGCTTAAATTTATAAGTAGTATTTGTAGTAATTATCAGTTTATCGGGCCAGATTAATATCGGTGCATCCCTAGGGAGAAAGTAACATGACAAATGACATAATATAAAGCTTTTGAATTGACAAGTGCAAAATGTACAAACTAGATTTCAAATGATTTAATTATTTAGTAAACAAATTTGATTTTGTGTAATTTACTTTTATAGCTTTGCCATGGTCATTATGTCTGCTTTCATTTTCTCTCCTAAGCAGTTACCCCAAGCCCTGATGAATCAAGAAAGGAAGACAAGTAAAAGAGAAATATATCTGTCTGGATTTGAGGTTGCCCATGGCGGCGGCCACATCCTTCGTCAGCACTTCTCCAGCCTTTCATAATCTCATTTACATGTTAATGGCTGTAAATGCAGTCAGCTCAAATTTATTCTGATCCAGTAATAATCTGACCTTGAGGGTGAAGGGATGCTTTTCCAAGTATGCAAATCTTGTTTTTAATGCACATAATCATTACTAATACACTCATCTGCTAAAGTAATTTCATTACTTCAGAATATTGAAATATGAAAGATATTATGTGAAACACCCTGCTATAGTTTGCACTATTCTGTTCTGATACAGCTTGTTTTGTTGTGTGTGTGTGTGTGTGTGTGTGTGTGTGTGTGTACAGGATTATATTACATTGTGAGGACCAAATGTCCCCACAAGGATAGAAAACCAGAGATTACCTACATTATGGGGAGCAGCCAGAGGTCCTCTGTGATGGGTAGGTTTGGGTGTAGGGTTAGTGTAAGGGGACAAAAAAAATACCATTACGCCTATAGAGAGTCCCAACAAAGATAGCAAAGTATGTATGTGTGTGTGTGTGTGTTAGTCAACTGCATCTGACTTCAACTGCTCTCTCCAAAGACAAGCGGTAAACTGTTGATAAATTGCGTTGGGAGGATCAAACTGTCAGTTATTAGCTTAAATCAACTGAGCTACCTGCATTTACTGCATCATTAGCCTGCTCTTTCTTTCTTTCTCTCTCTCTCTCTCTCTCTCTCTCTCTCTCTCTCTCACTCACTCACACACACAAACACACAAACACACACACAGAGAGCCTTCATCATGCCAAAAAAACTTTAATTACCGCAGCAATTTCTAACTCGGCATTGTTTCCATAACCTTCAGCCAAACAAAAATGGTTATGCATATTGATGAAGTCTGAATTGAACTCCCTTGTCTACCAGGAGAAGATTCAACACTCAGCGTTCCCATTTAATTATACAATCCAGCCGGTTAAGAAGCAGGTTTTCAAGAGTGGATGGAAAAACCAGGCTCCCACAGACATTGAAAGGCGTGTTTGTGCTTTGCATCATTATGTATGTAATGATTCATAGAATAACAAATAGCACTAGAAATGCTACAGCTCAAAAAATGTGTGCAGCACATATGCACTTGATAAAGGGAAAAAGTTAAACTCCTCTAACACAAGCAAACTGGCCTTTTTCCTCTTTCTGCCAATCAAAGACCAAATCTCACAATAAATGCCAACTGGGATATTATATTCCTGAATCCCTCAGAGTATGTGTATGCAAGTGTGTGGGTGTGTATGCATGTGTGTGGGTGTGTGTGTATGGCTTGAGTATGAGAGTGAGGGATTGAAAGAGTTACCGATGGAAGGATTGCCAGGAAAATAAAGCAGAAGGAGGTCAGCTGTCTCGGTCTCGTCTGTTCTTTGGTATGTGATCTACAGAAAAAAGCTGTCTGGGTTCGGGAGGTGAGAGCTCGGGCATGAATCAGCAGGAATGTGACTTTATTTTCCCTCTTTCTCACATTAAGGGAAAAAAGTCTTGGTATGAAAGATTCTCTGCCACATTGGAAGTAATATTACTTAGGAAAATGCGATGCAAGATGCAAGAGAGATTTCATTAATGGTTTACACATGATGTTTTCAATTCATTTCAATTTTTAGGCCATTTTTATATACAAAGGCAATCTTGTAACATTGTGACTGTTAAATTAGAAGTGGTGAATTATCTCCACACATCCTGTGAATGTCTGTGTTGAGAGTGCTTCTGTTTCAGCAACTGCTGACAGAAATGACTTCCCTCGTTCTCTGCACCACCTCAAGGCAAGCGGTCTGAGAACTTTAATTCCAGTAAAATGAATGTGGGATAATGGAAAGAGAGACGAATGAAGAGTGGTTTGTTTTCTTACCTATTGAGCCGGTGACACCAGCTGCAGTTGAAGTTAATCTGAGATGCTAAGCAAGAAGTGCAGCTTGTGAATTGAAGACATGCTGCAAAAGAAAAAAAGAGACAGAAAATGCTTCAGCACAGAATCAATCAAGAATAGAGCAAAAGGCTAATAGGACAATGAACTGGATTTTCATATGACTTGAGAGAAATGTTGAGTACAACTGTACAACTAATATAAAATCTGAATTTGTAGATAATAAGTACAACAGTATAAGCTTCTATTCGCTATGAGGTAATTCATATTTATGTTGTTATGGTATTTTAAGATTATATACATGTATATATAGCCTGTGTGTGTGTGTGTGTGTGTGTGTGTTCAATGGCTTACTGGGTAGCGGCATCATTTCTACAGCTGTACTGTTGGTAATTTTGGTCTTTAACAGCTCCACTCTGTGATACCATAGATAGTCTTCCTCCGCACATCTAGAGCCAACAAATACACATTACAATTATGTAATCATGTGAATCATCTGAATTGTTGAAACTACTGTAACACAAGCAAATCGAGGCACTGCCTCTTAATTAATACAGTACTTTCACTTGTTTAATCCACCTAATTTTTACTGTAAGAGTGGGCATGGCCATTATTAATGGATAGGGATCAGGATAGGAATATTAATTCCTCTGAGGAGGCAATGGAAGCTGTGCCTTGTCAAAAATTGGATGAGAAAATCATCCACAGTACAAAAATAAATCAAAGCGAATCTTATTAAAAGATGTGTTGGACAGTGTCACTTTAGAAAAAGGAGTGATTTATACAGTGACAGCAGAGGTTAAAGTAACAAGGGAAGGAGGCATCTCTCTTGCCTAAATCAATTTAGTTTTAACAGATGCCCTAAAGTGTGTTGTGGGTTTGGTGGGTACAATTAAGAAAGAATGGGGAAAAGTTACATGAGAGGAGGCAATGGCTCCATCGCACTATGATTGGTTATTGTGCTGTTCACACAATAATCCCATATCTGATTTTTCGTGCTCGTTCTATATCAGAAAATCGGTCTGAATGAATAAATAATGGTGTTAATAGGAAGACTATTTAAAAAGTATACAACTCACATAGATATCACCACTTTGTCATGTCCAAATCAATCTTGAAATGACTTGATCAGTGAGGGGTTTTTTTTGTGAGCAATCAGCTTGATGATAATAGCCTAGAGATACATCCTGTGTCTGTGACCATTGTGACACCTGCAGTGTTTACTGAGCTTTGATGACTGAAGATCTGAAAATAAGTTGACTATTAAAAATAACTATTAAGGCATTAGTTTACAAATAAAATATACACAAAATTTGTTACTGCATTATTATGGTTCATATTTTGGAATAAATGTAAAGATGTTTAAAAACATTAGATTTAAAAACACTTAATAAAATACTTAATAAAAAGAACAATTGGTAATGTAAAAAAAAAAAGAAAAAAAAAATATGTATTGGTTGTTGGTTTTTATGATAGTGTAATAATGTTTATTTATTTAACCTAGAAAATTTGTCAACATTAAGCATAACTGCAACATGAATTTACACATGTAACCAAAAAGATGTCCCATATTTATTTGAATATCTCACATAATCACATGAGCTTGAAGATTAGTTAATTCAGGAGTACAGCCATATACCTGATTATTGAAGGGAGTGCACACTTATGCAGTGAAGTTATTTTAAGTTATTTTATTTCTGAAATGGGTCACATTTCATAGGCATTGTATAGGGTGTCATTTTTACATTAAATGTGCAAAAGTTCTGATATGATTTTTATATCCATTGAGCTTCTGCATTGACAATGAGGTGGATAACTCTAGAGCCACATGCTCTTTCAAAACAGAAACATTTTTTGGACGTTATCCACAATTGTGCAATTGTCCTAGTCTGTTTTCTTTGAAGAAGACAATAATTCACTCAATTACCTTCATTCTACAAATAGATGGAGACGTTTCATTTCATATCAAATGATGGGAATCATTGGCAAAAAAATGTAAAAGAAGTAAAATTGTTTGAGGTCAGCAGAGACGGACAAAATCACATTTGAGTGGACAACTGCACGAGGCAGTAGAGTGCACTGAATGCATGTAAAGGTATCAAACGCTCTTTTAATGGGATGTATGATTCACTGTAGTGAAATACAGTACATTTCGGAAAAACATTTCGGTGTTATTTGAAAAGTTTCCCGTCTTTGGCATCTCTAACATTTATTACTCTTAAAAAAGAATTAAAAATGCAATGGGTGTACTATTATACATTGGTTATTCAGTACTCATACTCAGTTTTTAATGACATGACTTTTCATAAATGGCTGATCAACCAACATTAGTTTGATGTGCTTCATCTGAAGGTATTTCAGTATGTAGGCCAAATGTAATAGAGAGTTTAAGTTAAGCCACCCATTATTGACACATGCTGGATCAAATGCATGTACGGATATAACTGCACATGCTGATGCAATCAGTGAACATCATCTACCTGATTGGTAGCTGAATTACCTAAAGCAGTGAAATGGAAAACTGAATTAGAATGAGAAGAGGCTGGGTAAATATAGCAAGTTTTCTATGTGTATGTGTGTACAGGTTTGATTATACTTCAAAATTCAAAAACCTTTTTAGTGGTCCTAGCTTTTTGAAAGACTCATAAATCATGCAAACCGTGTTTTGTTTGAACTTTACTGATACCTACAGGTTTGTGTCAAGCGTTTGGGTCACCTCTATATAAAAACAATGTCCTCTCTAATAGAATAAAACCAAAATGTGTTTTTTAGGTGTGTATATGGCTTTTCATGTGTCAGCCTCTGGCTGAATGTGTACGGTAAGGTAAAATTTCTCTGATAACATGAATGTGTGTCTGTCTGCAGCTGAGGAAGTAACTGTCTGACCTTGCTGAAAGCAGCATCGTTGGTGTATTAATACATAAAAGAGTGGTTCAACTTTAAGACAGGAGATTGCAGCTTGTTCATTGAAGGCTGTTTTTCTCTTCCTGTGGGTAATTACATTTCTTGCCCAAGGGGTGTCACAAAACTCCTTAGCATGCTGATATTGCCCGGAGATATGCATGTGTGTGCGCGTGCATCTTAAACAGTGTGACCTGATGAGTCTCCAGACACTAATTAGAGAAAGAGAGGCGAGACAAATGCAGGCTATTACCATTCTCAATCACTTCATCTCATTCTAGACTCTCTCCTTCCCCTCAGAGCTGACTCTCTCTCTCTCTCTCGCTCATATTGTAACAGACAGATAGACAGACAGAATGATGCAAATCCTGCCCTTTCCCAGCAGACAGTCACAAACAAACACACATACGGTTGGAAAGAATAAGCTGTCGTGGAAAATCATGAGCTTCCATTCATGATGTCCTGCCAGTAAACACTTTCTCTCATCACGTTCTCTTCCACACTCGCTCACTGCCCAACTCCAGACATATTTATTTGCTAAATTTGTCTCTCCAACGCAGTCGGGTTTGGTCCTGCTGGGCTCACTGTACTACAACATCAAAGACTTTTCTTGCTTGGCACACCGACAACAAACAGACAGCTTGAGAAGGGAGGAGATTGGAGCTTTGAGATCATCCCAGAGGTAACTGACTGTCAGAACAAACATACTCCCAATTTTCTGAATAGCACCTGTCATACAGACTGTAGATGGTTTACTGGTGTTATGATGAATGCATCACGTTCACTCACTGGGGATCTGCTGAATCTTATGGACCACCACAAAGGCATCAGAAAGCCCAATTTTCACTGGATGATTGACAGAGCTGATCTTTGCTATCTGCATTGGGACCTGAAATAAAAGCACATGTTATATATCTCATCAATCATCGACATGAGGAGATGTATTTTGACAGCTAGAAAGAAAGAAAGAAAGAAAGAAAGAAAGAAAGAAAGAAAGAAAGAAAGAAAGAAAGAAAGAAAGAAAGAAAGAGAGAAAGAAAAGAAAGAAATGGAGTGAGTAGAGCAGAAAGAGAGGGAGAGGCCTAATTTAGTTAGGAGGTTTGCGGGCTGAATGAGCTTTGCAATAATCAAATAAATCCCAGCAGCATTTCCAATGCCTTCCAACTAGAGGCTTACAATATTTCTATATATATTTCAGTCATACAAATTTGAATCTTTATTCATAAAATGATTACACATACAATTATTATTATTCTACATACAATTACAAATATACATGTAGCCTATACAATATAAATAGTCAATTTTAAATATTATTTAATTAATGACTAAAGGTGATTCATGTATCTCAAGTACTATGTCACATTTGACTGCACATGATCTGTACTAAAACTGGAAAGTCTTAACCATATCGGTTACAATTCACTTTGACATTACACGGTACCTGACCATGTTTGTAAGTGGCAAATTGAAAAGTGACACAATCCCACAGACTCTGATGGAACAGGAAATAATCACAGAAGAGCCAAGTCACACAGTGAGAGAGACAAATAGAAAACAGGATGAGAGAAATAAAGAGGATGAAAAAAATAAAAATAAATATCAGACCCTTTGTAAGCAAAGACAATTCGCCCATCGCTGTGTAAGTGGCCTGGAAGGTGAAACTTCCTTGATTATAAGAATCCTGGAGATGGACGTGATCCCACTGGACAACCAAAGCAGTTCCTATAAAGCGCACACAAACACATTCAACTAATATTTAATATTAATATTCTCAACTTATAATACAGGCTCGGTTTCTGTGACTGTAGATCTCTGTAATCAATAGCATCTTGAAAAGATAACCTGATTTATAATGTGACACATTTGATTTATGGCAAGTCAAGGTACAATGTTTTTGATGGTGACAGATTTATATTGGATATTTCTGTACCATTATATATTTCCACTATATATTTCTGTCGGATAGGGCACTCTCTGTCTCTCAGTATCTCACAAACACACACACACACACACACACACACACACACACACACACACGCACACACGCTCACACACACACACACACACACACACACACACACACACACGCTCTTACCATTGTCAAAATAGATGACAGTTGAGTTTCTGGAGAGGCTGGGGTCAAAGTTTGCCATAAGTGGAGCGATATATTGTGTGGCTGTCAACATTCGGTGAACCACATCTCCTGTATAGATGAACCCTGAAAAGACACACAAACACACACAATCCAAACCATTAGAATTCATATCCATGCCAACAAAAACACTTAAAATGTGATCTTCAAGATAAGATAAGATAATATAATATAAAATAAAGGCACTCATTTTGTTTATGACTAAAATGTTTTTGCCACCAATGTATGAACACCAATCTCTTTCCTCTAAATCTCTGTGCTCTCCTCCTTTCCCATCTATCCATCCTGGCAAACAGCCCTGGCCTGTCTCCAAAGTGATTAATACTCTAATTAGCCATGTAAAGGCCTCCTTCCATCCCACTCACAAACAGGAGAGAGGACCCTCCAAACACACATACATAATCTAAAATGTGTCTGCTTAAATCAATGCAAATCTTTCCACAAGAATTCAGCCAACCTGGACTATGCTGACCACCTCCACTTTCTGTAACACAGAGCACTTAAAAACTCATTAAATTCAACAGAAAATACTGTTGCCATTGCCAACAAGTACCATGATATTGTCATCTAATTCCATGACTGTACGTACCATTTTACTGTCACAGTACTAAACAACTCTAACAACGACCACTTGATTACTGCCCCAAAGACAATTAAACAACCATTAGGCTTAAACTTTTATTAATATAAGTATAAATAGCAAAAGCAAATAGTGGCAGATACTATTTGCACCTCAGTGTATTGTAGTACACTATAAAACATCATGCAATAAAAACATAATTCCAGCTGATATGAGATGGGAATAGGGAGAAGAATGTGTATTTGAATGGGTTGGTTAGGTCAAAAGCTAAATTCACTGTCCTTGCTCTCCGCACCACTGTCCCAGCTACCAAAGGAGTTTCTTTTTTTGTAATCATGTCTGGCTCAACCAGACAATGGTGGGTGGAGTTAGTGCAAATAGCCTTTGCCAAAAAGATGGGAAATTTGCATAGCTATTTAAATAGAAAATCCGAATTTAATAATTTAGCAAACATTTTCCAGTGCTGTTTATTATTATGTTATTTAGGCAGGAAAAGTACCTCTGATGCAGGAGCACATGATTTTTCGCTACTGGGAACATGGCTTCACTGAGAAATTTAGATCACTTCTGTGTTTCATCGTTTATAACCACAGAAAGATGACTGATGTAGGGGGAAATTATATGGTGGTTTTCTCACTCCATCTTTCCCTCGCTCTCACTGCTTCATCTCAGACACATTCCAGCAGCCAGTGAGTCACATGAACCATGATCACAATAAAAATCCCCACACATGCCCTCATATCTACAGCATGAACAGTCAGCCGTTATTAAGAACCTCTCACAGCTGATAAACACAGCCTGATCCTCTAGAACACTGTGACTCACAGTCAAGCTCTTGTGCCTACAAGCAAAAACCAATCAATTATATATTCCTCTGGAAGCTCATATAAATCATATGTTCTGCTTCGACCATATAATACTCATATCGCATGAGACAGGCAGACGCTTTCTTATAACCTAATTGAAAATCTTGGTTGTGCTGCACACATCACGTGGAGGAAGACACTTCACTTACCGCCGGTTGCAACAGTGATCTCTCGCAACAAATGTCCATAAAATGGAAAATCAAAGGAGAGATTGACCCGCTGAGGATGAAAAAAAAGACTAAATTTAGCTTGCAATTATAAAAAGATCTAAACAATAAGCAGAATAAATATAAAACTATGACAGAAGGCCATGATTACAATAAAACATACAGCAAGTGTACATCCGGATGGACCCCGTGGACTCATTCTGTGGTCGGCTCTGCTAATAAATTTGACTTCTGCCCTAAATCTATTGTCCGCTTGTCCGCTGTGGTTTCTTTTGTTTTGAAAGTGTAATGTGAGGATATTGCAGTCTGTTCCAGTAATGGGATGGCGACACACAAAAACCTTATCCCATTTCAAAGAAATGTGGTATTTGAGAATGTGGTATTTCTTTCATAATCTACACGAGCAGACAAACTCGTCCAGAAACAACAGAAACAGGTATAAAGCTCACTATACAAAGTGTTGTTCTAGTAAGGAACATGTACTGTAGGATAAACGGCTGATAGAAAACAGTTATTGCTGAACTTGAATCTTGGTCAGTGGAGCTACATTTGAGTTGCATTTCAAATGATTTGAGTGTAATGAATGAATGCTGTCTTACCGCTGCTTGTCTGTGTGTATTAGACAGGATGCCGTGAATCTTCACCTTCTCCTTGTTCATCTGATCGATATTTACCCATAACTCTTTGCTCATAGGGTCACTGGGGCCATAGGTTTTTGAGGTGTAGTAGTTATGATCTGTGTCTTCCTACAAGGAAATATCAGACAGCCAGTCAGGATAAAGGACATAAGACTTACTGAGAAGAAAATCATACAGGTCTGGAACAGCATGATGGTGTGCAACAGTGCAACGAAAGAAATGTTCACTTTTCAGTGAACTATCCCTTTAATAAACTATGAATAAACACCCTAACACTATCCTATTTGTTTATGGCAGGCTTTTTACAATCAGGGGCCATGACCCATTCTGATTATTAGATCACAAACAAATACCATTTCAGGTCTTTCAGTATTAAAAACAAAACTAAACACTCTCTCGAAAGAAAATATGAGCAAACAGGGGCATGTTTACAATAAACTGAGCCAATCTCTGTTTGTATGCATTTTCAATGCTCACCACACATTTAGGAGGGATACTGAGAGGTTTAATGAACTGAGTGTTGATCAGCCGTGCCTATAGAGGTGTTCCAGCCTCTGCCTGAATAATATTACAACATCAAAACAGCAAAAGGGTCAACTGAGTTCTTTTAGCCCAGTTTTCCCTCTCCGTTCACCACAACAGAGCTGGGTTCAAAGACTCAAGAAAGAGGAAGACGAGTGATTGAGACACAGGGCTTATACGTGTTTATAGAAGTGTGGATGTACGTACATCTGTGTGCGAACGTACATATACTTGCGATCAGATGTACCTGGTATATCAATATACAAGCAAAACAGTGACACTCCAAAAACGTTGACATTTTTAATAAATAAACAAGTGTACAGGTTACATCCGCCAAGCAAATGGATGGAAAATCTGAGTGCCAGCAGAAACAACCAATCACTGCTGATTGTTAACAGCATAACACTTTGAACTGGGATAGAAGAAAACGATCAACTCATGAAAAGAAAATCAACTCATGGAGATCGTATCCCTTAATTTACTGACCATTACAAATCATTTTCTACAAGAACTGTCATCAGTGATCCAATTATTAAAAACTTGTGGGTTTTAAAAATGAACCAAAATGACTATTTTGTCTACCAATTAACAAAAAAACCCTGGTCACATGACCAAAGCCATAATTGTGACATGATCATTCATAACAGCACTGCGGATGACTTGAGTTTGAGTCCCAACCGTGGTCCTGCTCCCCTCTCTGCTCTCCTGTCATGATAAAGGTAAAAAGGCTAAAAAATATATCTTTATACTGTGAGGACAGGACACATGTGCTTTGTGAGTCAAGACATGATGTTTGATGAACTAATAATCAAAAAGACGAAACCCACTGGACATGACTCTGAGTGTTAATGAAATCCTCCTGGATTGATCTATCGTTGTTTACTGAGCAAGGCAAGGCTGTCTGTAAAACCCTAAGAAGAAAACCCTTGATAAAACCCATAGATGTCTGCAGCAGCTTATCAAACACCCTGGCACTCAGGAATTCAGCATGTGACAATGTGAATAATTCAATTCTCAGAAAGAAAGAAATGCGTCAGAGTTGAGGAGAGGTAAATATAAGATATGTAATCTCTGACAGTTTAATCTCGTGAAGTGCAAAACCAGCAAAGTGACACATGCTGAAACTAAAAGTAAAACCTAAAAGCCTAAACTAAAGCCTGTGGGTATGTCATAAAACAGCAAGACATTCGGGCCTTTGAACACACGCAAAATAAATAAAAAATGACAGAAGTGTGTGTGAAATAAATGATGCACCTGGTGTATGGGTGTATGTGTGTATGCATGTTTATACAGAAATGCATTTGTATACAGGAGATGGTAGGAGTTCAAACACTAAAACTCAATCATACAGACTTTGCAAGACAACATCAAAGGAAACAGCCAGTAGACATAAAAATTAGCAACTACATACCGAATACACTCCCACTGCTTTGAAGAAATAATCATGTGGGAAACTAATTCAATACTGGAAACATGTGCACATAAATCGCTTTGTGATGTTTTTCATATGGATATAATGACCACATTGATCGATGTCCAACATTTTTTTATCAGCCACTAAGACCAACTCAGACCAGCAAGATTAGTTCCTGGTCTGAGTTGCAAGATTAGCAAGATTACTCGACCTGCACTATGCTGGTTAGTGCAGGTCGAGCTTGTGGACCAGCATGCTGTGCAGTAGCCATGCTGTACACATGTAAAACTTGGGTTGACTTTCTGATAAAGCTTCATTTTCTTAAGTCATCATTTACTCTCCCTCATGTAACTCCAAACCTGAATGACTTTCTCTCTTCTGTGGAACTGAAGGAAAAGATATCATGAAATACTGTATGCTGGTAACCGTTTTGATACCGTTATGTTTCATGGTAAAAAGTCCTATTTTAACATATCTTCTTTAAAGGGATACTTCACCGTTTTTTCATATTAAACTATGTTATTCCCTTAACTAAGACGAGTTGATACATACCTCTCTCGTCTCAGTGCGTGCACTAAATCCCTCTGTCTTGCGGCGAAACTTTGTTAGCCCAGTTCATTTAATATGGGCCAAGCAGAGAAGCCACCAAACACCTCCACGTTTTCCCTATTAAATACAGTTACTCGCGAAGTGTAACTCGACCTAGGACGGTGACACAAAACAAAACGTTGCGCTTTTCTAAGCGTGTAAAATGGATAACTATATTGTATGGCGGAATACCATAGCAAGTGCTTGTAAGCACTGCGACTTGGCGCAGTAATATCTTCACTACAGGGAGCGGGGGCCGGTGAGAGGATTTTTCACGAGTGAAGATATTAATGCGCCAAGTCGAAGTGCTTACAAGCACTTGCTATGGCATTCCGCCATACAAAATAGTTATCCATTTTACACGCTTAGAAAACCGCAACGTTTTGTTTTGTGTCACCGTCATAGGTCGAGTTACACTTCGCGAGTAACTGTATTTAAATAGGGAAAACGTGGAGGAGTTTGGTAGCTTCTCTGCTTGGCCCATATTAAATGAACTGGGCTAACAAAGTTTCGCCGCAAGACAGAGGGATTAGTGCACGCACTGAGACGAGAGAGGTATGTATCAACTCGTCTTAGTTAAGGGAATAACATAGTTTAATATGAAAAAACGGTGAAGTATCCCTTTAATGTTTCACAGCAGAAAAAGTCAGGTTATACAGGTTTGGAACGACATGAGGGTGAGTAAATGATGACAGAAACCATGACACCAGCATCTAATTCTAGAAAAGAACGATTGCTGGTGGTGGTCCTTCGAGCAGGGACGGCACATAGAAATGTGTTCAAATAAAAAAAAGAAATAAAGTTAAACCAAATCTCAATGAACCAAGAACACTGTTGTAGAGGAAGTCAAACCCCAGAGCTGAATGACTGACAGCCCGTAACCTGTGCAGGAAACTTGACAGCCTTTCTATCTGTTTTTATGGTATCCCATGCTCACCTAGCTGAACTTCCATGCTGGTCTAAATCATGGCTGGTGAAGGTGCTTGACCAAAGGAAGCCTTGTAAGATAAACCTGACCTGGAGTTGCTAACACTCTTTCTAATTCCTCTCACAGCAAATAAACTACACATTTTTTCACTCAGGTGAGTTCTCCCTCAGAGATTGTGTGTGTGAGAGAGAGAGAGAGAAAAAAGAGAGAGCGATAAAGAAACAGTGTGTGTAAAACAAGTTAAAACTAGGGGTGGGCGATATAGCCTCAAAATTATATCACGATATTTCAAGAATATTTGCGATAATGATATTTATGACGATATAAAAAAAATTTTTGACAATTTTCTTTCATTACATTTATCTCACCTAAATGTTTGCTCACTCATTGTGTTTTTACAATTGGGTAATGTTGTTTTTAAGAGTTTACACAACACAAGGAAGCTTGATTTCAGTCTTTGAATTAAATTGAAAAAAGTAGCAAAAAATCTATACAAAATAATAAAGATACAAATAAAGAGAAAAGTTTTTGGGTAGGTCTTACACTATTCAGAAATACTACAGAAACTGAATAAGGTAATCAAATGTAAAATAACACTAGTCCTGAGTCCTGACTAAATTAAATACATTGGCTATTATTTCTGATTCCTTACAATGAAAGCTATCTTTTGTTGTTTTGACGACAACATTAATGACAGACATGGCTGCTGTCACTTTTAGAGCTAGTGCCCGGATCCATTACTGTTATACTCTCTGTCACACTGTCACGCGCGTTTTATGCTTATTTCAGACATAACTGACTGTTTACGAATATACTGACCATGACCGGAATTTTTACACAATTTTGCGTGTTTTGTCCCCCGTTAAAGCGATATAATCCGCGAAAAATAACGTTTGTTACTCGCGAGCTGTTTGTGAGACGGCTTTACTGTAGTGTGCACGCAGAGTAAACATCTCTCAGAGAGCGCGCGAAAGTATGAATAGTTTAAAATCGCAAATGTTTAAACTGATAAGACTTAAAAAGAAGTGAAAATGATCAACTTTAGTTACGATAAGTGACAAAAGACAATTCCGTCATGTCCTGACTGCTAAACACAAGAGTAGTATTGAAGCTTGACTTGTGCAACCCATTTTGAGAGCGAGAGAGAGAAGACTCGGCACCGCTGAACACTCACGCCACGCGGTTGGTAAAATCAATGTTTGCGGGGGAATTTCCCGCATTATAAGTGGTAGACCTGCGGGAATTATTAAAATACTATTGAAGTAGCTCCTTTTTAGGTACTAAATCATCATTGGAGGCTGACTTGCTGCTCTAACGCTCAGACAGGTGTTGTAATTGTGCGTGCTAGGGAACGTAATGCGCCTGCGCCATACATCATTGCGTCGCTATATCAGTGATATCGCGAAATGACACTTTTTTTATCATGTAAAAATGTATACCGGTATTATCATATGGCACACCCCTAATTAAAACGTTCATAATAATTCATTACCTGAAGTTGCTGCTTGACAAGCCGAACCAAAACCCGAAACCCAAATGCCTGTCACACTCGGGTAGCAGACATCCATTTCATAACTCAAATGTTCTGTCCAATTTTCTAAAGTTTGGGGTAGGTAAGACTTTTTAAAGCTATTTTCAAAGAAGTCTCTTATGCTCACCATGGCTGCATATATTTGAGAAAATATTATTACAATTTAAAATAAAAAAATAACCATTTTCTTTTTTTTCTATTTTAAGAAAACTCAACTGTACTTACCTGATGCGCGAAAACAAACCTCATTGGTTCTTGAGGAAGCTCAAAAGTGCTGCGTAACACATGAGAACAAACCTCACTGGTTCTTGAGGAAGCTCAAAAGTGCTGCTTAACACATGAGAACAAACCTCACTGGTTCTTGAGGAAGCTCAAAAGTGCTGCTTAACACATGAGAACAAACCTCACTGGTTCTTGAGGAAGCTCAAAAGTGCTGCGTAACACATGAGAACAAACCTCACTGGTTCTCGCACATCAAGCGAACATGCTTGAGCTTCCATTTATCAGAACTGATGTTTGAGTTAATGAATGTTTATATGTGAATAAAAGCCTAAATTCAATCTGTTCATCAAGTGACCGTGTCTCTTCAGAAAATTTTGACTAAACTGCTCAATTCATATGGATCAGTTTTACGATCTCTTTATGAACTTTTTGAAGCTTAAAAGTGGTAGTTGCGTGGAGTCATGGACTGTCTATGGAGGGAAAGAAATCTCTCAGATTTCATTAAAAATATATTTATTTGAGTTCCGAAGATGAACGAAAGTCTTACGGTTTTGGAACAACATGAGGGCGAGTAATTAATGAAAGAATTTTCATTTTATGGTGAACTATCCCTTTAAGACCACTGTTATTATAGAATGTATCACCTTCATCAGGCTAGTCAAGTGACACAATGCGGCCACAATACTGCAGTATGACTGATCTATCAGTTTTATTTAATTTTTCCTTTTTATTTAAAATATTCACAAACTTTTTAACTATATCATGAAACATCTGATATTACGATTCTCAAATATTTGTAAGTAAATGTATTTTGTTGTTGAAACACCTTTTTAATGGTAATATATGTTAGTTGATCTATAAAGAATGATGGGCAACACCATGTTAGTTTGCGCTTCAATGCTGAGAATCTGAGCTGATGGAATTGAAGGCCGTACATTAATCCATTTCTTCCGAAAGACATGAAAGTAAATGGCTGGTGAAATGGTAGAAGAATAGAGTAAACTTTATAGTTACCTACAAAATGTGTATCTGATGTGAATAAAACATATAGTCAAATGATGTTTGAAAGGATTATTATTGCTGCTTCCATCAACATCAGTGCACGGAGCGCGCGCCTGTCACTGAGCGCACGCCTTAACCTCTCTCCGTCTCGTTCGCTCCTTGTCACCTGAATTCTAGAACTGCAATTCCCATCCTTCCCCCCTGCTATCATTATCATTAGTTCCCAGCCCTGTTTGGGTTTGCCACTCAGCATCATCACATCCACCTGTTAATCATTATCCACCCTATATCTGGACTGCCTTGTTCTTTGTTTCTTTGTGAAGTGTTGTTTTGCCACGCTGCATGTTGCTACGTGTTTCCTTGGTGTTTTATGCTTAGTGCTACCTTGTTTCGTTACCTGCTTCAATAAAGTTCTGCAGATGGATCCGACTGCCTCCACTTCGTCATTACAGTTAATAGTTTGGTGTTAATGCAGTACTACCTATTACTTCCTGCATAGCTACTTGTTAACTACGGACCATTATTCTAAAGTGTTACCGATTATTGCAGTGCATAACGCAAGCTGCTAAGGCAAGGTAGTAACTGCTTTTGTTTATTGTTTTCCAAGTGTAATGTTAATTGTTGCAGCATTTTGATGTTTCAGGAACAGGGCTGATGACTAATATATCAGTGGATAGCACAAGCTACTAAAACCAGGTATTAGCTGAATTGATAGTTGTTATTCATTGTTTTTGTTTTAGAAATGTACTAACATTTTTATTGTAGGACTGGCACCGATTGTTATCGGTTTAATTTAGGGTGTTGTTTTTTACTATGTTTATTTAATATGATGTTTTAATGAGTCTTTGAACTCGCTGGAAATAGTGTTTTAAGTGTGCTCAGCATATGTTGACTGAGTCCCTCTTTTTGACTAGACATTTGTTGTGAAGTAATGATATATCATGGTGTTCATGAGAATGAAGGTTAGCTGAGCTGTTTGTTTAAATGTGTTTGTGTTTGTTCTCTTTAGTTTTTCCAGGCGGTTGCACTCGAGGGGCAGTGGTCGCACGTGTGGTGTTTATTTTTAGTGGATGCAGTGGTTTGGTGTGAGGGTGTCACATATAGGTTCTCTCTCTCATTCAATGTCAGCTAAAAGCTGTTATCTGAGCCTGTGTCATAAATGATAATAAGCTATTTATAGTAAGGCACAGTGTTTTAGTTGAAAACCATAGACATGGAGATGTTAAAAGAAATCATGCTACAGGCAGTACAGATTTCATACATTTAAAGGGAAATTTGTAAATGTTTTAAAAGTAAAACTGAATGACTTTAAAGAAGTCTTAAATGATAGAAGTGAAATTTTTGACTAGTTTAATTCAGGGCCAGTAACTTCTTTGTCTGCACCATACAGGTCCGATGGCTCCGGCTACAGATGTAACGGTACACTGAATGGACGTTGTGATAACTAAATTCACTGAGTGTAATCTCAGTATTGCGATTTTGCTGATTTGAAGATGTTTAGTGGATTTAAGTGGTTAAATACTGCTGTTATTAACCTGTCTCCCTGTGTTAACACTATTAGGCAGTCCAGATGGCTCTGGTGACTCTTGAATGTGCCTTTCCTAAGCTCCAGAAAACAACTTAGTCTGTTGAAGAAAACTGATTCTGTTATGGGGAAGAGCGGTTACCAGTGTGCACGAAGTGATTACTCAATGACAGGTAAGATCTTCTTTGGCCAGAGGTCAACCTAAGGCAGGGGGTCACGCCGACACTGGGCATCTCCTAAAGGGAGGTGTTTTATGTGAGATGGGTATGAGAGTGGAGCGGAGCAACTGTGAGTCCAGCAGCATCCTTAAATCATTAAGGGGAGATGAGCTGTGAGAAGTTATGGCAGTCTGACCCAGAAAATGTGAGTTCCTCTATACCACTTACAAGAAACTGCATTCATTGTATGGCTTGTTTTTCATTCTGACAAGCGTCTGCAACTATGCCAGGGGACAACACCCTGTTGGAGATTATAGATAAAGAGTTAACGGGAATGGGCTTTCAAGAGCCAGCTGAGACTGTGAGGTGATTGTCATTATTTGTTGTGGAGACAGTAACAAAACTTAATTTATGTCAGGAACATGATGCTGGTTGCCTTATGGCAAGAAAAAAAAATCTATAGAAGTGTTGATTTTGAACTAATATGTCAATAAGATAGTTTTAACTCCTGAAGGTCATTAGACATGTTGGTGGCTAAAGATGAAGACAGCTTTTGCAGATTCAAGAAAAGTCTGGATAAAGGTTAATGGTCAAAGGTTATTGTAATGAATTTATTATTATATTTTGTCTAAGTTACAGTCTTAGGAGGCTGTTGAAAAGATTATTTGTTTATAGTGCGACAGAGAGACTGCTTGAGTGGAGGAAGGGATGGTACTCTGTCTGTCTTTCTGTTGACTTTTCTAAGAAAAAGATGAATATGAACAGACGTGCTTTGAAACTGGTAAAGAGACCATGTAAAATTAGATAAAAGCTACAGGAAAATGTGAAGTTTAAAATCTTATTTAAAATTTAAATATGTTTAGAGTAAACACCAAAAGATATGAATATGAGAATATGAGCGGTTCATAGTCAGGTATGCGTGTGTGTGTTTGATGGTGACAGCATTGTATGTTTTATGAGTGTTAATTCATGTTTGGTATGTGTTTGTTTAGGGGAGCTATTCCATCTGAATAGTGTGTATATTGTGTCATTAACTTCTGGAATGAGTTTTATCATTACAGATGGGTTAAGGCAAATGACAAATTTTAAAGAAGCCAAAAATCTGATGAAAAGACAATACAGAACATGGGGCAAGCTTTAACCCTTTCGCACGTACGATCACACTGGTGTGATCAGTCTAGGCTGGTCCCTGGAGCGTACGATCACACCGGTGTGATTAGAACGGTCAGTGCATGACGTGATCAACTGCTAAATTCAAATGTGCTTTCGCGCTTTGGCTGGCGCTGAGCCAGAGACAGGTGCGCTCAGAGCTGTCATATATTACAACTTTTCAGTGTTTTCAACCACATAATGTTTATTTTAGGTTTCAGACATATAAGTACTTAAAAAACAATACATTTAGAGTTTGTAAAATACACACTGATGTCAAAGGAAGAGGCAATAATAATCCTTTACATTAAAATTGTTTTATTCATATCAGATACACATTATGTAAGTAACTTTAAAGTTTACTCTATTCTTCTCCGAGTTCACCTGCCACTTACTTTTATGTATTTCGGGAGAAGTGGATGAATTCACGTGTTGTAAATCCAACAGATCCGATTCTCTGAACTGCGTCTGCGGCACAAACTAAGATGGCGGCGCCCATCGCGCATACAGCTCAACTAACGCGATCGTTATAAAGGTGTTTAAACAACAAAACACTTCCACTTGCATATATTTGACAATCGGAATATCAGATATTTCATGCCATATCAAACAAATTTGTGAATATTTTGATAAAAAAGGAAAAATGACATAAAAGCAGATCATCATTCATTCAGCTCTGTTGTTGCTGCGGTGTGTCACGTGACAAGCAATGACGCGTCACCATGGAAACCATAAAGTGACGCATTCTAAATAACGGTCGCCTTGAAAAACTCACGCTGGGGGGTCAGCCAGAATATTTTAGAACGTACATGCGAAAGGGTTAAGGTGATTAGTCATCAAGCTCTGTCTGGCAGTGATTACTTTTGACATTTATGGTGTTGATTTGAGTTACTTTCTGGATCAGTTTAAATTGGAATTGTGAAGTTGCAGATCGCCGTCCATTATGGGTTGAGAAAATGTTACAGATTTGATGGCAACAACAAAAGTGACACATTGGCTAAGTCAATATCAACTTATCCAGAGAGCCCCTCACATTTATGAATATTGTGAACTGAACAAAGAAGGAGAATGTTGTTTGACTGATACTGACCAAATCTGTACACCAAGACCTGACCTGATAGAAACAATTGATGACTTTGACATTGGAAAATGTTTGTAGATGACTGAGTTGCGAGACCAAACAACAGGCCTGAAAAGCAGGATATGCTGTGAAACTGAGGGCTGCTGCCATTCAAATACTTCGATAAGAAGATGAGATTGTGGCTTGGAGTGAAGAATGTAATGTTTTGTTTCAGAGGCAGAGAAAGATGTCTGGGGGAAATTTGGCTGAAGGACACGTTTGGGTTAGTGTTTACCAAAACACCATTATGTTAAATTGATGAACGAGTTGGATCATGCATCAAAAGGGGGATGGTAACAATGCCATACCAAGGGGTTCACATTTGCTGAATGCAATCGAACAGGTGGGACAATAAATGTTGGGAGGACACGGGGTTTAATTGGGAAAAAGCCCTGCAAGAAGTCATTCTTTTCCCTAACAAAATTGCTGTCTGTAAGTGTGCTAATAACAGGGACTGTTTCAACAGGAAAAGCCAGGGCAGATGCGGCAGCGAAGGCCGCGGCAGCACAACAGACAAAAGAAACTATGTGTATTTACTATCTGACAGTAACCTCAACATTTGTTTTTCTTTACAGAGCATGCAGACTTTTGATACAGGGCAGAATGTGCCCATAATGGCTATGGATGAATTTGGCTAAATATCCTGGCCTGGGTTATTAGGCAGAAAGGTGCCACCTGCGCAGCGCATAACTTAAAACTTTCCTTTTGCAGAATGTCAGGATGGATTGCATCAAACAGAACTGATTCTGTTCCAAATGTATAAATATTGTTTTGTTAACATGAGCAAAGTGGGTTGAGTGTTTTTCAGTGGGAAAAAAAAGGACTCTGAGTGCTATTAAGTGAGCATGAAATTATCTGGTGATAATATGTTTCAGGTTGTTGATTCCACAGGTCAGACCAAAAGGACGACCGGCTAGACAAGCGGTCACTAACCCAAATGCTTAAGGTCTCCATTCACAGGTGACAGCAGGCAGGAAATGGTTCATTTCAGTGGGGGTGCGGTCGTGATCTGAGGGAAAAATCTTGTAATGATCAGAAAATGGTTGGAGAGTGTGACACCTGGGTCCAAGCCTCTCACCTAAGACTACACCGACAAGCCTCAACCATCCCATAGAGCAGAAAGTGAGGGATCAAGGGCTCGTGCTAGCAACGTGGTGAAGACGGAATGTATATGGGGCGAACAAGATGATCAACACACCTGGAGGAAGATGTGGACCAACTAATGGTTTAAGTTTAGAGAATAATTTGTTTTGTGACGATTTTGATGATTATTTGATTAAATCAAACTAGGGCTTAGTATTGATATAGATCTAATGATTTGATTGGTGCAAATGTTTTCAGGAAAAGTAGAAAATCTATTCAATGATGTGAAGTATGCGGATGACAAATGGGTTGGTCGGTTCATGACTCTCTGGGGAGGGTGGGCATACTGGGTGATCCAATACTGCCAATTTTAGCAGTAGGATTGGCGATATTGTTATGCTTGCCATGTTTTATGAAATGTGTTTCCAGCTCAGTACAGAGACTGGTGAGAGCAGGGATGTCTGTTCAATTGTGAAAATAAAAGTCTATCCTGATGATGATAATGGTGAACACAAATGTAAAGATGATGGAAGTAGCGGAAGCTACAATGAAATGTATTAAATTGGGGTATGTTTTCTTTTCTTATTTTTCTTATTTTCTGAGGACGATGATATGTAAAGAGGGTTAAAAGCAGCAGTCATCCGTGTTACGAGGTGGCGTAAAAGGACAGGGTTTGAAATGAGGGATTTTTATCTACTATTTATTATTTGTATTTTTATAGCTTGCTGGATCAAGTTATTTTTATAGCTTGTTGAATTGATATGTTTTTCCTACTAATACAATCTATACTATTTCTTGTTTATACTGAGGTGACTGAGGGTCCGACCTAGGTCGGGAATACAGCAACAGTGCTTGCTTATTTAGCCCGGCTTCAGATAAACCTTTACTTGCTTGCTATGAAATTAAGGGCCTATCCTTACAAAAACAGCCTAAGCTTTTTCCCTTTTAATCTTTTTCCATAAGGTTCAAGTAGAGTGATCAGGTATACGAAAATCAGACATGAAGAGTATAACTGTGATGTAAAGACTTGAAACAATTATAATCATTTATGGGTTTGATGTTGAGTGAAATTATAATCATGTATGAGTTTTCTTAGCATTATAAACAAGCATGAGTACTAATATATGTATGTTTGTACACCTGGCGTAAGCAAGACACGCACAGTAAGACAAATGTTAAGAGAATAAATATCTTTTAAATACAATTTGATTCTTGGTGTCTCTTATGCAGTGATGATGATTGTTTAATTATTGTTTTTGCCACAACAGCTCTTTCCTGTGAAGGCCTCCCTCAGTTTTTAAGGTCAGAAGTCTGTTTCCCAACAAAGCAGAAGTCTTTTTCTTGAAGATTCATAGAGGAACAGACCATTCTAAGACAGACCATTATACTGTTGTTTCTGATTCAATTACATGATTATCAGTAATAAGCATTTCATTTCCTCATAAAAGACGTTCTCACTGTCTTATACCTCAAGGCCTGGTTTCACAAACAGGCTTAGATTAAGCCAGGATTAGGCCTTAGTTAAATTAGGACTTTTAAGTAGCTTTTATAAATGTGTCTTAGAAGAAAAAAACATTACTGGTGTGCATTTTGAGACAAAATAATGGTACAGACATAATTATTTTAAGATATGCCAGTGCAAGTTGCTTTCAATTAAAACAGCTCAAACATTAAGTTTAGTCTGGAACTAGATTTTAAGGGTTAGTTCACCCAAAAATGAAAATTCTGTCATTAATTTCTCACCCTTGTGTCGTTCCAAACGCGTAAGACTTTCGTTCATCTTCAGAACACAAATGAAGATCTTTTTAATAAAATCTGAGAGATTTCTGTTCCTCCATTGACAGCTACGCAACTACAACTTTGACACTTCAAAAAAATGCATAAAGAGATCGCAAAACTGATCCATATGAATTGAGCGGCATAGTCTAAATTTTCTGAAGAGACTCAATCACTTTATATGATGAACAGATTTAATTTAGACTTTTATTCACATTTAAACATACATCATAGAACAGATGTGCTGCGTAACACAACAATGAACCTCATTGATTTCTATAAGAAAAAAAACAAAAGAAAAAAACATACCGCTCTGAAATGCCCTGTGAAATTCGAGCTTGCCATACCACTCTGAAATGCTCTGTGAAATTCGAGCTTGCAAAGTCCATGCTTGAAATCCGTTCTGCACGATCTTCTTGTTCGTTAACATTGTCAGGGTCTGAATCGGGTTTGAAATGTTTGAAATTGATGCCATCGTTAATATTTGCATCTGAGTAGAGCTTGCGGTTATGTAGGGCGGGACAATTCCTGAATACACGCTAAGCTTTGCGAATCACAACACACTGTTCCAGCTAACCAATCACTGCACATTTCGTATGACAGAAGGAGGGACTTCGAAAACGACACGTTCAACCAGACTGGGGAGAGAGGAGCTGTAATAATGTAAAAATTTGAAAAATAATGTGTTTTTTGAACATGAAAACATATTCTAGTACACCCCAAAAACAAAATCAAGACTTTGTAATAGGATATAATAGGACCCCTTTAAACACACGCCAGCAGTGAAGAACAAAGCTGTTTAAGTTGGCTGTAAATGAACACTGCACAAGCTATTTTAGTTACACAGCAAAAACTCCAGTGTTAAATGAACTCTTCTGGGAGTTTATATGGCTCCAGGCTCAAGAGTGTTAAAGTGTTAAAATATGAGTGTTAAAGTTAATGAGCTAATTAAGGGATTCATTGAGTGATGATTGAGCATTATTGAAGACACCTGATGTTAACAAGCAGAATCACTGAAGGAGAGAATCAAATTTTTTAAGACACCGTTATGGTGATCAGTGTTTGCTTTAGTTGGGCTCTTGACCCTTATATCATTAACTTTAGATTTTGTCTGGCTGTTGTATCTGAGTTGTAACTCTCAGATGAACAAAGAGAAAAGTTGATCAGGTGGTGTTGGTTATGTTTTGACATAATCATAATTTGACCTGAATCACTGAACTCATTTAGAGTCTAATCTCTGACTTAAATGTATATTGTTGATTACAGCATCACTGTGATTCTACAGCATAAGATCCAGCATTTTCTAAATAATTTTAAAGGATTTCTTAAAATTGTTCTGATAAAACAAAATCTTTCTTTTAGCCACACACAGACATCAAGAATCAGTGTATGAATCTCAACAATGGTGACAAACATAATATTCAATTAGGGAAAGGAAATTACTAAGACAATTCAGATCATAATTTATTCATACCGCAAGCATGATGGGAGCCATGAATGAGTTTTGATTGGTGGAACCCAGAATGCACTGCAACATGCTTTATTATTGTCACCATTGTTGAGATTCACAGGCTGATTATTGATGTCAGTGTGTCTAAATTAAGTAATTTTCTTTTGTAATTTTAAAAGTCTTTTGATTAGAGCAACTTTTAAGAAATATTTTTTGATTATATTGGAAATACTGAACATAATTTGCTGTAGAATCACAGGGCTGCTGTAATCAACAAGTTAGACATAACTCACTAAATGAGATTTGGGCTTCAGGTCAAATTATGATTATGTCTAAACATAACCAACACACCTGATCAACTTTTCTCTTTGTTCATCTGAGAGTTATAACTCGGATACAACAGCCGAAAACAATATAAAGTTAACGATTTAAGGGGTCAAGAGCCCAACTAAAGCAAACACTGATCACCATAATGGTGTCTTAAAAAATATTTTCTACTTAGTCAGTTGTAGTTCTTGTGTTTCTCTTTCCTTCAGTGATTCTGCTTGTTGACATCAGGTGTCTTCAATGATGTTCAATCATCACTCAATTAATCACTTAATTATCTCATTAACTTTAACACTCTTGAGTGTTAATTTAACACTGGAGTTTTTGCTGCGTACTTTGGGTTAAGGTAAAACGTTGAGTTGGAAAAAATTTAAATTTTGGTTTGACATTAAAAGAAGAGAATTCAAGCTTCATGCCTTGGTGTCTGTATGCCTGTTTGACTGAGTATTCGCTGAGTTATTGTTCATTTTCAGACGCGTTTCAGAATGGACTTCACAGCAAAATCCCCAGTGTTAAATCAACACTGCTCAGAGCAAATATGGTCCCACTTTACAGAGTGTTAAAATAACACTGAAGCAGAGTTAAAGTTAATGAGATAATTAAGTGATTAATTGAGTGATGATTGAACATTAGTGATGAACACCTGTAGTTAACAAGCAGAATCACTGAAGGAAAGAGAAACACAAGAACTACAACTGACTTCAGTCTCAGTCTAAGATGAAACCACTGAAGAGAAAAGAAGACATTAAATCTGTGAAGATCTCAGCAGAAGAGGATTAAACAACTCCACAAACAGCATTACCAGCTTCACTTATTACTAACCAGACTGACTTTATTTCTGTCATATGAACAGAGGTTTAGATGTTGATGTTTTAAAATGTTTGGCCACCATTGTGGTGATCGGTGTTTCCTTTAGTTGGGCAGTTTGAATCTTGGCATTTTAAGTAAATTTTTGGTATTTTAAGTACAATTTTGTTCTTTGTAACAGTATTTACCAAAGCACATAATTTGTTACAAAGAATGCCAAAAACAAAGGTGTTCAGGGGTTTAGTTTTCATTATTATAAAGTAGAGTGATTCACTAATCTTTTCCCTGATCATAAGTTGTCATTTATTTTGTTTTTAAATAGCTTACACCTTTCTTGATACAGAGCAGATGTTTTTATTTTTATATAGGCCTACGTTGCTGATTTTTTTTGGAAAATCATTATTTTCTTTCATTTATTTTTTTTAGGAACAAACAGACATCAAGAAGCAGCATATGAATCTCAACAATGGTGACATGCTTCATACTGCAATGCATACAGGGAGCCAAGCGTTTTATACTATGGTGCCTCCCAGAATGCATTGCGGCATACAACGCATGTCACCATTGTTGAGATTCATATGTGGATTCTTGATGTCTGTGTGTTTGTCCAAAGATTACTTCCCAATAATTAAAAAAATAAAATAAAATAAAAATTCAGCTTGATGTCTGATCTGAAGAAAGAAGTCAATGTTGTTAAAAAATATATAACAAATATCCACTTTCAGTCAATGATAAAATTTGTAAACTTTATGATGTTGATAACTTATCACCTGACTGTCTTTGAGTCTGGCTTTCCATGCAACAGATTTTGTGTTTATGTAAACACTGTTACAAAGACCATAAACTCCCATAAGAAGTCAAGTCAAATTGCACAACTAAAGGAAACACTGTTCACAATAATGGTGATTTTTTAATGGTGATTTTAAAATATCAACATTAAACCTCTGTTAATTCTCAATAAGAACTGTAGACGTCTGACAGAAATGAAGTCTGTCTGGTTAGTAATAAGGGAAGCTGGTAATGCTTTTGTGGAGTTGTTTAATCCTCCTCTGCTGAGATCTTCACAGATTTAATGTCTTCTTTTTATCTTTAGTTGATTTAATCTAAGACTGTGGCTGAAGTCAGTTGTAGTTCTTGTGTTTCTCTTTCCTTCAGTGATTCTGCTTGTTAACTGCAGGTGTTCATCACTAATGCTCAATCATCACTCAATTAATCACTCAATTATCTCATTAACTTTAACTCTGCTTCAATGTTATTTTACACTCTGTAGAGTGGGACCATATTTGCTCTGAGCAGTGTTGATTTAACACTGGGGATTTTGCTGTGTATGTGCAATATTAACCCTTGCTGTAAAAAAAGGTCAAATTCTGACAGTATCATACCATTTTCCATTAAAACAGTGATCTACCGTAGAAACAATGCATTCTGGGTAATATTAGTCATTTTCGAGAAAATAGCCCACAGGAATATACTGTAAATTAACCATGCTCAAAATCGACACTCAGAGGCTGTTTTCACAATCACACCCTATACCCTCATTCACTATTCCCTACATTAGCTCACTAATATAGTCAATGAAAAGAAGTGAGTGAATTGAGACACTGATGAACACTGATAAGCAGAATCACTGAAGGACAGAGAAACAAGAACAGAAAAAAGAGAAACCTACTGACTTCCAGCCACACTGAGTGTTTACAGTTTACAAACCAGTTTAACATTATTTATTTCATACATGTACAAACGTTCTTGTTGAGAATTAATCTCCTGTATTTTTTATCTTTCTATATATATATATAAAAAAGAATAATACCACTGGGTGCAAACCAGTTAAGCGGAGATCCAGCCCTGCAGCTAATTTCATTGGTTAAGGTTACAATGAGGGGTAGGTTTAGGGATCTGTGTTTAGTGTAGACAATCAGTACTGTGATTGACATGACCAATAAAATCTTTAGAATGGCGGATTTCCGCTGAAGTAGTTTTGGGGGGAAAAACACACCCCATTTTGAAATGAGAGCTACCTGAAATGAAGAAAGGTGAAAGAGTGAGGATTAGACAGGATAGCAAATGGCAACCTGCAATGATTCTTGATAAACTTGAACAACAGGTCTTAGATTGTTTAAACACTATGCAGTCACATCTAGAAGGAACAGGGACTTTGCTTAAAATAAAAAAGATAGTTTGTCCTTTGGTATGTGTTACGTCACGGAGAGACACATACACAAATAGCCTACTCCTCAACGTAACATTCGACTCAAACTGAAGCTGTTGAAGACTTACCTGTGATTCACAAGCTTTAGAGCAGAATTCAGAGCAGGAAAACAATGTGGACATTAATGCCAGAGCAAGTTCTTCAGCTTCTGTGAATGGCAAGATTTTACCAGTGAGAAATGATCAATTTCACACAGTGAGTAATGAGAGACTGTCAAGATTTGGGAGAGTGCCTGGTAGTGACTGTATAATAGGTACTGGGATTAATACAGTGACCATATAGTCCTAAGAGAAACATACGTTTCTTGTTATTGTCAAATGATGTTGTACTTATTTTCTAGTAATGTTTGTTTTTTAAAAAAAAAGAGAGAGAGGGAAATCTCTCATGTATGATGTGTAGGCTATATGTTGTATTGTAATAATGGAGTGAACACTGTGAGGCGCTATTGCATCACAACATTAATAATGACCTATGAGAATGACAGGGATGCTGAATATTGGATTTTTTTTGCATTGCAATAAAAATGTGTTCCCTCTATTTTCCTCCTCTTATAGCTAGAACATGAGAATAAACACATTAAAATTATGTGAAAGGTATGACTGCAAACAAAATGTTATCAAGATTCATCACATCACTTTTCCCAAGATATGCTTCTCTTGCACCAGACATCATTTTTAATGTGCTCCCTGTTTAAAACATAAATGAAAACATAAAATAATATAATTATTTGAATGTACTAAAATTGTATTCAAACTATATAGGATTTATAGATAAAGTGATACGTGTAATGAATTTATCAAAATGTAAAGGGAAATAATCCACTTGGACACAAAATATCAAACACAATGCAGATCAAACACTAACGTTACTTGATCTTGCAATCAATTCAAATTATTCTGATATGTTAGTTTAGGTTATACCCAGAACTGCCCCTGCTTATTACTTTCTAATTGACCAATCAGAGAGCGTTAAAGTTCCAGACAGCCAATCAGAGGACAGATACGAGTTTCGTTGCCAAGTGTGAAGGAGGGAAGAGGCGCAGAAACAGGCAGTGAATCCGAGTGGCGTCGCGGCGTGTTTGTAATGCGGAAAGTTCCAGCAGAAATCCTCCGATATTTACAATGACATGACAGTCACAACAGCTTTTAAGGTAAGTATTTTATCACATATTCAAAATGTGCTTCCTTTCGTGAAAGAAATGACCCGTCTATGTAGCGCTATCCGAAAGCCGAATCAGTGCATATAAACAAAACATTGTTTCCGGTCAACTCAATAACGTTAAACCACCAACAACAAACGTATAAAGTCACACTCACATCTGAAATTTGCTGTTATCCTCCTAAATACTGTACATTTGGACATGGTATGATGACAATACCTTATTTTTTGTAAACATATGCCATTGTAGTACTACAGTATGATGATGTAGCCTACTATACTACAGTATATGAATATGTACATTCAGTACCATGGTAAATCTCAGAGTAACATAATATCTCTCAATACCGTCTTTAAAGGGCAGATAAACCGGAATAATTTATATTTACTTCATAAACACCTAATAGTTATCTAAACACATATTATCAATGATCTTTTTGGTTTTTTTTTGTGATATTAATGTGGCTTAACTTTTGCTTTGTCACATTTGTAGGATTCCTTCAGTCACATGTGTCACGTGTCTCAGTGTTTCCCTGAGAAAGTCCTGAACAGAGCTCAGTAAGTTACTTTTACTTTTGTTCTCTCACTGTCCCACAGCATCACTCGTACCCCTAACCCCTCATCCCTCCTCTGTTGGACGGCTGGGATTCAGATTCTCTGGACGTCATGGCAACAGAGTCATGGATGTGAGTGATGGAGCCCGCAGATGATCTGGCGTCCTTCGAGGTGGTCCACCTGTCGAACCCTTCGAACCCAGGCTTGCTGGATCTCACCGCTGACGTCGACGGACACGTCCAGCAGTCCAAGGAGAAGACCAAACTCAAAACCAAACTCGTTTCTGCCTGGAATAACGTCAGATATGGAGGTGTGTGGAGAAGTGCAGATGTTGTGTAGCAATTTTCGCAACCATTTTTAGATAAACGTGTTTTTTTGATGGTCAGTGTTTGTCCAGCATTTTATTTCTTTGAATTTAAGCTTATTTGATCTGTAGGTTGTTGGTTAAATAATTGACTGACACAAACACTATACCAACGTTTTTGACAATGCCTCTTATTAAACAATAATCGCATGTTTAAAAACATTATCTTATTAAAAGATCTGCTTCTCAGATGGGCGGTATGTTTTAGTAAAAAGGATTTCACTAGTTTCATGTCTTAAAATGTATGTAAGATATTTCATTTTATTGAATTAGCATGTTAGTTCTGACAGCTAAGATAATTCTTTCATATATTCAGGAGAACATAATAATAATGTAAAAAAAAAAAAAAAAATTATAATGAGAATATTTATTTACTCTTTGTTGGCCCATAATGAGAATATTTATTTACTCTTTGTTGGCCCGATTAAATGTTATATAATTTTGTGTTTTTCACGGTCAATTTATTATTAATGTTACTTTTAGCATATACACTAGTCAAAAGTTTGGAGTCGGTAATATTTTGTAATGTTTTTGAAAGATGTCTCTTGTCACCAAGGCTGCATTTATTTGATCAGAAATACAGTAAGAAAACAGTAACATATTATTACAATTTAAAAGAACTTTGTTTTCTATGTGAATGTATGTTAAAATATAATTTATTTTCCTGTGATCAAAACTGATTAATCTACACACACACATACACACATCTGTGTTTCTGTGCAGGCTGGTCTCTGAAGGGCAAGCCGCGTCTCAGTAAGAGGAGTCCCGGTGTCTGCTGGGACAGTCCTATCAGCTGAGCTACTCTGGTGAGCGAAGAGGATTGTGATGATGTGCCGTTGCTCTGAGTGGCGCAGGCTCTGAGTGTGTGTGTGTGTGTGTGTTTCCTCTCAGGAGAGCGAGAGTGTTTCCGGCGGGCGTTCTCCTCGCTGCTGTGGATGACCTACAGGAGAGGTTTCCCGCCGCTGGACGGCTCGGCCCTCGGCTCTGACGCGGGATGGGGATGCATGCTACGCAGCGCACAGATGCTGTTAGCTCAGGGACTGATCCTGCACATCATGCCTGCCGGTACACACTAAAAACCTCAACCCTCATCAGCACTCGGACACTTTTGACCTGGAAGTAATGTTAAAGAAATTCTTAAATGGATTTTTAGTATGGGAACCTAACTTAGAAAATGTGTTAATACTATCAAAATACACATCATTTAATTTTTTTTAAGAGAAATAACCATATAAAAATATATATAGCTATATTTGCATTCAGGCCATCGTTGATCTGGATATCAGTTGTGGCTTTATCATGATATCTTGGTGGATTTTTATTTTTTATTTTACACACTGTTAGGACTGAGTCATAAATATGCATAAACGCTATAAACAGACATAACAAATGTAAGTGTCATAACAAATAAACTGTATCAAATGGAGTCCACATTTTACTCTGCTGCCACCAGTGAACCATTGCAGTATGCAAAATTGATCATCTTTCTTATTTTATTTAACTATATATATATATTTCTTTTTAACTGAAACGACATCAGTTAGACAATATTCTAATTTTAAATTTGGGGTTTCATAAGCTCCAAGCCATAATAAACATTAGACTTACTTAAGTCTCTGCAGCTAGTGTACTTACATTTTATTTATCTGCAAAATTATGTTGTATACTTACAGTTTTGCACAATATATGTTCTCAAATCTACATACACCCTTTAAAAAAAATACATTTAGCAGTTGTTTGGCATGGGTCTGTGTAATCTGTTCTGAAATGGTTTTATTATAATATTCTGTATATCGTGATCGCATGAGGCTGCAATGTATATCACAATATAGATTTTAGGCCATATCGCCCATCCCTAATTGATAGCCTATAGTAGTTGATAATAACATAGGCCTACCTAATGTTGCCTACGGACGGTAACAGTAGAGTAGTAACCTTTTACAGTCTATGAGTAGAACAGCTTTCTCGAGCAGTTTGTGATGCATTTTGGAAACAGGAGATGAGCCCCTGGTCTAATGCGCCACCTGGCTTGAGAAACCCGTTCTCAAAGACTTACTTTTATAGTCATTATTTGGGTAGCACACATATTCTGAATGCCTTCGGCAGAATTCAAATGAGCCATTTGAATCTAGATTAATCTAGATTAAAAAAATTAATCTATGCCCACCTCTAATGCGTTATTAAAAAGGTAACTGATACAGATAAATACTGGCCACTAACTTATATTATGTATCCCTACTAATAAGTCCAACCAAACACACCTTCATAATGTCTAAGTAGTATAATGTCATAAATGCCTTTTTTTTTTTTAAGTATGTGAAACGTAAAGCATTTCAAACAGTAGTGCACTAGGTATGGAAACGTAAAGCATTTCAAACAGTAGTGCACTAGTAATGTGTCCTGCACGGTACATATAAACGTTCCCCTGGTCTGTGTGTGTGTGTGTGTGTGCGTGTGCGCTCTCCTCAGGCTGGACGTGGCCTGCGACGCATCATCAGACTAAAGATGACCTGCAGGTGCTGGACTCTCACACACAGGCCGGGTCCCTCAGAGACTCGGGTAAACCCCGCCGGCTCAGCCTGGGCACTGCGCTGGACTGTGAGTCTCAGGAGGAGAGCTCTCACCGCAGGCTGGTGTGCTGGTTCGGGGATCACCCCCCCGCCACCTTCGGCCTGCACCGGCTGGGGAGTTGGGCCGGGCCTCTGGGAAACGGGCCGGCGACTGGTACGGGCCCGCCATCGCCGCGCACATACTGCAGTAAGTCCCTGAGTCTGAACTGATGCTGCTACTCCAGCTCTGAATATCACATACTATTATAGCTTTTATTAGTATTTTGAATTTATTGTTATTTTCATAGATTTTGTTTTCATTTTTAGCTTCGTTTTTTTGTCTTTTTTATTCATTTTATTCATTTCAGTTTTAGTTATTTTAGCAAGTTAAACTAAATAAAAAGGAGAAACTTGATGTTTTTATCTTGTTATTTTATTTCAGATAAAGATAATTTTATTTCAGTAAGTGAGTGAGTCTTGAACTGACAGTCTTGTTTTAATATCATTGATGTACTATTATAGCTTTTATTAATATTTTGAATTTATTGTTAATGTCATATTTTAAGTTTTCATTTTGATTTTAAAGTTTTATTAATTTTGTGGGCTTTTTTGTCATTTATATTAGTTTAAAAGGGTTTATTTCAGTTTTAGTTATTTTAGTACAGCAAGTTAATCTAAAAACTGAGAAATGTTGCCTGTGTGCCTTAGAAATTAAATTAAATGTTGTTATTTGTTATTTTATTTCAGTTAAAGATCATTTTATTTCAGGTAACGAAAATGTTTTTTAAGGTTATAGTTTTAGTTTTAACCATTTTTATACTAATTATTAATGCTGTTATTAATTGGATATTGGAGTCTATTATATGAAAGCCCATTTCTGCCACAAAAGAAAAAAATCTTTGCAAATTTGTAATTATGACATAAAAGTCAAAATGTATTATGTTAAGGCATATTTATGAGATGAAAAGTTGAAATTATGACGTAATAAGCTGAAATGATGACAAGTCAGTCAGTTATGTGATAAGTTGAAATTTGACATAAAAAGACAAAAGTATCACATGCTAAACTGAAATTATAACAGTCAATTATGATATAAAAATGTGAAATTATGACCTAAAAATGTCTAATTATGACATACTAAGCCAGAATTACAACAGTAATTATGAGGAAAAAAAAAAATGCCATAAAAAGTTGAAATTATGAAATAGTCATTACATACTAAATCATAAAGATATTTAAAAAATCTAAATTATGAAATAAAAAGTTACAATTATGACTTTTTATGTAATAATGTAATAACTTAATGTAATGTATTTCTGTCATTATGACTTGGTCATAATTTCAACTTTTTTCATCATAATTATGATTTTGAAATGGACTTCCAAACTATTATCATATCGCTGCCATTTAATTTGATTTGGATTCCGTTTATTTGACCATGGTAAAATCTGCGTTGCATTATGCCTAACATCACCCTATAAAGAAGAGTAGAGTCACTGTAACACATGGCTTCTCACGGTGTATTTCATCATTAATATCTCTCAATAGTGTTTATATACGAGAGAAGCAGCACACGTGTTCATATTCATGTGAAATTGCATGTAAAAGTGTGTGTTGGTGTGTTCAGGAAGGCCGTGTCGGCGTCGGAGCTGTCGAATCTGGCGGTGTACGTGGCGCAGGACTGCACAGGTGCTACACAGGGAAAGTAACAATGAAGTTATTGAATGAAACATAAACACAGCTTTTGGGTGTTTATCATCTTTTCTGCATATATACTGACACAGATAATCATTTTTATTTTATGAATGAATTACTTGCTCTAACTGTTGCTGGTCTTCGTCGACAACACGCGCTTTTGCACCCCCTGCTGGTGAGGTCGACTAACAGCAGATGGAGAGTATGCTCGGTAATCTACTGCTTTTCCTACAGTTCCTGGATGTCAATGTTGAATTTACTGTCGAATTTGAACCACTGAATTTGTGGAAGCGAATTTGCAAAGTGAAATTGACTTTTTTTTTCAAGTAGTGCAATTCAACAGGCTTTTTATTTCAAAAAACATTTGACATTATTTTACTGCCATAGACTATACGTCACTGCATCAGCAACTACACAGTTACTGTCTGTTAAATAAAGCAGCATGCAGCATAACATCTGTGTTTCTCTGCTCATTCTGAACTGAAGCTCAGGCTCTACTCTTCAACACAATGCTGACACACGAAACACACCATACAGAAACACTTTAAACCCCAACAGAACATTAAACACTACCAGATCTCTCAGGATCTCAGCATCTTCACTTATTACAATCCAGACTTTATTTCTTTCATACTAACATTCTTATTGAGAATTAACAGAGGTTTAGAAGTTAAAGTTTTATTATAAAGTTTGATGTCACCATGATGGAGATCAGTGTTTGCTTTAGTTGGGCTCTTGACCTTTTAGTTTTTAACATGAATGTTTCTCTGGCTGCTTTAACTGTGAGTCTCTGATGCATATTTGTTATGATAGGAATCCAAGAGAAACTCAGATCAGAAGATGTTGGTCACTTTTTAGTGATAATAGTCATCATGTAGTGTCCTGCCTCATTGATACCATCTGAAGTGTAATTTCTGATTAAGTCGTTAAATATTAGTTGCTAATTTTGCATGACAAAGCTGCTATAGATGATCCTGCAGTGCTGTGATACTCAGATTTTATGAAGTAATTATACAGAATGTTTTGAAAATATCACTTAGATTCACTCAGACATCAAGAATCAGCGTATATGAATCACAACAATGGTGACAATGAAAAAAAAAATCTGAACTACTATGAAGTCACAAAAAGGCTTTGTTGGTTGTCACCATTGTTGAGATTCATATGTTGATTCTTGATGTCTCTATACTACTAAAAAAT
>FLSR01000350.1:7162-19592 GCA_900092035.1 Leuciscus waleckii
ACTCACGTGTGCCACGCGCTGGTGCATGTGCAAATAACCATAGATATCATATATAAAGGCTAGATGTCTCGTGCGCGCTGCTGGCCAATGGAGGTCGACGTCCGCACGTGGCGGCCATCTTATCACAGGGCGCTCGCTCACTCGTTTAATGGTGCATGACTTTTAAAATAACCATAACTTGCTCAATTTTCTACCGATTTTCAAACGGTTTGGTTTGTTATAAACGTCAGAGATGTAGTTATGACACTGCATACATATGAATAATTATAACATACATGTTCAAGCATTCGGAATTATAGCCGCGTTAATAACGTTTGTAAGAAACCAAACCGTTTGTAATCCGTCAAGATTTCAGCGAGATAAGAGGATTTGTGTGCGTGCTGATCACTCACCTTAATTCACAGCTTCCCTGTGGTAAGATGGCCGCCGGTGATGTCAGAAGTGACTCCGCCTTAAGACATCTAGCCTTTATATGGATATCTATGGTCTAAACTAGCTACTGTAGTTGATTTCTTCAACGATGCATTGTACTGTGGTAGTGAAGCAGCGAGTTACGTCGTTCACACACTCCCGCTCGGCTCCCTGCAGCTCCTCACACATGCTGAGGTCACATTCCCAGGTGCTTTTCCCCCTTCCAGCGAGCGGGATACTGACACCGCATGACGTGCATCTCAGGCCTCAGTCCTGGACCGGGTCAGGTGACAAGTACTCTCCAGCTGGCTTGAAAGCACACTCATTTGTCTCCTTTAAAATGCTTGCAAAAGCAACCATGAGCAGATTAATGACGTTTGATTAGCTTCCCACAGGAATCCAGATTAATATTCATGCAGATTAGGCCTGTTATTTTAGGCTGCGCCTTCATGCTATGAACAGTTGGTGACGGCAGTTTCAATTAAGGTTTGTTGTTTGCTTTGTCGTGTCTTAATCTCACTGCAGGTGGACTCTGAAAACTGGCTTCCTTTAACCAGATCAGATCAGAAGTGTAAATGGAGTGTGTAGAGAGCCGGTTGTGTGTAGAGATTGACCAGTAATGATTTTTTTATGATCGATGCAGATGATTTTGTGTCCAATAACCAATATTTGAAACCAATTTTAAATATTAAATTATTGTTTATAAGTTATTTATTTCTTTGTAAATTATTACAATTATTTTTATACGTTTTTAACCAAATTATGAATTTATTAATAATAATTTTAAGTATATTATTAATAGTAATGTTTTATAGCAATAAAATAGACCAATAATAAAAATTACTTTAAATAATAATAATAAAATATAATCATTTAAAATAATTATATTATATAGTATAAAAAAATACATTTTAAATTCTGATATATCTATATATTTAATCAAGATATTTAAACCTGCAATAATAAAAAGTCGGCACCAAAAATTACTTAAATATAAAAAATGACAATATTATAATTTAAACTTGACTATTCAAAGACTGAAAATGATGACTTGATTTTTGACTTTCATTCTTTGTCAGTTACTGATTTTGTCAATTTAGATTAATGTAAAAATTCAGAAAAAAAGTATTATTTCAACGCGTGAGATAGTGTATTAAGCACTAACGTTTTCTTTGAGGGGCCACCAGCACAGGAACGGCAGCAGGCAGTGTACCGTCCTCTCCCTGTCCCTCTCTGGACTCCAGGTACGAGGTCACACACTGTTTGACCAGGGAGTGTGTTTTAGGTTCTGGAGGTTTATCTTCTGGGACAGGCGCTTTCACAGCCTCCTGGTTCTTGCTGGGGTTGGATTTCAGCATGGCGTCCTGCATCCGTAAAATCTGTCCGAGCTGATCGCACTCGCCGGATATTCTTGGTCTTTTGATGCCTTTCTTTGTTCCTTTGCCCAGAGGGTTAGTGGGGCCTGTTGTTGCTGGGTCGGGCGCTCGGGGGGAGGACACCTCGGCTGGTGTCACCTGGGTCTGTGAGGAGACTATGTGATCGATAACTAGTTGTGGTTGCTAGGGTGTTCTGGAAGGTTAATACATTGCTATGGTGTTGCTAGGGTGTTTATGTGTAGTTGTTAGGGTGTTCTGTATGGTTGTTGATGTTTCTTTGTGGTTGCTAGGGTGTTCTGGAAGGTTAATACATTGCTATGGTGTTACTAGGGTGTTTATGTGTAGTTGTTTGGGTGTTCTTTATGGTTGTTAATGTTTCTGTGCTATGATTTTTTTTTTTCATTGCTATGCTGTTGCCAGGGTGTTCTGGAAGGTAAATACAAAGCTATGGTGTTGCTAGGGTGTTCTGTATGGTTGTTGATGTTTCTGTGTGGTTGCTATGGTGTTCTTTATGGTTGTTGATGTTTCTGTATAGTTGCAAGGGTGTTTTGAAAGGTTAATACATTGCTATGGTGTTGCTAGGGTGTTCTGTACGGTCATTAATGTTTCTGTGTAGTTGCTAGGGTGTTCTGTATGGTTGTAAATGTTTATTTGTAGTTGTACACAGTTGTAATACATTGCTATGAGGTTTCTATGGTGTTCTGAAGGGGCTAATAGAATGTTGCTAGGGTGTTCTCTGAGGTTAATACATTGCTATGGTGTTGCTAGGGTGTTCTGTGTGTTAATATGTTTCAATGTGATTTCAACTGTGTTCTGAGTGTTAGCACGTTGCTATGAAGTTACTAGGTTCTTCTGGGTTATTAAGGCTTTGCTATGGGGTTGTTAGGGTGTTGTGGGTGGTTGTTAGGACATTGCTATGGGGTTGCCAGGGTGTTTTAGGTTGTTGTTAATATGTTTCTGTGTGATTTCAACTGTGTTCTGAGTGTTAGCACGTTGCTATGAAGTTACTAGGTTCTTCTGGGTTATTAAGGCTTTGCTATGGGGTTGCTAGGGTGTTGTGGGTGGTTATTAGGACATTGCTATGGGGTTGCCAGGGTGTTTTAGGTTGTTGTTAATATGTTTCTGTGTGATTTCAACTGTGTTCTGAGTGTTAGCACGTTGCTATGAAGTTACTAGGTTCTTCTGGGTTATTAAGGCTTTGCTATGGGGTTGCTAGGGTGTTGTGGGTGGTTATTAGGACATTGCTATGGGGTTGCCAGGGTGTTTTAGGTTGTTGTTAATATGTTTCTGTGTGATTTCAACTGTGTTCTGAGTGTTAGCACGTTGCTATGAAGTTACTAGGTTCTTCTGGGTTATTAAGGCTTTGCTATGGGGTTGCTAGGGTGTTGTGGGTGGTTATTAGGACATTGCTATGGGGTTGCCAGGGTGTTTTAGGTTGTTGTTAATATGTTTCTGTGTGATTTCAACTGTGTTCTGAGTGTTAGCACGTTGCTATGAAGTTACTAGGTTCTTCTGGGTTATTAAGGCTTTGCTATGGGGTTGCTAGGGTGTTGTGGGTGGTTATTAGGACATTGCTATGGGGTTGCCAGGGTGTTTTAGGTTGTTGTTAATATGTTTCTGTGTGATTTCAACTGTGTTCTGAGTGTTAGCACGTTGCTATGAAGTTACTAGGTTCTTCTGGGTTATTAAGGCTTTGCTATGGGGTTGCTAGGGTGTTGTGGGTGGTTATTAGGACATTGCTATGGGGTTGCCAGGGTGTTTTAGGTTGTTAGAAGAGTTGATGATGTGTGTGAGTGCTGGTAGAAGTGTGTGAGAGATGGCTTGTAGAAGGTGTGAGGGGATTGGGTCGAGAGGGCAGGTGGTAGGATGACTGAAGAGGAGAAGTTTAGATACTTCTTCCTCGGTTAGCGGAGAGAAGGAGGAGAGAGGGTTATTGGCAGTGGGAGAGGTTGGTCTAGGTTCCTGTGTGTGTGGAGCTGAGAACTGACTGCTGATAGTTGTTGTTTTTTTTGGTAAAGAAGTTAGCAAAATCGTCAGCAGTTAAAGAGGAGGTGGGTGGTGGTGGTGGACAGAGGAGAGAGTTGAATGTCTTGAAGAGTGTGTTGGAGGTGCTGTTGATCTTGTTGTGGAAATATGAAGATTTTGCAGCATGAACATCCACTGAAAAGGAAGATAGCAGAAATTGATACATACTCAGGTCAGATGCGTCTTTTGATTTGTGCCATTTCCTCTCCGCTGCCCTGAGTTCGGTCCGGTGTTCACGAAGAACCTCAGATAACCAGAGGTTAGAGGGAGGAGCGCGTGCTGGCCTGGAGGAGAGGGGGCAGATATTGTCTAAAGAAGATGTTAAAATGGAGCTGTTTGCATTTGAATATCGTGATATCGGGAATAAACTGTTAATGTCTAAACTGTTAATAAACAAAATCTCACACTCTTTTTTAAAATGTATTTATACAGTACTTATTTAAAAGTTTGGGGTCAGTAATTATATATTTTTTATTTATTTAGCAAGGATGTGTTAAATCGATAAAAAAGTGATAGTAAAGACTCTTAGAAAAGATTTCTATTTTGAATAAACTCTTTTCTTTTTAAATTTTTTTTTTAAGTTTCCTGAAAAAAGTATCACAGGTTACAAAAAAAAATTAGGCAGCACAACTGTTTCCAACATTAATCATAAATCAATATATTAGAATGATTTCTGAAGGATCATGTGACACTGAAGACTGTAATGGCTGAGGAAAATTCATCTGTGCATCACAGAAATAAATGACATTTTATAGTATATTAAAATAAAACCATTATTTTAAATTGTAATAATATTTCACAATATTATTGTTTTTTTTTATCAAGTAATGCAGGCTTGATGAGCATAAGAAACTCAAAAACATTAAAAACAGTAATGTCCAAACTTTTGACCGGTACTTTTATTTTGTTTCGATGGTATGACGTCATATGGCTGCGCCTTTGCTGTGCCTCTTTGCTCCTGCATTTGCTGTGTTTCGGCTGAATAAAGGTTTGTGTTTTAATTGTTTATATCGATATAAACCCTGTTTGGCTCGGTTAGATTATGACTTAGACTGTTTTATAGCTTTATGAGAGCTTTGAAATGAGTTATATGTCACTGAATGTAACGTTAACGTTGTTATGCTTAACCATTAACAAACGTTAAAGAATGTGAGTAAAGCGCAGTAGGGGTGGAGAAACGGAGCTTTTGGCAACTCAAACAAACCTTTTAAGTGTTATTCTATAGACTTTGACTCAAATCAATTAAACCAAATGCTTCGCGAAATGATTCAGTGATTCGAAGCGCTTGAATCACCGAGTCTAACGAACACAAACGTGTAACGTTAGTAAAAAAAACAAAAGCGAATGTTTTCATGAAAGTGCAGTCTATATTCATTTACACATCACACCAAAATAAATTCTAAGTAAACGAATCATAGGCCCGAGTGTGCTCGTTGTACCACGGTGTTGGACTATTTTCTTTAATCTTCTTTAAGCGCAACGGAGCTACTGTGTCTAAAGTGCTGGAAAAGAGAGAGTTAAAAGTTTCTGTTGCCATATCAAGTTCTTCTAAGCTATCCGGGATGCTGAGATGATGAAACTGATCAGGAAGATTATTAATAAAGGAATCTTTAGTAGCAGAAGTGATAGGTCTCACATATTTGAAACACGGAGTCGGCTTTGAAGCCTTGGCTAAATGTAATTTACACGAGACTGGATAATGATCTGAGATGTCATCGCTCTGCTGCAGAATTTCAACGGCATCAACGTTTATTCCGTGTGATAATATTAGATCTAGAGTATGATTACGACGATGAGTAGGTCTTGACACGTGTTGTCTAACTCCAATTGACTTTACAATGTCTTTAAATGCCAATCCCAATGCATCTTTTTCATTATCGATGTGTATATTAAAATGACCAACAATTAGTACTTTATCTGCAGTCAATATTAATTCTGATAGAAAGTCAGCAAATTCTTTGATAAAGTCTGTATTTTGCCCTGTAGTCCTGTATACAGTAGCCAGCACAAAGCTTAAACGTGATTTATCGTTTACACTATATATTTTTACATTAAGCACCAATGCTTCAAAAGAATTATATTTAAAACTTGATTTCTTAGTGGTTTTGAAGCTATTACTATAAATTACAGCAACACCTCCTCCTTTGCGTTTCAGACGAGGCTCATGTTTATGACAGTAATCTTGCGGGGTTGATTCATTTAAAGTAATGTAATCGTTTGGTTTTAGCCAGGTTTCTGTCAAACACAGCACATCTAGGTTATTATCTGAAATCATATCGTTAACAATGAGTGCTTTTGAAGTAAGTGATCGAATATTCAGCAACCCAAGCTTTAGCATTTGCTCATCTGTATTATAGCTGTTTTTTATTTGTTGAACATCAATTAAATTTTTAACCTTAGATGGGTTAAAACGTTTTCTGGATTTCCAAATTCGGGTAACAGACACAGTCTCTATATGATGATAGCTAGGTGAAAGAGGCTCTATGTGATGGGATTTATTTGACCTTGGTGTCTCGAGGCCGCTAGCAGACGGTCGGTTTATCCAGTCTGTCTGCTTCCTGACCTGAGCCCCAGATTGTCATGTTTGAGCTCTAAGACTATGAGCCATATTACTAGAGAGAAGAGCAGCACCATCCCAGGAGGGATGAATACCATCTCTTTTCAACAGGTCAGGTCTGCCCCAAAAACTTTTCCAATTGTCTATGAATTCTATGTTATTACGCGGACACCAATTAGACAGCCAGCCATTAAGTGAATACAATCTACTGACTATCTCATCACTCCTGCGAACAGGAAGGGGGCCAGAGCAAATTACAGTGCCTGACATCGTACTTGCGAGTTCACACACCTCTTTAATGTTCATTTTTGTGATCTCCGACTGGCGGAGTCGAACATCATTAGTGCTGACGTGAATAATAATTTTAGAGAATTTTACGATTAACATTAGCCAGCACTTTTAAATTTGCTTTGATGTCAGGCGCTCTGGCTCCCGGCAAACATGTGACTATGGTGGCTGGTGTCTCTATTTTCACGTTTTGTGTAATAGAATCGCCAATAACTAGGGCACAATCAACAGGATTCTCAGTGGGTGTTTCACTGAGCGGGGAGAATCTGTTTGATGTTGTTATCGGAAAGGAAGAGTGGTGTTTTGTCCCGCAACTACAGCGTCTCACCGTCACCCAGTTGCCCTGCTGCACGGGCTCTACTTCAGCTGGAACCGGACAGTGTACAGAGTTCACTAAGCTAGTCACATCCAAAGCAGTATCTAAAGTGCTGAGATCTTAATAGATTGTTTTGTTTTATTTGCAGTTGATTTCAGGCTGTCTGGTTTTAAGTCAGTTGTAATTGGGCGCATGCGCACGCAGCGACCGGCAGCAAAATAGTGTGAGGAGTGTCTGTTGCTTGTTTTGTTTGTAAAATTCGTCTTAAGTTATTTGGAGTGCCTTCCATTTACGCTTAATTTGAATGCAACTGTTTTGTTTTTCATACACATCCGTAAAACTCCCTACTTGATTACCCCTGTGGCGATTGTTCCTTGGTTCGTTAAAATGGAGTGGACTGTTGGATGTATACTGCTGGTGCTGTTATGGGAAACTTTGGGCTGGACGGAAGCCTCTCGGTCTCGGATTTTATACAGCCGGGACACCTTGTTGAAGTTCGATCTACAAGCGAACTCTAGCCCACCTCCAGATCTAACCATCCCGAACAACGCTGACATTAAATGGAAGTATGGAAAAAACGGGAGCCCTACCAATGCACCTCGCCGGGGAACTAGGAAGCGGGGTAGGAGAGGTGGATTACGCGAGTGAGCAAGACGTTCTCTGTCGCGCGTTCCTCTGCCCAATCATCCTTGCAAATATACAGTCCCTCCGAAATAAGTCGGATGAATTACAAGCCCATGTCCGATACCAACATGAATTTAAGGAAGCCTGTATCTTGGCCATGACAGAAACATGGCTGGGAGAAGCGGACTCAGACGCTGGGATTGCACTGGATGGTTTTGGTGTTCCTTTACGCATGGACCGTGTTGTAGCGACCACCGGTAAGTCGCGAGGAGGGGGGGTGTGCCTGTATGTTAACGAGCGCTGGAGCAAAACAACGCTAGTAAGAGAAAAACTTTGCACAAAAGACATTGAACTGCTCTCAGTCTCCATGCGCCCTTTTTATCTACCTAGAGAATTTCCGCAGATTTTCGTAACTATTGTTTATATTCATCCAAAGGCAAATGAAAATGCTGCTCTAGAATCAATACACAGCACTGTTCAGAAACTGCAGGCAGTGTCCCCGGACGCCCCTAACCTAATACTAGGTGATTTTAATCACTCTTCACTGGACAAAATCTTAAAATGTTTTTATAAATATGTGTCCTGTGAAACGAGAACAGGGAAGATTCTTGATCAGTGTTATGGCTCCATCAAAGGTGCCTACAAATCTGTCCCTCTCCCTCCCCTGGGTTCTGCCGATCATAACTGTGTGCATCTCATACCAGTGTACCGCACATGCCTCCAGAGGGCTAAAGTGGAAACTAGGCAAGTGAAGGTCTGGTCCGAGGAGGCTACGCTGGCCCTGCAGGGCTGCCTGGACTGTACCTTGTGGGAGGAATTTGTTAACTCTTCACAAGACATTGATGAACTGACTGAAGTGGTTAGTTCTTGGGTTGCATACTGTGAGGAAAATGTAAGCTTAGCGTTAAGTTCTGCCAGGAAGACTCAATCAGCGCATCATGAATTAACTCACTTCTAACCAATCATGTGTTAACACTCTCAGTATAAAAGAATGGTACTTACATCCGTCTGAGTTCGCAGATACTGACGGCCCCAGTGGGTGCTGCACATTGGTGGTGGTTGAGGAGATTCCTCCCTTCTATGTAAAGCGCTTTGAGTGTCGAGAAAAGCGCTATATAAATGTAATGAATTATTATTATTATTATTATTACAAAGGAAGTAAACGATACATTTACAGTGCTGATAATTCTCTAAAACTGTTCCACACTATATATATATATATATATTTTTTTTTTTTCCTTTCTTCATATCATCAAGATCTTTTAATACTTGCATTTAAGTTCTTCAGTAACGGAAATATGGTACAATCGCTGTAACACAAATGTTCTCAGCGACTACTTTAATCCACCAATATGCGTCATAGAAATATTTACGTAATAGGTATTTGATATTAAATGTACAAAGAAGGCAGACTAGGATGCTCAGGTCAAAGGTCACGGACTTTGCCAATGTGATTAACACAGTAGACCTAATAGTTATGTTTAAATTATATCATTCAAACCAATCACCAGAAATCACAGTCAAGAAGACTCGAGTGATGTTATATTTACTCATCTGTATGATTAATGTTCAGAGATTTTTCTATTCAAGGGACTCACTTGGTTGCCATGGCCAGCGACCTCTCGGCTGTGAATAAAACTTCACTCGTACAAAGGCAACTCGAGAGTAATGTCAGGTGTACACTGCACAGCTGAGAAATAGATTCTGCGCTCAAAAGTCAACAACAGAATATCAAGTGTGATTGAGGTTGTATCTTATCGGTATGCCGTCACCTTACTTCAGGTAAGTATTGTAATAGGATTAATAAGACTAAAGATTTCGTGGTTAATTAATTAATTAAAACAAAAATAATAATAATTAATAAATAAATAATTAAATAAATAAATAAATAATTATTGAGCCTGCTCAGGCTTCGTTCATTCACGCTTTACAGAAATTATCCTATAGTGGCTGCTAACATCCTTTTGGGTCCAAAGTGGTGGCAAAAATTACGTTGTAGGTGCTAACAAAGATCGGTTACATCAAGGCAGATCTTCTCATTAGACGAACATGCTTTTCCTGAGATGTTTATCTGGCAATCAGTAGTCTCCAATTTCATGATTAAGGTCACGTGAGCACTTCTGACCACTGCAATGCTATAGCTACACACTTTAGTCTTCAGGTGGCTCTGCCCTTCAGCAACCCTTGTCCATCACCCTGTCTCCTCAACAGTGATCATGTAAATTAGTTGCTCTGCTCAATCCAGCTAGTCTATATATCACTGGAGGCGTGGCTCCCTACATCTTAAAAGCTTATATTTCTGCAGTATTTGTTTATAATGTTTCGGTTTTCTTTTCAGATTCCTTCATTTTCCATCCTCATCACGGCCGGTTGTTCCTTCCTAGTCTACAATTACGAAATCAATGTCTGGTGGGTCTCCAGTGTCCCCAGGGTGTGTGTGAGGGGTTTGACTTGGAATGCTCCAAAAATATTTTCTTCTATTATGCTGGAATTGTCATTTGAGTGTGAGTAAAGTGCATTGTTTTTGTCTGTCCCTTTGGATGCAGTCAGGCTGCTGCTCCCTGGGTCAGGGGGTGGAGTTTCAACAGCTCGTTTTGCAGCTCCGATTACTCACAGACATTTTCAAAACTTTTAGCTTCGTTCAAACCTACTCAGAAGCGTCAACATGTAGACACCATTTCCGGATGGTTAGTCGATGAATTATGTAGCTTATGCGTAGTAATCTTCTAGTAATTCACTATCTCATCCTGTCTCGATATGCTATAAATCATATTCTGGGAGCTGGATTTATGTAACTTTAGGGTTTGCAATGCTACTTATCCGGAAGGAATGCCGCTCAGTCCCTCTCAGTGTTGCTGTAGTCCTTGCAAAGCAATCTCTTTTAATTAAGTCCTCCATGCTTGACTTTGTGCATTGTAGCTTTGCAGTTGTTGAAATGCTTTAACAGCAACATTACAGAAGTGGAATCCATTTAACCCCCCTTTTAATTACCTTCCTTTCGAAATGGCTACAATCGAATATGAAAATAGAAGAGAAGACCATGTTTTATAAGCATTCATGGCTCATGCACCCAGGGGAATTTACTTCAGATCTAAACACTTCGATCTTGCCGTGGTCTTTCTTTTTCTGATTCACGTCCCACTAATTTCTTTACTCTTTCTTAAATAGTAAATAGTCGACTACTGTGGACTTCGACCGAAAACAGGATGCAAATACAGGTATGTGCGCTGGCTGAATAAACATAATTTTTATTAATATCTTTCACATCTACTGCAGTCAGATTCAATCGCGTTCACTCCGAAGGAATCACTCACATGACCTGTGCACTTGTAATGACACATCAAGGATGTTAAGAGGCTAAAAGCAGGTTTAAAACTTGCCCCATTGAAGTCAACAGGGTGCAAATTTTAAAAAGAGGATAACTCGGTTTAGGCAACACCGATTTTTGTCGTTGTTCTCTGTACTGATAGCACTCCAAATGTAGCACTCCAAATGACCAAAGTTCTGGTATCACATTAACAAATTCTAAAATGTGCAATAAATTTTGTCCCTTCTATCTATGAGTAAATTCCTAAAATCCTCCCTAGATTCTCAGATCACTCCCTCTTTTTTCCTACCTAACGAAGCATCTCTCTCTAAAGTCTGGTTCAGGACTCATCTAGTTTCTGTCCTCAAAAGCTACAGCTGTCTCCCTTTTCAGCATACCGGTCATTCCTGCAGGATCGGGGCAGCCACTACAGCAGCCAAATACGGCATTTCTACTTCAGCTATCAAGATGCTGGGCAGATGGTTTTCCTCTGCATTCAAGTCTTATTTAAGAAATGATTCTAAAATCATTCTGGAAGCTCAGCAAGCTCTTCAGTACCGATTCAGGTAAATCCTCATGCAAATACTGGTGGTGGTGTCATGTTTCAATTAATCTGAGCTGGAACTCTAGCTTGCATCACCCTATAAGCAGATAATGTGGTCTGTCTCCATGTGGCTATTGCAGCCTCGTTTCATGTGGCTGTCTGGTCTTGTCTCTCGTCTATGTGTGGTCCATCTCGGCCTCGTGGCCGTTTGTGGACATGTCCTGAGTGGCTATCATAGCCGTGTTCTGTGTGGTCAATTATGGCCGTGTAGCCTATCGTGGCCTTGTCCTTATGGCCCATCGTGGTCTTGTGGTCCATCGTGGCCTTGGTTTTGTGTGCCTAAGTGGCCTTGTCTTGTGAAACTTGTCTTTTGTGTGGCATTAGCGGCCGTTGTGGCTCCTAAGCGGTCTCGTCTCTGTGGTCTCCCATGGCCGTGTGGCCTATCGTGGCCTTGTCCTGCAAGGCCCATCGAGGTCTAGTGACCTCTAGAGGTCGTGGTTTCATGTGGCTTTATGGCCGTGTCTATGTTTAGCCTGTTTATGTGTGGCCTTTAGTGGCTTTGTGGCTTATTGCGGCCTTGTCCTATGTGTGGCCGTCTGTGGTCCATCGCAGCCTTCGTTTTGTGTGGTCTATCATGGCCGTGTGGCCTATCGTGGCCTTGTCCTGTGTGTGGCCCATCGGGGTCTGTGGTCCATCGAGGCCTCGGTTTTGTGTGGCTTAGTTGCCTTGTCTTATAGGCTTGTCTCTGTGTGGCATTAGCGGCCGTTGTGGCTCCTAAGCGGTCTCGTCTCTGTGGTCTCCCATGGCCGTGTGGCCTATCGTGGCCTTGTCCTGCAAGGCCCATCGAGGTCTAGTGACCTCTAGAGGTCGTGGTTTCATGTGGCTTTATGGCCGTGTCTATGTTTAGCCTGTTTATGTGTGGCCTTTAGTGGCTTCGTGGCTTATTGCGGCCTTGTCCTATGTGTGGCCGTCTGTGGTCCAT
>FLSR01000350.1:24664-74540 GCA_900092035.1 Leuciscus waleckii
ATTTTATTACGGGAACATCACAGCAAATATTTTTTTTTTTTTGCCTTTTTTTGTGAATGGTTCTGAAGACAGGCTGCATGTCAAGAAATCCTGAAGGCTCCATTCATGACTATGGAAGTTAAACACTGGCTGTCATGTTTGTAATTAGCAAGCAGGGGAAACAAATTATTAAAATAAATTAATATAAGATAAAAATAGACAAGGGATAATTCTGTCACTCTTAAAGATGTGTGAATGTTCATGTAATGTATATGCAGTTTCCAGTCTTGCTGTCATGGCTGGTATCCAAGGAAGAGTTAAGGCGAGGATCTAAGCGGAAACCTGTCAAGAAAAAAAATCCAATGTTGGGGGCTTTAAAGAAACAGTAGACTAACATGGATGAGCTGGTGGAGGGGATGACTACAGTGGAGTAAAAGACCACAACTGAGCCAGAGGAACCTATGAGGAAGCCGGCGGAGGAAGAGACCACGGTGAAACCTGCGGAGGATATAACCATGGCAAGGCCAGAGGGATGGAGATCATGGTGGAGCCTGGTGGACCGCTGACCATGGCGGAGTCGGTGGATCAGAAGCCTGAGGCAGAGCCAGAGGAAGTGGAGACAATGGTGGAGCTGGAGGAATGGAGGACCACGGCGAAGCTGGGGGGTCAGAAGGCTGAGGTGTAACTGGGGGCTCAGGTGGAGGAGAAAGGATGAGGTAACTGGACTGAACCAGGGAAGCATGAATGCTGGATTGGACCAGTGGAAAAGGAAGGTCTAGGGCCGTGGATGGAACCGGATGGGACCGGCAGAGCAGGAAGAAGTTTGAAGGTGGGCACAAGGGTTGGGACTGGCTTTGTGGCAGTCAGGTCAATCAGCCAACCCTAGACGGACCGTGCATTGGATGCTAGCTCCGGAATGAACCATGACTCAGGCTGAGGGTCCGTGGAGGCCGTGGGCGCTGGCTTGGGGTCAGGATCTTCCTCCTCTACTGTGAAGGGGGATCACATTAGCCTGGTCTAAAAAACTCACATATATAGTCTTTGAGGGAATGGTGGCCTTGAGCAAGGAGGATGAGCAGGGCAGCTCTGTGGACGTAAGTATCCAGCACTCTCACTGGACACACAAGGTTAAGCTTTTCTTGGTCCTGATCTCTGAAAAGAGGAAGGAAAAATGATGGCAAGATTACAGCCCGCGGCACATTTGTAGGCTCATTGGTTGACATAGCCCGGTCTAGTGTATAAGGATGCCTTAACCATCCACGGTGCAAACTCAAGGCACGTAGAGGACACTGACAGGGCCTGGAGGTCTCCCACTCCTTTAAGAGACATGAAGGCTAGAAGAAAAACAGTTTTAAAGGTCAGAAACTTTTCTTGAACGTCTTGATTGGCCGAGAGGAGCCATAGATAATCCCTCTAGCACAATGGCCAGGTCCCAGGCTGGAACTCTGGTTTGGCTTGCAGGCCTCAGTCTCAATGCACTACGGAGGAAACGTGTCACAAATGGGTTTCTCCCTAGGGGTAAACCATCTAAAGGGACATGGTAGGCAGCTGTGGCCGCCATGTACACCTTCAGTGTGGAAGGGGATACCCCTGTGCAATATAGACACATGCATTTTCTGTAAAGCTGCTTTGAAATGATGTGTATTGTGAAAAGTGCTATACAAATAAATGTGAACTGAATTTAATTGAAAAACAATCCTGCTGGAACTCCAGCACTGAACCGACCAGGCAGATCCCACTGTCACATTCCGCACCAAGAAGTGAAAACTCTCCAATTCAATGTGTACAGTTTCCTTGTGGAGGGAGCTCTGGAGTGAAGTATGGTCTCAACAACCTCAGATGAGAGACCTGATTCTAGGAGTTGGGCCCCCTTAGAGGACAAACCCACAGCTTCCATAACTCTGGGTGGGGGTAAAGGATTGTGCCTCCTGCCTGAGACAGAAGGTCCCTCCTGACTGGAATCTCCAGGGAAAAGGACACAAGATCCAAGAACCACACTCGGGCCAGTCAGAACAGCACTACTAGTAGTAGACTGACCCCGTCCCGGCAAAGTCTTTGCAGAACTACCGGGAGCAGAGCGATCGGGGGGAAAGCGCACAGACGAAGCCTCGGCCATGTCTGTACCATGGCATCCAGCCCTAACAGAGCTGGATGTGTGAGGGAGAACCGAAGTGGATAGTGTGCCGTATCTTGAGAGGCATACAGTTTTCCACAGGACGATCTGGTGTGCCAGCTTGTACAGTGGACACGAACGCAGACCCCCCTGATGATTTATATAATAGACCACAGGTGTGTTGTCTGTGCGGATTCTGTAGCCATTTTCTACTGTCTGCTGGTCCCATTGAGATACGTTTGGCAGAAGCTTCCATGCTGATAGATCAGGGGTGGTGAACCTGTCAGCATGATGAGCCAAAACAAAACCCTCATCACTGCAAAGAGCCACACAACAGATGTATCTCACAATAACTAATTACTATTACAATCTATGACTAATTACAATTACTAATTACAAAACACACACTAATTTTCATGAATTTGAATGTTTGCATCAGCCTACCTCCTTTTACTTGACTCATTGGGACAACTGGCAGTCCTTGGTTTCCTCAATCCTTGTTAGGTCTGGCTTGTATTCAGGTTGTGGCTACTCCTAGTAACTTTTTCACATGTGTGTCAGTAAGGACAGAGCAATGCTTCAATTTAACTTGTTTCAGTGTTGAAAAAAGTGATTCACAGATGTAAGTTGACACAAACATTGACTATAGTTTGAGTGCGGCCTGTTTGACATTGGGATATCTCTCAATCGGCACAATCTTCCAAAACTCCACGGTTCCTTCCCTCAGAACACTTTTAAGTCTGTCATCCACGGACAGTCCAATCATTTCAAGCTTAGATGCTGCTTCATCTTCCACTAAAGGGGGTTTTCAACAGTCTGATTCAGCAGTGAATGGGTTGATGAGAAATGTAATCTGTGGTGTTTTTTGGCGTAGGCTGGAGAATCTGTTCTCAAAACTCTGTTTAACAAGCAGTGTTGCATACCGTGCAGTACGTTTAAAACCTCTGCTGCTTGTTCACTTGGCTTCAACAAGGATGGAAAATGTGTTAACTCTCTCTTTTGTAGATTGTAGACGCATTGGGATCAGCATTAACAGACATTCTAAACTCTATTGGAGACAACACATGTCAGGACCTACTAATTGTCGTAATCATACTTTAGATCTAATATTGTCACATGGAATCAATGTTGATGCCGTTGAAATTATGCAGCAGAGCGATGACATCTCAGATCATTTTTTAATCTCATGTATACTTAATTTAGCCAAGGTTGCAAAGCCGACTCTGTGTTATAAATATGGTAGAACTATCACTTCTGACACTAAAGACTGCTTTATAAATAATCTTCCTGATCAGTTTCATCTCGCAGCATCCCAGATAGTTAGAAGAACTCGATGTTGCAACAGAAATGATTGACTCTCTCTTTTCCAGCACTTTAGACACAGTTCCTCCATTGCGCTTAAAGAAAATTAAAGGAAATAGTCCAACGCCTTGGTACAACAAGCACACTCGGGCCCTAGAGAGGGCAGCCAGAAAAATGGAGCGTAGCTGGAAGAAAACAAAATTAGAAGTTCTCTTACGAGAGGTCTCTCGTACTGCGTAAGTATCTTACGCTAGGGGAAAATCCCTTTTCCGCGAGATATTGAAGCCAAAAAATTATCCTTAATTTTGTATTATTGTAAAACGCGTTGCGGCAGCATACAGACATAGGCAAGACGGCTCGTGTGCCTATTGGCTGTTCTGCGGCAACTGCAGCAGCCTATCGAGCGAGGCCTAGCGTATGCTGCCGCAACGCGTTTTACAATAATACAAAATTAAGGATAATTTTTTGGCTTCAATATCTCACGGAAAAGGGATTTTCCCCTAGCGTAAGATACTTACGCAATACGAGAGACCTCTCGTAAGAGAACTGACATATAATAACATTTATATTAATAACATTGGTCTAGTAAAGAACATGTGTTTGCAGTGAAATCGTCTGTTACCTGATGTGAATGTGAAGATGAATAAATTTGTCTCAATTATATTTAAATATATTTTACACAGGCCACAATGAAAACATTTTGGTTGATTTTCAGTGGTTTTCTAAATCTGCTCAAGGGAAAATGAATGAATGACTAAATATTACTCACCAGTAACATTAACACCAAAGCTCATATAGGTGCTGATGCTTTTGTTTCTGCTGGTGATTTGTAGTTTATAAAGTCCCAAATGAGTGATGTCGATGTTCGTAATGGTCAAAGATCCAGTCTGATGATCCAACTTCAGTCTGTCTCTGAATCTCTGATCAGCATCATCACACTGATCATCTTTACATATCTTACTCTGATCTCCAGATGTTTCAGCAATGCGGGTGTCATTAAAATACCATGCCATCAAGTCATATGGGTTTTTTATTACACCAGGATCTAAAGTGACAGATTCTCCCTCCTTCACTGACTTTCTCTTTTTATCTCGTTCAGCAGCAGGAACACCTGAAACACAAACCAATTGCTGCTGGAGGATCTTTTTGAAAATAATAAACTCAACAACATGATTTTCATACACTCGCAACATTGCCTGAAATGTTTTGGCTTATAAGCATTTTGTATACTTTTTTACCATCAAATCCTCTGCAGTTTGGATTCCTAGTGAACAAATGCATTTAAAGGCGTCATGATGTCATGATTCCTGTTTGTGTTCCCCTTGTCTTGTGTGGATTTGTTATTTCCTGTTCTGTGCCATGTTTTGTAGTCTTTTGTAGTTTTTCTTGTTTATTAGTCTTCCCAGGTGTTTCTAATTAGCCACACCCCCTTGTTACTTGTTTAGCTTGCTTGTCCCTGGGTATTTATAGCCCTTGTGTTTCACTTGTTACTTTGTCAGTTGTAAGTGTAATGATTGCCTCTGTGATTTCCCTGGTTTTGTTCCTTTGATCTTTGAGTTCTGTGTACCCTGTTTCTTGTTACTTTATTAAATAACCCTGCGTTTAGATCCTCGTCTTCGCTTGTCTTCCTCAGCAACATTACACATGAAGTGCATTTTTTCATCATTTCATAGAGTTTCCTGAGGTACATTTATACAAAGTTCTGGCGAGAAACTCTAAATGGTGCAGGCTAAATCCTGTTCATAATCATGTAAAGTAGGGTTTTAAATCAAGGTTTTTGAACCAGAACACAGATTCCAGACTTTAACCCACTGTCTCCCATTTATATATGTGTCTCCCAATTTCATATATCATATTATATATATATATATATATATTATTATTTTTTTACCTTACATTTACATCGTTATCTATAGAGTGCAGCTGTTTGGTTCCCGCCGTATCAGTAGCCAATGAGCTCGCTGCTCAACCTTCAAATACTTGGGTAGCATTTGCCTTTAGCAGTGCAACGCGGTTTCAGAAATCCTCTGAAATTCAACATTTAAGATAAGTTTTTACGCTATATCACTGTGTTTTGTGTAGTCTGCTTTATCATTTCCTTATGAACTAACCATTCACAAGGTCTAAATCATGTGTCATGTCAACAGTCCTGATTTAAAGCTTAGAGTGAATTACTAGAATGTGTATTTTACATGTATGCAGCAGCAAGCAGGGAATGTAACTGTGCATTCAAAGTGGCCGGAAGTCATTAATTTTCAATGAGAGCCGGCGGCGAGCTCCGGCGAGGGTGGCGCGGCGCGTCTTGTGCTGCGCTCCAGTCCACTTTTAGACAGCACTTGGGAACTTCCCTAAGCACTTCCCCTCGGGGGAATCCCTGCCGCCATTTTGAAGTGCGTTCCACTTCGTGAAGTGGACGAGGGAAGTTTATATGGACAGACCCTTGTTCCCTCGATCTTGACGAGGGTGCGAGTCTACTTCAAATGTACACTTCAGGTACCTATATGTCCCACGTCCGACTGTGACGTCACCACATATCTCGTCTAATCACCACCACAACAGACAACTCTATGATATATTAATGTTATTTTATTTAAAACAACCCAAACACACATAAACATTTGGATGCTGCATTAAACAAATTCTTAAAGGAAATTTTTTAATAATAAATCAACTCCATAGCTGATTCCAAGTGATCAAGGGCTTAGGACATTCCAGTTCAGCCCATTGCAGTTTCCGCCAGTAGTGGGCACTTGTGCAACGTAAGCAATGACGTAAATCCGAGTGAACGAGACGGAGGGAAGTTAGCGAGTGAAGGGCATGACAATTTTGGACTGGAACGCAGCATTGGATGGCGAGAGCGGCGAAGAGAGTTGAAGTCAGGTCAACTTTATGGTAATAAGCTATGATGCGGTTCGGCGACTACCAATCAGACTGTAGAAGTCCTCCGCCTGAGAGGATTCCAGAGAACGCAATCCTGTAAACATTGGTCTACTTCGAACTACATCAGTGCATCAGAGCGTCCCCGAATCTTTCTCCGGCGTCGTTGGCAGGGCGGCGAGAGCGAATTTTGCCGCTCTCGCTGGCGGTGGGTGTAAACGTACAGTAAGGATAGAGAGACAAGCTTTGCTGAACTCTTTAAAGTGAAAGGCTTTTGTTTGTATCAAATATACAGTGGAGAAAATAATTGTATGATCCCCTGATGATCCCCTGATGATTCCCCTGATGAAGTTTGCCCACTTACAAAGAAATGAAGGGTCTATGATTTTCTGGTAGATTTATTTTAATGGATAGAGACAGAATATTAACCAAAAAAATCCAGAAAAAAACCCCACATCATATAAAGGTTATAAATTATTAGCATTTGATCGAGTGAAATAAGTATTTGATCCCCTACCAATCAGCAAGAATTCTGCATCCCACAGATTGGTTATGTGCCCATGTGAAACACAGATTAGACCTGCCACTAAAGTACTCCTAATGCAGCTCTTCCACAGAATCTTTATTTTCCATTCCAGCCTCTCCACCACCATGGGCTAGATGAAAAAGATGTCAAAGGACGTCAGGGACAAGATTGTGGTCACCATGATTTTGACAAGTAAGACATGTTCCTGGATCAACATATTTTGTTGATCCTGGAATAACATTCCTGTCCCAAAATTCTGTCATTACCCTATCCCTATCCCTACCCCTAAACCTAACCCTTCCCATAACCTTTCCCTAAAATCAGAGGGAAATGATAGGTGAATAACACTGATGTTGAAGCATCTCACCCTAGTTCTAAGCCTAAACTTGACATAAACTGTAAACTTGTCCCTCAAATCTGATTGGTTGATTGGAAAGTTGTTCCAGGATTAACAAATATGTTGAAATCACGTTCACCCAAGATCGTAGTCCTGCACAAGGCTACAAGACCAAGCTAGCAAGAAGCCTGGTGAGAAGGAGACAACTGTCAGTGTCATTATATGGAAATGAAAAAAATACAAAATAACATCAATGGCCCTCGGTCTAGAGCTCCATGAAGGATCTCGCCTCATGGGGTAAGGATTGAGCATGAGAAAGTTGAGGGGATCAGCCCAGAACTACACGGGAGGAGCATGTTAATGATCTCAAGGCATTTGGGACCACAGTCACTAAGCAAACCATTGGTAGCACTACGCCGCAATGGACTGAAATCCTGCAGCGCCCGCAGATTAAGAGAGGATCTGTAAAGAGGAATGGACAAAAATCCCTCCTGAGATGTGTGCAAACCTGGTGACCAACTACACGAAACGTCTTACCTCTGTGCTTGCCAACAAGGGTTTCTACAACAAGTACTAAGTCATGTTTGCTAATGTCGGATACCTTTCGTATTAGACTCACGCGCAGAATGATAATGTCATTTCAACTAAGCATACCTAGAACGTGCAAGACAGTTTCCATGTATTTCTCAAATGAAAAGCAAGAGCACCACAGCGATGCTGTACCATTTGGGCAAACGCTCCACCAGGTATGTGTGTGTGCGTCTGGAGAATGTCAGTCATTTCCGTTTGTGACACGTCATTCAGCGGTGGGCATTTCGATCACAGACATGTCGTTGATCATGAGAGGTGGCCATCAGAGGTATTTATCAGTCAGAATCGCTCACTGCTTAGAATGCAGAAGTATTTGCTTCACAACAGGAGTGTAAATTGGAGACTCACTGCAGTTTGGATCCATCATTGATGTAGCGGCAGCTTCTGAGATCGCACGGGCTGAAATGAGTGAGCAGTTTTGCACGCTCTCGTGGCTATATGTCATCATTAAATAAGTGTTCATGCTGTAGTGAGGACAGACAGTAGGTTTCACTCTCAAATTGTATTGTTGACATAACCATTGCATGGGACAGATATGAGATGCCAAGTAGTAACGCATTAGCAATGTAACTCAAACAATAGAAAATAGAAAATCAGCTCAAATATTGAGTTCTTTCCTAAATATTATAAAATAATGACTCGTAAATCTAATGTTCTCGGTACATTTCTATTCTCTTGATGGGCACTGCTATACAGCCTGAACTGAATTTTGGGAACTCTGGGTTCCAGAACCAGGAAGGGCATTCACGATTAAATATTAACCTTTGCTTAATCTACAAAACATCAAACAATGCCTTTTTTGATTAATCAAAGTGTTTCACAATCTTGCATTTGATGCAGGGGTAAAATACTAGCATACAGCAGCAGAGATGCGTATTAAGATACAGCAGCAGCAAGCCTTTTACATAAGATTACAGTAGGCGCGTTTCCATTACAGATTTGCACAAAACTTTTGCGATTTTTTTTCTAAATATCAATAAAAAACTATTGCTAAATGACGGCGTTTCAATTAACGGATGTTATGCGACTAAAACGTCATTTTTTCTCTTGCGATAAGTCATTCCAAAATCATGGCAACGGACGTTGGTAGGTTTATATGTATCACAGCCACGTACCGCACTAGACATTATTATTATTAATGGAAGGAAACGTAGGCGTGTTATCCAAGCATTAATGGTAAGGAAAGACCCTGTTCTGGGTTTTTCTCACTAATTTCTGCTCCAAGGTCTTGATTGTGGCATTTCTTTGAGGTTTATAATCCAGTATTTCTGTCATTCTTTTGTCTTTTATGAATTTAATAAAGAACTCGTATCGTATGTTCTGTCCAAACACACCGCGCCTTTTTCGAATTGCCTGAAAACCCACCTCATGCGAGCGTAAAAACTGTTTTGCGATAAATGGTAGTTTTTGCAAAATTATCGTGTTTCCATTGGGCGTATTTTCAATTCGCAATTTCAATTTGCGCAATTTGAAGGGTAATGGAAATGCGGCTTATGACTAAGCATGAGAAAATGTTCGTGAGAAAACGTATAGCCATTTAACTGGGGCTTATTACTTTATTTACTAACTTCTAACAACACTTTTTCAAGGCTAATATGTTCATTAGATTGACATCCACCCATTTCCCTAAACTATAAACACTATTACCCTGTTTTGACACACAAGTCAGATTTGTTGAACTGTCACTGCAAAACTCTACACACAAATCCCTTCATTTCGCAATGCCTACACTATGTTGTCATTTAGAAAGCACTAGCATTCAATAATGTTTAACCAAGTCAGCACAGCTTCAGTTCAGTTAGCACACAATTACCCAAGCGGAAACACTAAGAGTCAGAATTGATCACGCGCCAATCGGAACCTTCAATAGATAGATAAAAGCGCCGGAGTCAGTTCATTGGGTTTTGGAACAATGTGTCAGAGTTCTGTCACTTCTGTTTGGGTTATATCTTGGGTTGGTGACAGAGCTCTGGCATTCCCGGTTTGTCATGTGTTTGTGTATAGTCTGGAGTGTTGCACATGACTTGTCATGTATTTACTTGTTCCATGTGCGCTCCTGTCAATTGTCTAGCCCCTCCCATCTTGGTTTTTCCCCCACGGGGAGTTTTTGTTGTAGTTTTGTTTTATTTTTGATTACTTAATAAAAACCCTTCTTTCCTGCAAATGAATCCTCGCTTCACTATTTTTGACCATTCCGTGACACAATGGTTTCAGAAGACATAAAGGAAGAGGTTGAGGACACTGGAGTGGAGGAGGAGGATAAGGAGGATGAAGAGTAGATGGGAGTGGAGAAAGAGGTGAAGGAAGAGGAAAAGTAGGAGGTGGAGGAGGAAAGAAGAGAATTAGGGACTGGAGGAAGAGGTGAAGAAAGAGGATGAGGAAGGGGAAGGGCAGGGCCAAAGAAACAAGCATTGCCACTCTAGTTGCCCATGTCTTTGTCCATGGTATGACTAAAAGGGAGGCTGGGCAACGAGTACAGCCAAACTTGAGTCGCTTCTACGTCGCCTCGATCTTAAGAAACTTCTTGGAGAAAAACAGGTACGGTAGATGAACTACAAGCAACATAACTTACCAGTTTTGGAAATGTTGTTATGAATTAACAATCACAATTATTTTTACCATATTTATAGCCCTAATTTAAATATTATTGCATTACTGAATTTTGGAAATATTAGCTTCAACTGACATATTTTTTTCAAATCCTTTTTCAATAGATTTGGCCTAGACCCCTGTAGTATCAAGTGAAGAAAGCTCCTCTCATTAAATTGCAACAGAAAGCAAGCAACAGAAATAAAGAAAGCAACAGAATGCTGAAGATGAATCCAGAATTGTGAGTGTCATTATATTTTGTTCTTTGTGCAGTACAAATTTTAATACATGACGAATGAACTTGAAAATTTTAAATCTAACTTGGCAACCACACAATGCCCACAATGTTCAAACCTGGAATTTACATGTCTTGGGTGATGTGTCTTGATTGTCATAATTCATGATGACACATCAATTACTATAACAAAAAGTTAAAGGGTTAGTTGACCCAAAAGTGTAAAACTGTCCTTTCTCACCCTCACGTCATAAAAAGACTTTCGTTCATCTTCGAAACTCAATTAATATATTTCAAATCTGAGCGATTTCTGTCCTTCCATTGACAGTCCACGCAATTACCATTTTGATGCTTCAAAAAGTTCATAGAGATCATAAAACTAACCCATTTGAATTGAGCGGTTTATTCCAAATTTCGGAAGAGACTTGATCGCTTTGTGACGAATAGATTGAATTTAGACTTTTATTCACATATTTAATAAACAAACATAAACAGAAAAAAAAAAGTGGACTAAACTGCTTGGTTCATTAGTTTTAAGATGAACTTTTTGAAGCATCAAAGTGGTAGTTGCGTAGCTGTCAGTGAAGGGACAGAAAACTCTCAGACTTCATCAAAAAGATCTTCATTTGTGTTTCAAAGACCAAAGAAAGTATTGCAGGTTTGTAACGACATGAGGGTGAGTAAATTACAGAATAAAATTTTTTGAGTGAAACTAACACTTTAATAAAAGAATGTGGCCTAGTCCTCATCAGAACAATTGAATCTCAATGTGTCTTGAGTGTGTTCACACCTGTACTTCGAGTTGTTCACTTGTGCGTCACCCAAGATGAATGTTAATGCCAGGTGTGAACGGCACTACTCTGTGACTACACAATCATCTGAACAGAATGGTTCCTGAGAGAGATATGGTTGTCATTATGCTATGTAACTGTTTGATGATGTTTTTGTTTTGTTTTGTTTAGATTTTTGGTTAGAAGACCTCAGCTAAGTTCCTGGAAAGGCTACTCCCAAGTAGGACTGTCACCATGTTAGATTTTTCACACCACGGTTTTTGTGGCCAAAAGAATTCACAATATCGATATATCGCGATATCTATATAATCTATGGGGGGTGGGGGGTGTAGTTTAGTTATCAGTCAAATACATTTTTACTTTGTTTATATAGTTTTTCTTTTTTAGCCAACAAACATAAGGGTACTGATAATGCATTTTTACTTCTTGCGTATACTCAATCTATGGCAAATTTTTGTGAAGGATGTGAAGTTTATCAAACTGAAGTGAAACAAGGTTTCCTGAAGAACAGAAAGCTATTAAACCTATTGTTGCGCCGGCGCCAATAAAGTCATGCAGATAGCAGCAGATTTGAACAAAAAAATCAAGTGCAAATACAAATACAAAAATAAGATGAGTAAAGAAAACGGGGTTCTTAATAATCACCTTTATTAAATATATGAACACAGAAACCCACTGTTAACAGGTTAATGTCACGTTTCCCATTCCATGACAAGTAAAATAATAGCAATTTACTCTCTGTAAAATGGCATAATCCACAGGGTGATGGACACAGAGATGGGTAAAAAGGTTGATGGCTACACATTCTGCAGCGTCGCGTTGTGTGTAGGACAACTCGAGGTATCGCACACCGGACGTGCACTTTCTCAGTTTATGGCCAGCAATATTCTTATGTTTAAGAAAATTATGAAATTAAGATAATGTCTGTATGTTATGATTGTACTGTACAATTAAATACAATAGTTGCTGAGTCTGTGATCTGAACACTTTACCTCAGAGCATCCGTTAACTGAATGAATTGAGAATATCACCTGAATATCCGATAACATCAGCAATTTTCATTCAAGCAGCTGGTTTCTGTAAATTAATGTAAAATTAAATGTATATTGCAGCACAGGGTGAAGTCATTTACGATTATTTGAGACAAATATAGTGTAAATTTAATATAAAACGATGTAAATGGCGCTCTGTGGCGCCGCAGGATTTTGAACAAGGTCCTGAGCCATTTCTGGGCACCGCAGACAGACGCCGAACGGCACCGCCGGTGTGTGTACACTCATAGAGAATAATGTGTTCGAATTTTAAAGACATGGTGCTACGCTTCTCGTCCGGTGTGCGACCCCCTTTAAGGTGGTGTTTTCTTTGAAGCCGAAGAACTCCATACTGGCGAGCTTACTTTTTTCGGGTGTGGACAGAGTGTTTCACTCTATATGCACCGCCGCGGGGGAGCGCTGCGTCGTCTTCTTATTTGATAGGTGTCCGCGGGTGCAATACAGACACCTGAGAGGTCAACCAGTACTGGCGTTGGAGTATTTACGTGTCATGTTATTATAAGAGTCCTATTCATTTTAAACATTGTGGTTATCGCCAATACTGGTATATTGTCACACTAATGTCGATGTCGATATTTCATGCTTTGAATATCACGATTATCGTCAACACCGGTATATTGCGACACCCCTACTCCCAAGACCTTCAAGGACCTGATTGACGGCAGAATCTGCTGTAAAATGTGATGAAACTGATGATCCAGGTTTGACTATAGTTCAGAATAAGATTATATATATGCGTTCATGCATTTTTTGCTGAAGTTGTCACATCTGTTATTTAGAATGGGGCAGCGATCTTGCATCAATTCATCTCCTCCTTGATTTGATTCCAACATCACCACAAGGCTGCAAGAGACCTGGAAATATGTCCTCATATCAAGCTGAACAAAACCTTGTCATCTTCAAAAAGGTAAATTTGGACATTTCTGTCACACTACCTATTGTCTGCCTCAAAATATTACCATTTGGGTGGACTGTAAAACATAGAGACGGCCAATTGGAGAGCTGACTTTGAGTGTAATTTTTGTCTTTGGCAGGAACCAGCACACAAGAACACATTGATTGCATTGAAGAGACCACACAGCGTACCTGCTCGCTGCCGGTGATGCTGATATGGCAATAAACACAAAGACTACTACTACCTGCTCGCTGATGGGACAAAGAGGAACTGCATTCATGGATGATACACAACTGTCGACAAGTAGTTTTCTGCAATCTTGTTCAAATCTACCTGTCATATTTGTTCATGTCTAGGCAAATTTGATGATTTTTTGCGTTTTATTGACTTTTTTTCCTTCTGAGCAACACCTCATGAATGTGACCTTGATTTGACCTTTACACATCTGGCATATGTTTTAAAGGAGCCATTTTGCCCATTTGTTAATAAACTTTGGATTTATAATAGTGTATTTAGAGTTTTATAATACTTTAGATATATAATAGTGTTTTTTTTTTTTTGCACTGAACAGAATACTTGCTTTACCAATTGAACCAATCATATGGATAGAAGGTGACATATTAGTCACGCTGATCTTATTTTGATGTGTCTACTTTATCCTATAAAACCTGATGTATTCTCCTTTTTTGGTGAGTTTCTTTAGAGAACTGCTCTGAGAACTCCCCCGGCTGTGATTAAAGCATTTAAAGGACATGTTATTAAAAGGACATTCATTATTGCTGTGCAGCAAGCTAGTGAGGGCAACAAGTTTGGGTAAGGAACTCGAAATCAGTTGTCGACTGTAGACGCAAGAGCTAGAGTATAAAGATTATTGGGTGTCGATTATAGACGCCCCAGATATTTATTAAGTGTTGATGGTAGACGCTTGGCGTTAGGGGTTGTCGATTGTAGAGACCCAGGTAGACTTAGGTCAGGTGTGAAATGGAAGAAAAAATCTACCACAGGCCTTTCTTCATTGATATTCAGGAAATTGGAAAAGGAAATCATGTGATGCCATCAGTGTGGTTTTTATTTCAATTATAAATGTTATAATATTTATTAAACATTTTGTTTTTTTTATGTCATTTACATAATATATTTGATAGTTATGTATACATTATTGTATTTTAAATGGTAGAAAAACCTGTAATTGACCTCAAAATAAATTATTTCCCTATGTACATGGGGACGAGCACTTCTGTGGTGCTTGGAATTCTATATAATTAATTTAAAAACAAATATTGCCTCATTGATGGCTCAAGAAGGTGTTATTGTTTAAATAACATATGTTTTTTTTTTTAAATATAAAGAAACTGTAACCCTAAGGTGTTTTTCAAGTGTAATATTTCTGTAAAGGATAGGGACAGAAAAATGGACATTTCCATATAATAACCATTAAACTGTGGCATTTAATGCTCCCAGCCAGCAATGACACGTGGGGCCCAGATGAGGGCTTCATGGGCGGCAAATGTGGGCCCCATTATGGGCTTGCACCCGGGATCCACATTGGGGCAAGCCGTGGAAGCCCAGACGTACTAAAAGTGGGACCTGTTTGTGCTGAATACAGTGTAATTAGACTTTAGCCTGAAAATGTCACTAGTAACAGAAAAAAACACAAATGTCAGAGCATGTCAGACCACCTCCAGGGCCCAGAAAACAGCTCAGACCTCAGAGGGTTAAAGACAGCTAGATCTGCTTATTTTTCAACACTTTCAGAAGAAAACAAACTCAACCCCAGATATTTATTCGAAACAGTGGCTAAATTAACGAAAAATAAAGCTCCAACTGCGGACGTTTCCAAACAGCACATCAAATAATGACTTTAAGAACTTCTTTACTTAAAAGATTGATAATATTAGAGAGAAAATTATAACTATGCAACCGTCTACTACAGTATCGCATCAGTGCATTGTAGTCTCCCTGAGGAATTTTTTTATTTATTCATTGCTATAGGAGAGGAAGAATTGTCTAAACTTGTTAAATCATGTAAACTTGTATCAACAACATGTATGTTACACCATATATACCATCTATTGAAAGAGATGCTTCCAGAGGTCATAGATCCTCTTCTTAATATCATTAATTCATCTTTGTCACTAGGAAATGTAACGAAAACCTTTAAACTGGCTACCATTAAACCTCTTATTAAAAAAACGCAACTTGATCCTAGAGAATTAGTCAATTACAGGCCGATCTCGAATCTACCTGTCAAAATGAAAAGAAAAGGCAGTATCCTCACAACTATGTTCCTTTTTAGAAAGAAATTGTATCTGCGAGGATTTCCAGTCAGGATTTAGACCATATGATAGTACTGAGACAGCTCTCATTAGAGTCACAATTGATTTGCTCTTATCCGATCGTGGTTGTATCTCTCTATTAGTGTTACTGGATCTTAGTGCTGCATTTGATACCATCGACCACAACATTATTTTGAATAGACTTGAAAATTATGTTGGCATTAGTGGAATTGCACTAGAATGGTTCAACTCATACTTATCTGACTGTTATCAGTTTGTAGCAGTAAATGAAGAGATGTCATATTGATCAAAAGTTCAGTATGGAGTACCACAAGCTCCGTACTAGGACCGTTGCTGTTCACCCTGTACAGCTTGGGAGATATCATTAGGAAGCATGGCATTAGTTTTCACTGTTATGCTGATGATACTCAGCTCTATATTTCTTCACTCCCCGACGAAACGCACCAATTCACAAAATTAACGGAATGCATAGCTGATATAAAATTTTGGATGACTAGTCATTTCCTACTACTTAATTCTGAAAAAACAGAGTTTCTAATTATTGGGCAAAAAAACTTTGCATGTATTAACCCAGAATACTGTCTAACAATTGATGGCTGCTCTGTTAAGTCTTTGTCGTCGGTTAGGGAACTGGGTGTGCTCTTTAATACCAATCTTTCATTTGAAAGCCACGTTTCTAGCATCTGTAAAACCTCAAGGCTAGATTATTGTAATGCTCTACTGGGTGGTTGCCCTGCACACTTAATAAACAAAGTCTACAGTAGTTGGTCCAAAATGCAGCAGCTAGAGTTCTCACTAGAACCAGACAGTATGACCGTATTAGCCCCGTTCTGTCAACACTGCATTGGCTCCCTATTAAACATAGTATACATTTTAAAATATTGCTGACTACTTTTCAAAGCACTAAATGGTTTAGCTCCACAGTACTTGAGTGAGCTCTTAACGCATTATAGTCCTTCACGTCTACTGCAATCTCAAAATTCTGGCCAGTTGATAATACCTAGAATATCAAAATCAACTGAAGGCGGTAGATCCTTCTCCTGTTTAGCACCTAAACTTTGGAACAGTCTTCCTAACATTGTCCGGGAAGCAGACACACTCTGTCAGTTTAAATCTAGACTAAAAACGCATCTCTTTTACCTGGCATTCATATAGAACACTATACATTTCTATTATTCAAATAAGTTAAATGATTATTAGGCTGCATAAATTAGGTCAGCCGGAACCAGGGACACTTCCTATAACACCTGATGTATTCGTTACATCATAAGAGAATGGCATCTACGCTAATGTTAGTCTTTCTGTTTATTCTGAGGTTTACTGAAGTCAGCCGGTCTGGGCCGTATCCTGATCAGATGCTGAACCTGCGCCGGACCCATCCACAACGCATCCCTGAAGTGCCAGCCTCATCAGCCCTGTGAAGGCCTCATCGACACGACAGCCATCGGCATTGATCCTCAACAAATTCGTCTCCATACCGACGTGATGACTCTGACTTCCAACCAGTTGGAACTGGATACATATTCTGAATGTTCTGAATCAAGCTGACTTCTGACCTGTAATGCTGCCTGAATCATAATCATACACTGTTCATTAGTTGGCCAGAGGAGAACTGGCCCCCGACTGAGCCTTTTTTCTCCCAAGGTTTTTTTCTCCACTCTGTCACCTGACGGAGTTTTGGTTCCTTGCCACTGTTGCCTTGGCTTTTGTCTTGCTTAGTTGGGGACATTTAATATTCAACAATATTATTGATCTGCCTTACTTAAGGTGGACGATGGTGCAATTTTCTTCTAGAAACAAACCTTGTTGTATTATTTTCATGTTATCACTGTGAAGCTGCTTTAATACAATCTGTATTGTAAAAAGCGCTATATAAATAAAGGTGACTTGACTTGACTTGAAGTTCTTCATCAATCTCAGAAAATAGATTTTTGAACTACCTGTGATTAAGAGTGTCAGGGTTCTGCCCTGGCAGCCTTGTCTGTGTTGTTGTGGTTTCATGTTTCTATGTTTGTCTTGTGTTTGAGCACACGGATTTGTCTTGGTCTGTGTTTCCCATATGAAAAAAACCTGCATGGTTCATATACTGCAACCATATATCTTCCTTACTTAAATCGGACAGAATTACCTTCTGTGTTTCATATAAGGCCAATATATGTCCTATACAAAATCAGACCGATTATGGCCCATTTCATACTAAATAGCACACATAAAACTTGTAGGGGTTTTTTGCATTATATATGAATACTGTTAAAAGACTTATATGAGTTTTACATGACAAAAGTATATGCAAAAGTGTATGGTAATAGTAGAAACATATAAAACTCATATAACATTCATATATAAATTATTTAAGTTCTTATATTGAATCATATGCTATTCAAATTAAAGTCTATAGAATTTATACACATTTTGTGTCATTTATTTATGTGTTTCATACAGATTGGCTAAATATGTGTAACAAAAAGGCATCTATAATAAATAAGGAGGCAGGTAATTGCATTTTCTTGATATTATACAACAATATATATGTGCACAGGCGTGTAGTCTTTCTTTACAAATTAACCTCAACAAATTACTTGTCTGGCCTTAAAAATTCATAATACTGAATTTTTGGTCGCTTCTGCGTATCTATGTGAACTGGAATCATTTTGACAACGTTTTATCTGTACAGAGGTAAAGGGAAGGGAAGGAGGCCTTCAAAGAGTCTAGTTGACACTAGACGTCGTATCCAGGCGCAGGTCCTTCATCAGGTCTGGATACGGCCTGGATCCGGCGGACTGCGATAAACCCCAGGATAAACAGAGAGACTATAATTAGTTTAGACGCCATTCTTCTTATGATGTAACGAGTACATCAGGATTTATGGGAGGTGTTCCCGGTATTCTTGGTTATTACGTGCAGAGGTTTTTGGTCTAATAATTTGAATCTTTCAGAATTTTTCAGAATTAAAAAAGTAGGAAATTATTAGTCATCCAGTTTTTTATATCGGCTATGCATTCCGTTTTTTGTGAATTTGTAAGTTTCATCAGGGCGTGAAGAAATATAGAGCTGAGTATCATCAGCATAACAGTGAAAACTAATGCCATGCTTCCAAATGATATCTCCCAAGGGTAGCATGCACAGAGTGAACAGCAGCGGTCCTAGTACTGAGCATTGTGGTACTAAATAAAGACATCGCTTTATTTACTGCAACAAACTGATAACGGTCAGATAAGTATGATTTAAACCATGCTAATGCAATTCCACTAATGCCAACATAATTTTCGTGTCTATTTAAAAGAATGTTGTGGTCAATGGTATCAAATGCAGCTCTAAGATCGAGTAACACTAATAGAGATACAACCACGATCGGATGAAAAGAGCAAATCATTTGTGACTCTAATGAGAGCTGTCTCAGTACTATGGTACGGTCTAAATCCTGACTGAAAATCCTTGCAGATACCATTTCTTCTAAAAAGGAACTTAGTTGTGAGGATAATGCCTTTTCTAGAATCTTTGACAGAAAAGGTAGATTCGAGATCAGCCTCTAATTGACTAATTCTGTAGGATCAAGTTGCGTTTTTTAACAAGCGGTTTAATAATAATAGCCTGCTAAAAAGTTTTTGGTATGTATCCTAATGACAAAGATGAATTAATGATATTAAGAAGAGGATCTATGACCTCTGGAAGTATCTTTCAATAGCTTAGTCGGTATAGGGTCTAACATACATGTTGTCGATTTAGATGATATTACGAGTTTAGAAAATTCTTCCTCTCCTATAGTAATGAATTAATAAAAAATTTCCATAGGGAGACTACAATGCACAGCCTGATGCTATACTGTAATTGACAGTTGCATAGTTATAATTTTATCCCTAATATTATCAATCCTGTAAGTAAAGCAGTCATTACTGCTGTGCTGTTTGGAAACGTCTGTGGTTGAAGCTTTATTTCTCGTTAATTTAGCCACCGTTTCAAATAAAACTCTCTAAGGGCCCGAGTGTGCTCGTACCATGGCATTGGACTATTTTCCTTAATCTTCTTTAAGCGCAAAGGAGCAACTGTGTCTAAAGTGCTGGAAAAGGGAGAGTCAAAAGTTTCTGTCGCAATATTGAAATCTTCTAAGCTATCCGGGATGCTGAGATGATGAAACTGATCAGGAATATTAATAAAGCAATCTTAAGTGGCAGAAGTGATAGGTCTAACATATTTGTAACACGGAGTCGGCTTTGCAGCCTTGGCTAAATGATGAGACTAGATAAGGATCTGAGATGTCATCGCTCTGCTGCAGAATTTCAACAGCATCAACATTGATTCATGTTGACACATGTTGTCTAACTCCAATAGAGTTCAGAATGTCTCTAAATGCCAATCCCAATGCATCTCTTTTTCGTTATGTATATTAAAATCACCAACAATTAGCAGTTTATCTGCAGCCAGTACTAACTCTGATAGAAAATCAGCAAATTCTTTGATAAAGTCTGTATTGTCCCTGGTGCCCTGCATACAGTAGCCAGCACAAATGTCAAACGTGATTTATCATTTACAATAGGTAGTGTTACATTAAGCACCAACACTTCAAAATAATTATATTATTAGTAATTCTGAAGATATTACTATAAATTACAGCAACACCTCCCCCTTTGCCTTTCAGACAAGGCTCATGTTTATAACCGTAATCTTGGGGGGTGGACTCAACTCATCTGGTTTTAGCCAGGTTTCTGTCAAACACAGCACATCTAGGTTATGATCTGTAATCATATCATTAACAATAAGTGCTTTTGAAGTAAGGGATTGAATATTCAGCAACCCGAGCTTTATCCTTTATTCATCTGTATTATATCTGTTTTTTATTTGTTGAACATCAATTCAATTTTTACCCTTAAATGGGAGTTTGGGAGTTTTTTGTGTTTCCTAATTCGGGGAACAGACACAGTCTCTATATGATAATATCTAGGCGAAAGAGTCTGTGATGGGATTTATCTGACTTCTGTGACGTGAGACAGCTAGCAATGGTCGGTTTAGCCAGTCTGTCGCTTCCTGACCTGAGCTCCAATTTGTCATGTTTGAGCTCTAAGACTATGTGCCATATTACTAGCGAGAAGAGCGGCACCATCCCAGGAGGGATCAATACCATCTCTTTTCAACAGATCAGGTCTGCCCCAAAAACGTTTCCAATTGTCTGTGAACCGTATATTTTTTTGCGGACACCACTTAGACAGCCATCCATTGAGTGAGGACAGTCTATTTAGTATGGGGGGGATGTATGGCACGGTTCAGGTGAGTAAATGGCACAAAAACAGTTACTGAATGAATGCTGGTGGATAACTTGCATCTATTTTTTTTGCAGGTTATGAATGGTGATGATGATAGAGGAACTGGGTGAAGCATACACCTCTTGATGAATACGGTGAGTATACAGGTAATCTTGAACCCACAGGTTCCAAGCACGAAGATGAGGGAGATCGTTGGAGAGACAAAGGAAACAGGGGAATTGACATGTGAGATAAAGAGATAACCACCATGGTAAGTAGAGCAGGTAAGGAGTCTGTTTCCATGTTCAAGGCCAGACCATGAGTAACTGAGAGGTTGTGCGCTTCAGCACTGCTGCTGGGTGCTGTGGTGATGAAGAACAGGTGATGGCACTGTGTGGGTGTGACTGGAGAGCCTGGTGTGACCGGGACACATGGCATGAAATAAAAAGAAATGAACTAATCTAAAGAAAACTCAAAAGGGAAAATCTAGTCTTTATATACCCGCTTTAAAGTTGCCATGAAGTGGAAATTGTGATCGTCTTTTCTTCTTCATTAGTTTTCATGTGACATCACACCAGTTCAGGAACGCTGACCTGGAGTTCAAAACTTTCCTCTGCTGCCCGCCAGTTATTTTTTACCAGGTTTGTAATGTACTTATACTGAATTAGTTTTTTCTATCATATCACTGTTTAATACTCCTTATTTATAAAACACTGTGTACAGGAAAGCAGATGAACTCAGAATATGAACACACGTCACAAAGTTTCACATTCTCCCTGTGCCAATGAGCTACCACAAAAAAGTCTGAAAGTACAATTTGCATGTTCTTTGGAGTGAAAACTGAGATATGAGTAGTTATGTTAATAGAAGTGTATATAATAGCTCTGCTAGTAAACATGTTTTATTTTAGAAACCAAAATGTGTAAAAAAAAAAGTTTTGTTGATTTCTTGTGTTCCACGTTTCTGATTTTACAAAGATAGTCTCATTGCATTGTCTATTAATTTTTTTGCATTCATCAATCCATTCAACTCAGCCATTCAACCCTAACCAAGTTATTGTAAGTGAAATAGTAGGCTACGTGAATTACCCAAGTTATAAGTGAAATTACATGTTATGTTTTTATTTACTTTGTATGAGAAATTTCTAAATACATTTATCAATAACTACATATGCCAACCAACACTATTAGTTAGCTAGATTGAAAAATCACAAACTTAGTGTAAAATACACATAAAGCAGCATACATTTAGTTGGACCTTCTGAAGAGCAAATTTTTTAGGGTTAGCCACCTCCTTCTCCAGATTGTATGTAATTGTGAATTTATACAGTAATTACAAACTAATTTTTTTTTTTTTTTATATAATGTTTTGTGCTTTTTGAAATGATAATATTTACTTTCACCATCCCTAATTAGGCTCATTTTGAGCAGAGCATGTGCTTTCTGGATATGTAATTATCACACATGTATGCCCTAATTGTTTGGTTGATTTTTATTTTATTTTATTTGTCCAATGGGGTGTACTTTCACCCATATTGTGTTGTTAAGACATCCTCAAGTCCTGCTATATACAGTAAACTGTATTAATTTAATTTAACATGATTGTGACTTCATGTAGTGTGAGTGTATGTGTGTGACGTGTATGTGACTACCTTGAAACAGATAACTTTTTTATGAAAATTGATGACGTGCTTGCACGTCTCGCGTTAAAGGGTTAGTTCATCACCCCCCCCCCCCCCCCCCCCCCCCAAAAAAATTGGCTAAATGATTGGAAAAGTAATTTAAAGGGTTAGTTCACCCATAAATGAAAATTATCCCATAATTTACTCACCCTCAAGCCATCCTAAGTGTATATGACTTTCTTCTTTCAGCCAAACAAATCAGAATTATATAAAAAAAATATATCCAAGCTTTATAATGGTTGTGAATAGAGCCTGAGGTTTTGAAGCTCTAAAAAGCTCATCCATCCATCATAAAAGTAATCCATACGGCTCCAGGGGGTAAATAAAGTGCTTCTGAAGCGAAGCGATGTGTTTTTGTCAGAAAAAAAAGAAAAAAATCTTATACTAGTCGGGGGGCCAAAGTCTCAAAAGCTCACTAAAATGGGTTGAACCTGACATGGTCTGCCATACTTTTTATATGTGTTTTTTCTGTTAACTTTGACCCTAAGAACCAATAATTGGAGGGTCTGCTCTGACGAAAACATTACGGAGAAAAAATTGTGGCCATTTTAGTGTATGATGGAAGAAAATTTTCTTAATTTTTTGATAGAAAATTTTGGAAAATGAACATTTTCCTCAAATCCTCAGTGGGTTGGGTAAGCTGTCAATAAATTGCATTCCAGATGCACAGAACACATGTGGTGACAACATCCATGAAAAAATAACTCTTAAAACACATTTCTACATGATTTTGGCTCAATTTAATACAAAATAATATTTTCCTCTTTACTTCATTGGCAATCAACTATTCCCCCAAGTTATGAAATCAGTCAATATGCCATTCTTTTCACCAAACAGTATACTCATTCCAAAGAAAAAAAATATAAAAATTCAACCAAAATCAATGGATTAACAGGCTCAGAACCTCAACAGAATTTTAGGCTACTCTAAAAATTCCGCAAGACATACTGGATATTTAACATGGTTGTAAATGTCCACATTATTAAACATCATGGCCTAGGCATCTTTTTAATTTAAAAGATTAAATGAATGCCCTGTCAGAAGAGGAAGTAGAGAAGGTAACTTCTGTGTGTGCTGATGCAACTGACCAACTGAAAAAGCTGTCATGTTTGATGGCTGAGTTTGATGAAGCACGTACCTCCTACCACAAAGCTATGGCTAATGTACATGGATATATGGTGATGATTCTTAGACGGTTCATCCATGCTGAGCGTGCAGTCTGTGGGAGGAACACCTGGCTGAAGTGGAAAGGATGTTACCAGTGCTGTGATTAACAGTGCTGCTGGCCACTACAAGTATGTATCCTGCCTGCCCCACTACTTAGAAGCTATGAAAAGCTTGCCTACACTGGCTCCAAACATCTATAGGGAATTCAAGGATGGGAAGTTCACTGTACGTCAAACAGAAGGACGGTTCAATGGTGTCTGGACAGACATGGCACTTGAAAAAAACTACAACCGTGATGCCAAGACAAAACTCTTCACTGGCATCAGTCAGCAGCCAGCGGCAAATACTTGAAAGCTCTTCTAGTTCTGACAGCTGTGTCAGAGCAGACAAAGGCTATGGCACACCTGGATGCGGATGACACCAAACACCATGAGGACAAGGACAGCCAAGGTGCAAAGGAGGCAGAAGTTGTAAGGAAAATAACACATGTCATCAACAACCAGATGATCATTCTTTTCCAATCCAAACAGGATCTGATCAACATTTCGGCCACAAAGCCACATCTGCTGACTTGATCTGCGCTCGTGAAAAAGGACTGGTGGCACTGGCTGTAGAAAGAAGAACAGACAGTTAGAAAGTAGCCCAAATTAAACTTTCAACCTTCGCAGCAAAGCCAAAGAAGTCAATGTCCATGGCATTCAAAGCCAAAAACGTCTATGAGGAGGAGAGTGCAGTTATGCAAAACCTGTACTTTGTTCAGGACTTAGAGGAAAACGGGGAGGTGGAGGTGTTTGGCCATGAATGGACAAGTTGCCCAGCCTCCCTGTTTGAGCCAGATCCATCCCTTGACCAAAGTTACGCAATGAGTAAAGGAAACAAGGCAGACTACCTGGCTGCAATCAAGACAGCCCTGGGCAGCTCACGGGGGGAAGTGGACAAACTACTGACATCTGACAAGCCTGTTGTAATGGTAGTAGATGCCATGGCGTTCATTCAACGTTACCAACATCTTGGGAGCAGCACCTTCCATGAACAGCAAGGAAAGTACCTGAGGCAGCTCCTTGGAATCCTCCAGACAAGTGTGACTGCATCCACTTTGTTGGTGATCGACATGATGTCTCCCCTGCTGAAAGTCTGAAAGGTGAGGAACGAGAGAAGAGGATGAGACCTGCCCTAGCAAAATGAAGGACTACAAACCACATGATACTCTCCCTATACCTGAATGGAAAGGCTTCATTCACAATCCACTGAATAAAGCTAATCTGTTGAACTACATGTGGGAAGCATGGGCAGCTCAGAACAAGTCACTTCCTGCAGGACGCACACTCATCAATGGTGGAATCTTTTGTAATCCTGATCGCACTGTCCTCTTGTCAGCGGATTGTCAGGTTGAGCTTCCAGAACTTTCCTGCGAGAAACATGAGGCAGATACAAGGATGTTTGCTCACATTGCATACTCAGTACAAATTCTGCACAACAAACAGTGAAAAAAAAAAGAAGTGGTTGCGACTGACACAGATGTGATCATGATGTGCATATGTACTGCATCACACACATGGATGGGCTGCGGAGCTGTGGGTGAAGATGATGGATATCTTCCTGCCTGTTCATGCCATCACAGAAGCTCTGGTGGGGAAGTATGATGTTGCAGCTTCAGATCTTACATCTTTTATCGCGCTGCTGTATAACCCACCCGGCCAGTCTTGTTTGCTGTCTCCTCAGGTGGTGAGGGTGGGGACCTCACAGGGACCTGCACCTAGTTAATTAAGTTATGTTAATATTTTGTCCGTTAAAGTTGTAATAGTTGTCATCTGAGGCAATAAAATAATGAAAGTCATTTTGCTGTATTATATTTCTTGTGTGACACATTTCCATTGGGAGAACAGAGTTATGTTGAAATTAAAAAGATGCCTAGGCCATGATGTGTAATAATGTGGACCTTAACAACCATGTTAAATATCCAGTATGTCTTTCAGAATTTTGAGAGTAGCCTAAAATTCTATTGATGTTCTGAGCCTGTTGATCGCCAACTAGTAGTGAAATCATCACAGATCCATTGATTTTTGGTTGGATTTTTATACTTTTTTCTGTGGAAGAGTATACTATTTGGTGAAAAGAATGGCATATTGACTGATGTCATAACTTTGGTGAATAGTTGATTGCCAGTTAAGTAAAGATGAAAATACTGGAAAAAAGTGAGAAAACACCTCATTCTTTTGCATTAAATTGAAAAAATAACTCTTAAAACACATTTCTACATGATTTTGCATCAGTGGATGTTGTCAGCACATGTGTTCTGTGTATCTGGAATACATTTATTGACAGCCTACCCAACCCACAGAGGATTTGAGGAATTTTTTCCCCCCACATTTTTCTGGTAAAAAATAAAGGGTGGATACACTAAAATGGCCACAAAGTTTTTCCGCGATATTTCCAGCAGAGCAGACCCTCCAATTATTAGTTGTAAGGGTCAAAGTTAACAGAAAAAACACAAATAAAAAGTAGACCATGTCAGGTTCAACCCATTTTTGAGACTTTGGCTCCCCAACTATACAGTGAACTCTGACCAGACACATGATGTATTGACGACATATGGAAGCGTAGGTTAGAGCAAAACTAAACACAGGTCAAGAATTAGAAGTCTAAAGGAGCAGATGGATTAGAAGGAGCATTTTTAAAGAGAAACGTCAGAGGAGCTTAGATGTGTCTGAAATCGCTCCCCATCCACTATATAGTGCACTATTTAGGGTGTCGGCCATTTTGTAGTGGTGTCCAAATTCTGAGTGAACGACATCATTCCCTACATTCGTTCACTACTTTTACCCACAATCCTCTCTGAATTCGAGTGTACATCCGATGTACACTTGCTGAGACACTATTTCCCACAATCCAACACGATAAGGCGATAGAGCGCGAACAGCGAATGAAAAATTAATATGGCGGACGGCAACAATGTCACCATGGCAACGGCATACGCGAGATAGAAAACAATCATTTGAAGGACACTGACTGGAAACCCCGCGAAAGTAATGTTTGAAGTAATGAACGTAATGTTTAAATAACAGGTTTTTTAACGGAGGTTTTTTTTTGGACAGTTTTATGTATTTATTTATTTATTAAATACCGTTATATCTATATTTGAATAAACAAATGTGTTGTGTAGTGTTTTGTTCTCTTTTATTTTCATATATAAATGTAAAAAGTAAATAAATATGACAAGCTGTCTTTTATTTTATCAAATAACGCAATAAACGTGAAAAATACATACATACAATTGTTACATCCAATTCATACAGCCAAAAAAGGAAATATTAAAGATGGGTAGACAGCAAGCCAACATTGAATAAACATTGTTTTTCCATCTGAATCATCATTATGGTTGACATATGAAATTTCAATGCAAAATAAATGTTGAATCACTATTACCATATCGATGAAAACCTGATGTTATTAATGTTGATGGCAACAATATTGGAACAACATTGATCTATAGTTATCTTTATGATTGATTAAGCATTGATATTTGGTTTACCGGGCGATCGCTGAATGTGTTGAAAAGTCATTGATTTATAGTTGACCGGGAAACGCTGTTGTTGAAAAGTCATCGACAATAGTTGACCGGGAAATACGATTGAAAATGCATCGATTTTTGGTTGACCGGGAGATCAACACCAACATACTGCACCGGACACAGCTCATTTCTGGACCCTTGGCACAATCGTACAGGTAAGCTTGCTTATAATGTTCGATATATGAATGAATTGTACCAAATCAAATACTGTTAGGCTGATCATTAACATGATGGTTAGTGTAGTAAGTTACTAGTAACTGACGCAGTGCTGCAGTCACTGAAATAGATTTTTGTTTTACCAACGTGTCAAAATCTGCCAAAAGTACAAAAGTACAAGTACGTGGTTCTCTTCTAAGTTATAAAATTAGCAAAACCTCCGAGTCCAGTCCAGGTAATTTTATATTTGTTTTGTGTGTATAAAAGTGGTTGTGTTATACATAAACGCGTTAACAATTCCGTTTTTGTGACGCATGCGCATTATTAACAGCTTGTTTACGTTCAGTGTCTTGTAGCGCGCGGTGCAAACCAACAAATGCAGTCTTTTTGTAGACCGAGGTGGGGAAGCGTTAAAAACTTTTTATTCGCCCTTTGTTTAAGTGTGAATTACATCATCTCTATGATCTTGACGCTGATATGACGACATGATATTCATGAATATCATGTCGTCATATCAGCGTCAAGATCGTAGACTGTAAAAGGTCAAGATTCAAGACACAAACATAGTCTACTAACGTTACCATCAAGTTTTTTTATGACTGTTAAATTCAAACATTGTGAAAGTGAGTTAAAGCTAGCTAATCTGTAAATCCGTCTGTCTTCCAATTCAGTTTACAGGTAACGTTATTTGTGCAAGCACTGGCAGAGCAAACAGGTACTTTAGCTTGAAATCATTCTTTGTCAATTCATACTGCATGTTATTTTGGGATAAATTATGTCCTAACTATTTATCTGTCTGTATTTTATTATTATGAATCTGTATTTTCTGTTCACATTATAAATATCATTAATAAATTATGGGTAAAATAAATTCTAAACATGTCTTAAAATCTAATGTAGTACACAAGTTCAATTTAAGATGCCTTATTACTCAAATTTACTCATTTAAATTATATAAATGTATTTAATAATCAGATTAAATGCATATTTAAACTGTTTCAGGCCTCCATGTGAACAATGCTCAAGGTTTTGTGGTTATTAACTTGAATGTGAATAAGAAGTGTACATCTGTGTAGATGTGTGAATATAAATAATTTAAAATTTTGACACCCATGCTTTATAGAAAGCTCTCAGCATAATCAAAATTAAGGGTAATCACAGTTATGTTACCATATTTACAGCCCTAATTTAAATTGTATTACATTACTGAATTTTGGAAATATTAGCCTCAACTGACTTTTTCATTTTTTTCAATAGATTTGGCCTTGACTAGTCAAGTGAAGAAAGCTCCTCTCATGAGATTGCAACAGAAAGCAAGCAAGAGAAATGAAGACGAAAGCAACAGAATGCTGAAGATGAATCCAGAATTGTGAGTGTCATTATATCGTGCTCTTAGAATTATAAGCTCACGATATGTTATTCTATGTGCAGTACAACTTTTAATACATGAAAAATGTAAACCTAACTGGGCAACCACACAATGCCTTTGTTCAGAATTTACATGTGTCTTAGGCGATTGATGTGTCTTGATTGTCATAATTCATGATGAGACATCAATCACTATGTCATTGTGTTAATTCAAGATATTAAACTGCAAATAGTTAAAGGGTTAGTTGACCCAAAAGTGTAAAATTGTCATTTATCACCCTCATGTCATTCCAAACCCGAAAAGACTTTCGTTCATCTTCGAAACTCTTAATGAATATATTTTAAATCTGGGCGATTTCTGTCCCTCCATTGACAGTCCACACAACAACCATTTGACGCTTCAAAAAGTTCATAAAGAGATCATGAAACTTACCCATATGAATTGAGCGGTTTAGTCCAAATTTTCTGAAGAGTCTCTAGATTGAGATTGAATTTAGACTTTTATTCACATATAAACATTAATCAACAAACATAAACAGAAGAAAAAGAAAATTTGGACTAAACTGATTGGTTCATATGGATTAGTTTTATGAACTTTTTGAAGCGTCAAAGTGGTAGTTGCATAGCTGTCAGTGGAGGGATCAAAAAGATCTTCATTTGTGTTTCAAAGACGAAAGAAAGTCTTGCCGGTTTGGAACAACATGAGGGTGAGTTAATTACAGAATAAAATGTTTTGGGTGAACTAACCCTTTAATAAAAGAATGTGGCCTAGACCTCATCAGAACAGTAGAATCTCAATGCGGGTGCATTTAATATTTGTTCATGTCTAGGCAAATTTGATTATTTTTTGCATTTAATTTTTTCCTTCTGTGCAACACCTCGTGAATGTGATAATTTGACCTTTACACATCTGGCATATGTTTTAAAGGAGCCATTTTGCCCATTTGCCCATATAAAATGATTGACCTAACTATGAGATGGCAAGATGAGAGAGGAAGGCACACACTTTTTTCTACATTTCTAGGCTGCATGGCTAGGTTATCAAGTTTAGCCTAAATCATTCACAGGCATAGGCTAATGTTAAACTGAAATGTACTGTAACGTCGGTGCCTATGCACTACGGCTCTGACGCTGATGCATGCTGGGATTCTGGGAGAACTTTGCTGCTGTACCGTACATCCGCCTTGGCCGTACAGCAGCTACGGCTCTGACGCTGATGCATGCTGGGATTCTGGGAGAACTTTGGGGTTGTTTCGTGTGTGTTATGCCTTATTTACTGTTTATGTACGTGTTTTAGTGTAGCGTGATTACCATTAGCACGTTAGAAAAAATAAATAAAATAATAATACAATAAAAATTATTGTTTAATTTTTAAAGAATGCGTGTGGTCATTTGTGCTAGTCTAGGTTATAGCCTAAAGGTATAGTTTCTATTTTCTATATTTTGCTTGCCCATCCTGGCTGTCGATAAAGCAGGATTATAGCCTAATAATAATGTTTTTAATATTATATTAAAATTACAGACCTTCAGATTAAACCTGTGGTATACTAAAACACCATTGAAGTTTTGTTGATATGCTGGGATTTCAACATTGTTTCAATATCCATTGTAATCGAAATACCATTGAAATACTGCTGATCTCTAGGTTTGATTTAAACGTTGTTTCAATGATAATAGAGGGTGCAACATGATGAAGAATCAACATCAGAGTTCGAGGTTGATTCAATGACTTTATCGTTGACAGCGGGATGTTGATTTAACATCGTTTCAATTACTATTTGCTATCTGGGTAATGTTTATGACGAAATTGTCCGAGCTTCTGGCGCGTGATAATTATGTCAGCGTCCGAATTCGCTGACTCATTTTCGTTCACTCTTTGCTGATAGTGCACTCAACTGCCATTCACTATGTAGGGATTAGTGAATGAGTGAACAAGTGAGCGGTTTCAGACACAGCTCTTGAGTTTGTTGTCCAGCCCTATTTGTTTGAACCACAAGATGCGTCTACTCTCACCTAAGCATACGTAGGGTCAGAGGTCACTCTTCTGCTGGAACTAGAATCAAATAAGGCCATTACCGGAAGCCAGTGATTATAGTTTCTAAAGTTATAAAAATGTATATTTTTCTTACAAAAACGAATCGCTTTGCTTCAGGAGGCATATTAACCCCCTGGAGCCATATGGATTACTTGTATGATGATGGATGCATCAAAAACTCAGGCTCTCTTAACTCCCATTAGGAACTGGACATACTCCTAGGCTTGACGGTGCAATATTATGGGATAATTTTCATTTTTGGGTGAAGTAACCCTTAAAGTTATGAAGTAGCGGAGCGTGAACAAGGAATCAGTGTGCTATAAGCCCACTCTTTTGGTAAAAAATAATCACTACTTGACTTCTCTGGCAACCAGCAGCTATGCTGGTCTGGCTTTTTGTAGTGTATTTGCGGGTTGTTTTGATGTAAACCTGATGTAAAACGGGGACAGCTCTAGTCGACTCCAAAAACCTGGACGTCCGGACACCCAACCGTATTTTTACAGACAGAAAGTGAAATTGCTTGGGTCTGTGGCAACTACGGGACAAGTCAGTTACTCCCGAAATTTAAAGCGAGTGACGTTGCACGACGCTGACCATACTCCTATTGGTTGAAATGCCGGCGCCTCACATTCTCTGGCATCTTATTGGTCGGGTGGAGCTATGGGGGCATGTCGCCATGCGGATGGTGTAGTCGGACGGACACCGCGTCTGTTTGTTATTGAATGGAAATCCTTTTTATGTGGCAATATTCCTACTTAGCACACGAAAAATTAAATGTATTTGTTTGTATCTTTTATTAACTTTTTGTTTTTATTAGCATGTAATTACGCTGTTTTTTAAAACATCTTTTAATATTAAGGAGCTATTTAAAAGTCTTAGTTAAAGCCCTAGGCCTTGAGCAGGCGCCGGTGGTCGATTTTAACAATAGCCGAGGAACAGTCACGTAGAAGCGGGCACACTTCCTCCATGAAACCAGCCCGCAGAACCTCACATCCATCACAGCAGTAAATAAACAAAGGAAAGAGAAACGACGGGAGCCCAGCCCGGATGGTGCCCGGCGTTTGAGGCATTTGGAGATCACATATGGACAATTCCTGATTATTTTTCTGGGCACACACAATAGAAAATGTCTAACGGTGCAGCGGGGAGCGGGGGCTTAACCTGGGTGGTAAGTCATATATGATTATTAACGTTCTAATTCACGTGTTATTACGCACATACTTCGCGTATTAAAGATTATAACCACTGTGTACTCACGCGTGTGCTTTAGCCTTTTAGCTGCAATATTCACCCAGTTCAACATAAATGATCCCACAGACTCATCTGCATCTCTTTATTTTCATGCAGTGAACATAATATTAATTTACATCTGTTTTTAATACCTCTCATTTAATCAATTTGTGTATAAAGATAATGTTTTGAATCTCTTCATGGTGATGTAGAGGAAAGTTCTTTTGTGTTGATTCTCAGCTGTGAATAACTCTTTCCACTGATTTCAACTCTCTCATCTTTGTTAGAGTCAAACCTACAGATATGCTGTTTACACATCAACAGACGGTTGCTCTATTGCAACCAAAAGTCCAAGATAATGTGCTGATCTTAAACTGGTGGAAGGGTTCATTTGGGTTTGATCATTCAAAGCCACAACAATAGGGCAGTCCATGGAGAGATAGATGTTTATTATAATAACTGATCCCAGGCCAGTACTAATGAACTAGGTTACTATGAATTCAAATTACTGATTTTAACAGATATATGATGTGTAGATTTTTGCAAGTGACATTGTTAGACTTTGGGAAAAATAACGTTGACCCAAACATGTTAGCCTATGTTACACACATTATTTACTTTTTTTTGTGGATACTATTTACACATTTGTAATAGGAATCTTATATTTACAAATGATATTTACAGTTAGATTACAGCCCTTGCTATGATAATTAATTTCAGGCAAAAAAAAAAAAAAAAAAGGATTCTGCTATAAGGGCACCTTAATAAATGTGGGATTCTGCTATAACGGCACCTTAATAAATGTGTGTGATGCCGTTTGAGACCATTACATTGTAAAAGTCACTGGAAAATGTGGAAATCTGACATCATGTTAATTCAGTGTAATCTAGGAAATAACAGCTCAGAGAGTATTATAAAGCACTGACATTACACTGCTTTGAAAATAATTTTTCTAATCATAGACATGTTAAAAGATTATAGGGTGGGTTCAACAAACTACAGACTAGACAAACAGATAGATAATATACACCAGTTCATGCATGAATTTACAGAGATTATCTATTGCACAAGTATATTTGTAAAGCAATTGTTAATCCAGGCAATCTAGATGATTCACCAAATATTTCAGCTTCCTTTTGTTTCTGTAAAATAATTCCAACCTCAAAGCAACTAAAAGGTTCGCAAACTTTTTGAGAGAACCACTTGATAGCCGCGGACAAGTTTAACAAAGTTGCATGGATGTATCTAACAACAGACCCTCTTTGACAAGAACAATGGTGCGAAGAAAGAGGAAGTGAACGGCCGGGGAGATGCAGGGAAGAGTGAGGCGGGCAAGAAAGAGAGCTCTAAGAAGATGTCAGTGGAGAGGATCTACCAGAAGAAGACTCAACTCGAACACATCCTCCTCCGTCCAGACACCTATATCGGCTCCGTGGAACCCGTCACTCAGGTAACAGAAAACGTTTATCAAGATCAAGATTAGAGATTCAGTCTAAAATTTAGACTGACGTTCAGAAAAATGTGAATCCAACCTTTTATAATGAAACTCATTTTAAGACAGAAAAAAATTATTGATGTATGCTTATAGTAGTAGAATTACTGTTGAAATAAATGTTTAACTGACTGATTGACTTCTTCAAAGCTTGTTTCGTGTCATCAAATGCATTTTAATTACTTTATATAATACTCAAGTGATTATGTATTCTACAGCAAATGTGGGTTTTTGATGAAGAAATTGGAATGAACTTGAGGGAGATCACGTTCGTCCCTGGATTATATAAAATCTTTGATGAGATCCTTGGTAAGAATTATGTCATTTTCCTTTCAGTGAAAAAAAAATCAGGATTGCTTAGTGATCATTTGTTTCCACTTCATTGTTCAGAAGTCTTCATTAAACTTAGATTTATAGCATTTCACCAATAACAGATGTGCTCAGAAGTTATGTTTTTCATGTTATTCAACCATTATGTTGTGCCATTCAATTTTGCAATCCTTTCTTGTCTCACAACTTGCAGGTTTGAAAGCATTAAGACACAGAGTGGTTTTTGTATCTTGTAAATGTCTGTAGCAAAAATTACATAAGAATTTTGAAGTTTTGTTCATTTCTCATTTCAGTGAATCGATTCAAAACTGATTCAACCATTGTTTTGCATCATCCCTCAAAAATGTTCACAAGTCTCAGCGTGCATTTCTCATATATAATGTTTTAGTGATATTATATGGAGTAAAGTAAATATTGCTGTTCTAAATAAGTAGTATAATATTTGCTGTAGTCAGCTGACAATGTTTAAGATAATTCTGAATGTTTCTGCAGTTTATGTCAACATTTTGCAGTACAAAATGTTTGTTTTTTCAAATAATTTTGAAATGCATTATTTTTCTTATTAATACTATCACTAGTAATAATATAGATATTATCACTATTAGGATTGTTTTATAGGCAATCTGCTATATTTCAACATCTGTATGATAAATGTCTGTGATCTTTCATGCTGTAACCAGTGATTTTCTTTACCATCAGTCAATGCAGCTGATAACAAACAAAGAGACAAGAACATGACCACCATCAAAATCACCATCGATCCGTGAGTGCAGCTTTAACAGTTTCATTCACATCTGCTCTGATTAAAGACTGACTCTAAATGCTCTTGTATCAAGTAAATGTTGGAGCGGCAGACAGTTGACTACTGCAGTGGAAAATGTTGATGTGATTGATTCTTGGGAGAGCATGCAGTGGGTGTTATGATCTAATATAGTCCTATGTCTGCTCATTTCACATTCACTTCACCTCCATCACACACACACACCTGCATATGTGGTTTATGGTGACTCTCCATAGAAATAATGTTTTTTATGCTGAGCTTATCATATTTTCAATCCCTAACCCTAAACTAACCCCTAAACATAACCCATACAGAAACTCTGTGGTGTTTTTGGAATAAAACACACCATGTAGCAGAGGTGTGAATCTTGCAAATTCAATTCGAATTCAGACGGTAACGATTCGATTAATAAATGATTCTCGATGCATCATGACCTCCAAATCTTTAATTGAAATACACACAATTAAAACTCTTTATTTTATTTATTTATTTACCAGCTGTTATCAAACTTATTCACATGTCAAATTACATGACAACCTCTCTCCTATCATCGTAAAAATGATTATATTCCAAAGCTTTTATCGTTTTATATGTTTGGACACAGGACATGTTCCGGGGACACAGGAAGTGTTTACGTTGTAATACCAGTGTAAAAGTACACACTTTTGTCTTCATAAACCATGTACACACTCACACACAGAAATTTGCATCTGTCTGTGTTTGCTGTCTCTTAATATATTTGCAGATTTAGTCACTTTCTTTGGACAAATATTTTTATAATGCTAAACTGTCCTAGGCAGATGTTTTTGTATACTGTCCTTTTCTTAAACACAGAAAGACATACTACAGTTCTTCTTTTGAGGGAATTTTAAATATATTTGAATTTTTAATAATATTGTAGCAACAGTCTGATCTTGTTGGAAAACACAATTTGTAAATTCTGAAAATTCTGTTTCTTTGCGTTGTAATGTTTTGTCCTCCTGGTTCTAAAAGAGAGTCCAACACCATTGTCGTGTGGAATAATGGGAAGGGAATTCCTGTTGTTGAACACAAAGATGAGAAGATGTACGTGCCTGCACTGATCTTTGGCACCTCCTCACCTCTAGCAACTATGATGACAATGAGAAAAAAGTCACAGGTAATACAATCACGCCCTGTATACTGCAATTGTGCAATGGTGTATCTTCAAAAACTCCACTGCTGTGGAGTTTGTTTTTGTTGGTAGTGTTTTGCTCGTGTTCTGCTGGTTATTGAACGTGTCTGTGTCACAGAATGGTTAAGCAGTCTAATGGGTTGACCAGTGTTGCATAATTAATCATATTTAACACAATCAATTGTTAATTATAAATTTGATTAAAACAGTGCAGTGTTGGTGTGCACGCAAACACAAATATCAGAAAATATTGGTGAATAGATAGACAAAATAGATTGGTGTTTATGGCTTAAACTGTCTTTAAGCCTGGCTTAAATGAATGCTTGACATTTCCTCACTCAGGCAAGGGTGATTTTTGCAGTGTGGTTCAAGCTGAACAGATGCTGAACACAGTGAGACAAAAATGCACTATAAACCTATTTATCAACATGATCTTTTGCAGTACAGATGTGAAGCAGTACAAAATACTGAAATAAACTGACTCACTCTGGAAGATTAAACAAATTATATTCTAAGTGTTACGTATGAGCAGGGAGGAGGAGAAGTGAGAATCCAGATGCAGCAAAAAGTTTATTCCAACAAAAACAAAAACACACGCACACAAACAAAGATAATCCATTCCAAACCAGAGACGGAAACATAATCCAAACAGGGGAACCAGAGACATAATCCGAACAGGGGAAAGCCAGGAACGCAACAGTTTACGCAAAGTGTGAAGACATGTAAGGGCAATGATAGACAAAGACAACTGAAACACAGGGGTATAAATACAAGGGCTAACAAGGGACAGGTGAAGGTGTTTAGTTACTATGGAAATTGTGAGGGTAACTACGGAAATGAAACAAAGGAAACAGAAACTAAACATAGGAATGCAAAAAAAACACAAGAACAATAGGTACAAAACGCTACAAAATAAAAGTCCATTAAACAAACCCAAAAACCACAAAATCAAGGCAAATGTAGGCTAACACTAAGATTTACAATCAAAATAAAATCCAGTCAGTTTTTAAAATTTACATATTTCAGTTAGAGAACATATAATCAAATTAAATGGAATAATCTTTAAATGGTGTGTCATGTTAATATACAGTCTACTTTATTCTAGAGAGCTGTTATGATAAGAATGTGCAGTCTGCTTTTATTATATTTGTGACATGGGAAGTTACAAGATCATCATCCAGCTTCTTCTTTGACACCCTCAGTTAGCAAAGAATTTTAGAGAATACATTTTTATGTATGTGGTGCTTACCTACTTAACCATATTTTGGGGACACATTTGAACATGGAAGAGAGCTAAATCGGACAAAACCTCCCTTTCGGGAAGTCCTCATTCGCGAAAACTGTTCAATATATATATATATATATATATATATATATATATATATATATATATATATATATATATAGTTCAGTTGTAAAAAAGAAAAAAAGGTTTTCTGCTAGGGTTCGGGTTTATTTATTGTATTTATAACTAGTTGTATATCAAAAGAATAGAATCTATGGAATGTCCCTGTTTAGGGAGCAGAACTAATTTTTCTCTTGCTTTTGGCAACTGGTCATCATAATGTCTGTGCACTGCCCTGTATTCACATCTTTAGTGGTTGTTAAATTCTCTTTTACATTAATTTTCATATGTTCATATGGGGTTATTAACATGCCTAAGACTTTTGCACAGTACTGTACATAAACTAATAATCAAAACACTCATCATGAGCAGAAAACAAAAAAGTTTTTCCTTGCCATCCATGCCAAATAATTTCCTCAATTAGAACATTGTTTATTATGAAATATTCTTAAGCAATGCTGATTGACAGAATAAAATGTTATCGTCTAAAGGCGACTCTTTAACTTGTAACAAACAAAGATTATTTGGATGCTCGCAGGCATACATGCAGATACAAATATTTTTACTTTGCTGCATTCTCATTTTCTGCAGCGTTGTAGTGAAAATTGGTGCTAGATACAAATATTACCGCATTAGCGGCAAATGACCATTGTCATAAATCCCCCTGAGTGCTTGTGGTGTTATGGCTCCGTTGTTTTGACGCGCTGCTCACTTTTTAAACTGTAGGATAAGGATTAGTAAAATAGCTCAACCGTTCTCGCAGTCCGGATGGAATCAAGCTTTGTTTTTCATGCGGCTAAGAGGACATGCAGTTACCCCTCACAAATAAATTAGATGAATCGCTATTAATAATCACTATTACAATATCAAGAGAAATAATCAACAGTTATGATTTTTTTCATGATCATGCAGCCTTTTGCAAATTAGATGCAGTTGTGCTGTTTGTTCATGTTAAGGATGAGTTTTCAGCTGATTAATTGTAACTCCTCAATCTTGTGTTCTTCAGGTGGCAGGAATGGATATGGTGCTAAACTCTGTAACATATTCAGCCTAAAGTTTACAGTAGAGACAGCCTGCAAGGAGTACAAACGCAGCTTCAAACAGGTACAGCCGTTTTACTGAAGGGTGATTTGGAATACAGGAAATATGTTGTGGTTGTGATAAAACTGCAGCATCTTGAAGTCTTACACTTTAATCTCTTCCAAAGACATGGCAGGAGAACATGGGAAAGACCAGTGAGGGGAAGATCAAATACTTTGATGGGGATGACTTCACCTGTGTCACCTTCCAGCCTGATCTGGCCAAATTCAAGATGGAGAAACTGGATAAGGACATTGTGGCTCTGCTAACACGCAGGGCGTATGATGTGGCTGGCTCTTGTAGGGGCGTCAAAGTCATGCTCAATGGAAAGAAGCTACCCGTAAGTCACCTGTCATTTCCTTAAGTAAAAAAGAGCTCTCTACACAACAGTGTGATGAGGATTTTCTTTTAAATCTGAAAGACATAAAACATTTTTTAGACATTTCTTGTCTCTAATGAGCATGTTTTTGTGTCTCGTGCTGCAGGTGAATGGTTTCCGCAGTTATGTGGATCTCTATGTGAAGGATAAACTAGATGAGACGGGAGTCGCTCTAAAGGTGGTGAATGAGACGGTAATGAGCGCTGGGAAGTGTGTCTCACCATGAGTGAGAAGGGCTTCCAGCAAATCAGCTTCGTCAACAGCATTGCCACCACCAAGGTCTCTGAAACACACCGTTACTTATTCCTGAAACTAGGGATGTAGAAAAAAAAAAAAAAAATCAGAATTGTCGGTTGGCTATCAGTTTTAACTGAAACCTGTATAATTAAACTAGTTTCAGGTATGCCAGACCCCAATCTGATTGTTTTAATATAGCAGTGGTGCTTTAAAGCTGATGAAATTAATTGTGCAACGTTTTAGAGGGTTGAGCCAACTAAACTAACAGCAATAACACAGCATTCTCTGCTATACTCTAGTCAGCACTTCTGCTATACTGGTGGTTTCTTATCATTCATCTGTTGTTTAGATGCTTTTTTAAAGTAATGTAATACTCATTAGATGTGTGATATCTTAGGGAGGAAGACATGTTGACTATGTTGTGGACCAAATTGTGGCGAAACTGATTGAAGTGGTGAAGAAGAAGAACAAAGCTGGAGTCTCTGTGAAACCATTCCAGTTTATTTTCACTGCTCAACACACTCACAAGATATAATATCTATTTAGACACTTGGAAATTTGCTTCTTCAATCTCTTAAGATGTTGAGTGCTAAGAATTCACTGTTTCAACTGTTCTAAGAAAATGCTTTTTAATTTCAGGTTAAAAACCATGTGTGGGTATTTGTTAATGCCCTGATCGAGAACCCAACCTTTGATTCCCAGACCAAGGAGAACATGACTCTACAGACCAAAAGCTTTGGCTCCAAATGTGCTCTCACTGAGAAATTCATCAGATCTGTAAGTGTGTGATTATCTCTTATCTTGGTTCTGATGATAGAAAAACAGAAAAGTTTCACATTTTAATTTTAGACTCCCTTTCATTATCAAAAGCTTCGGAACAAAAAAATAATTGCATGAATTGAACTCGGCATGAAACTGAAGTTGTGACCAATGAGTTATGCACAAGACAACACGTAACATGTATTAAGAAAATCAATTGGAATATTTGGTTTAATGCTGACTTCAATAAGCATCGAGCTGTGGTAATATCTGAGTTATTTGTCCCATCATAGGCCACAAATTGTGGTATTGTGGAGAGCATTCTGAACTGGGTGAAGTTTAAGGCTCAGACACAGCTCAACAAGAAATGCTCCTCTGTCAAACACAGCAAGATTAAAGGAATTCCCAAACTAGACGACGCCAATGATGCTGGTGAGTTCATGACAGATAAACCCCCTTTCTCTTTTCTGCTGTCCACAGCCATATCAGCAGATTTTAAAGATCATGTTCTGCTTATTAGGACTTATGGTCCAAAAATCTAATTTCTGTATTTTTAGACTGAATATGTTATATATCTTGGTATATTCTATGAAGTAGGCTAAATGTTTAGTTTTTAGTTCATAATGCACACAATGGGTAAATGAAGCTTGCAATGCACTTTGTTTCAGGGCAAAAGTCTTTTTAAGCTGTAAAGGCCATACATTACATTACTAAGTTTAACACACTATTCTTCGTACTGCAGTTTATGGTGCTGTTGTACATTTTTTAAGAGATTTGACGTACTTCCACTTCTGAATGCAACCTGTTTATGGCATTCCCTACAGATTAAATGGTTTCGCCGCTCATCTGATCTTTTAAATCTGAATAATCTTCAGTAATTGAACTATGGCTGCAACAAATGTTTATTTTGATAACTAAATAATCTGTATCTGTTGATTATTTCTTTGATAAATCGATTAATTGAATGCTTTTAATTAAATGATCATAATGTATGCCAGTATTATTTGAATATTTTGGTGAATTTTGTGGAAACCCTCATCCAAAAATTAGAGATGCACCGATTGATCGGCTGGTGACCGGAATTGGCCGATTTTCACGTGATCGGCCATGACCGGCGACCGGCCGGTCAGTCTGACAAATGCCGATTTTATGCCGGTCAAATGCACTCAGGCGCCGCATGATTAACATCGCGCAACATCAGCATCAAACGTGCACACGGAACACACATGTAGGAAACCTCGGAATTCCGTCCGTTCAGACCGCAAGCGTGTATTTTTTTTCGGCGTGCATGTTAATCAATGAGTGCATTCACAACGGGAGCAGGAGCAGCGCGTGAGCGTCAAGCAGGAGCGTCGCAAGCAGTGAAGCACGTGTTTCGGCGCCGAGTCTATTTGCTGCACTGCTCACTCTCAATTAAAGGGAAAGCACACTTTTGATGGACAAAATAGCCTAAATAGGGTTTCACAAAAAAAGTGAATTTACAGAATTTGCATTTTAACAAGAACTAGATTAGGCTATGTCAGAAAAGAAAACGAAGACTAATATTTATAGAAAATGTACCCATTTAAACATGTTTTATTATTCAGTTTGTACAAGTGATTGCAATAGGCCAGTGTGTGTGTGCTTTGAGAAATATCTTTATACTGCAAGGCTATATTTAGCCTATTTTATTTTTTATTTATGTTATTTTATTGCCATTCCCTGTTTTCATACAGACGTTTAGTTTGCTAAATACATATATAAAAAAAAATATTGGATATTGAATGTGAAAAGGAAAATGGTTCTCCATAACACTGCACTTTAGATGTGTGTGAATTACCCACACCTGGAGTAATTTATATAGTTCTATTTTATAGCGTTTATCTGTTAAAAAAAAATATGTACTATGCAAATTGTAAAATGTTCTATTACAGAAAATATATAAAATAAATATTTGTGTGTGCTGTAAAGTGGTCAGAAAAAATTAAATCGGAATCGGCTAAAATCGGTATCGGCAGGTCAAACTTAATGAAAAATCGGAAATCGGAATCGGCCCAGAAAATTGTAATCGGTGCATCTCTACCAAAAATCTAATTTTCTCTCAAAAAAAAAAAAGGCTTTTTTTCACAAAGACAAATTTTGGGAGCAAAAATTCTTTTTTGCACAAAGACAAATGTTGGGAGCAAAAATTCTTTGCGATAAACTTTTTCTCTTGAATTTGAAAATAATGTTAAAGGGTTAGTTCAGGCTTGTATATTCCTGGTCACGTTTTCTCCGATCGTAAAAAGTTTAGGTGTAAATGCCCTCCGAACAGCTTTCGGACTCAAATCCGATCACTCAAACCATATCAGGAGGTTTGAGGCGCATTCCAAATAAAACTGGTTAAGTGAAAATGCGTCTGGTTTTTTAAACCAAATATGTAAATTTTACTCTTCCAAAAGTGGTAAAAAACTAAACGTGTGAGAGCATGTTATAAGCTCCCGGTAGCCAGATATGACAGTGCTGCAGATGAGTAGCTTCGAAAGCAAATTCAATTTTTGGCGAGAATCACAATTTTTTGGTTTCAAATAGAGATCACAATTCTCCCACAATTCTGAACAGACAACTAAATAAATAACATGTAAATTACTTAAATTACTAATAACATGTAAATTATTCTGTCAAAATATAAATGCTGCAGTCTATTTTTATTTTTTATTTTTTATTCATTCGAATTAATATTTAAAAAAATTGGTTTGAAAGAATGATTCAACGAATGATACGACTCACTCAAATACTTCAATTGAATCAGTGTCTTTTATCCCAGTACTTCTGTGATCGTTTGAATTATTGTAAGACAGAAATACTGGAGTGTGAACACTGAAACTGGAGTGTGAATACAGAAGTACTGGACACTGTGTGGTTGAAAAGATTACATGCATACATGGCAAATGCTCCCTCTGGCTCAGCGGCAGCGCAAACACAGAATTTAATGTTCCGGTGGTATTTTTGTCAAAGGTTTAATAGACACGGGGTAAATCGTTGTCATTTAGAAATAAGATCGCGTGGGTGTTTGAATCGAGATTGCAATCTTTTATCAATCATTCGTGCAACTCTAGTGGAGAGGTGTTCTAAGGTCTTTTCCATTACACCTCGATGAAAACATGTAAAAACTGTTTGACTTTTCACTGTTCTTTGTAAAGAGTGTGTGTCAGAAATGGAAAGTTGCTGCAGATATCAGTTATAGCACATGTCAGTTAAAGCAAATTAAAGGAACACGCCGACTTTTTGGGACTTTAGCTTATTCACTGTATCCCCCAGAGTTAGATAAGTCCATACATACCCTTTTCATCTCCGTGTGTTCGTAACTCTGTCTGACGCAGCCACAGCTAGCCTAGCTTAGCACAAAGACTGGAGGTAAACGGCTCCCAATATGTGACAAAATAATGCCAACATTTTCCTACTTACATGTTGTGATTTGTATAATCACAGCGTGTACAAATAACAAGGTCACATGAGACACAGCCATCTTCTAACTGTATACATACTGGGAACTATATGATGTTTTATTAACAAGATTCGGGAGGAGCACGTTCAGATAATTAACACAAGTGGAGAGCACTCAGCAATCAATGGTAAGAGGTGTATATATACTCAGCAGTCTCACCTCATTCCATTGACAGTTTTTGCAGCATCCCTCCACCACCCCTTCTCCACGCTTCTAATCCTAAACACTTACATACAGGGGGAGTACTCTGGGTTCGGGCCGAACTCCGAGCTCGGAGCCCTCCCTCCGGACAGCACGCCAAATATGCATTAAACTTTACCCCTTCAAATTATATGTAAGTGTGAACTCGTGAAATTCTCAGAAGGCGAAGCACTGCTACTTCTGCAAAGTGATTTACTCAACTCTTGAGTGAACTCTCTGCTGTTCACCACGGGGCTTCTCAGGTGCTGCGAGCAAATCACTCCGCCCAAGTAGCAGTGCTTCGCTTTCTGAGAATATAGTTCCCAGTATGTATATGGTTAGAAGATGGCTTTGTCTCATGTGACCTTGTTATTTGTACACGCTGTGATTAAACAAATCACAACATGTAAACAGGAAAATGTTGGCGTTATTTTGTCACTTATTGGGAGCTTCAGCTAGCTGGAGCCGTTTACCTCCAGTCTTTGTGCTAAGCTAGGCTAGCATTGGGTGCGTCAGACAAGAGTTACGGCACGCACGGAGATGAAAAGGGTATGTATGGACTTCTCTAACTCTGGGGGATACGGTGAATAAGCTAAAGTCCCAAAAAGTCGGCGTGTTCCTTTAAGTATACAAGAATATTATAAAAATAAATAAAAAAAAGAATAATGTATATCAGCATCTTGATAAGAAAATAGATATTATACCACTGCCTTTGTTTATTTCTGCTTTCCCATAAGTGATACCTACTCTCAGAGAGTGAAATATAATTTTCATTTATGGCATTGGTCTAAACACACAACACGCATGCGAAGATCGACCAAACATTTGTGTTGGTGTGAACAGACCTTATTTGTGAAAACATTCAATTCCTGTTAAAAAGTAATGTTTTTGTAATTTTATAATGAGAATAATATATTAAATAGAAGTGGTGCAGAAAATATGTTTAATAGTCAAAAATAATCTTACAATAAAAAAAATGACAGCTGTTGGACTTATTTCATTTGATTATTGCATATTGTAGCAGCTTCTTTGCCTGGCAGATGACTTAAAGGTGCATTAAGCAACTTTTCATGTTAAAAATACCCGTTTTCTAACCCATACATGCTTAAACAATTGCCTGATGGGCTGAATGAGCCCTTCTCTGATCACTGAGATTGTCTCTATAATCCTGTAAAGTAAAATAAATAAGAGGGATTCGGGCCGGAATTTTAGACTGGGCGTGACGTCATGCGCGTTCACGGACGCTCACCTGGCTGTCTGGCAGGTTTGTGTATTCGCCGCCATTCTCCGTAGAAGATGGATTCTAAGAGACCGGCTTGTAGTTCATTTCAAACACCAACGCAAACTCCACGTAAGATAAAAAAAAGAAAACTTTTGTCCGTGAGCGTGCACACTTCTGGCTGCAGTTTCGCTTGCCGCCAGAGGGGGCATAGTTCTGCAAAAACTCAGAGACTTGCGCAATGCACCTTTAAAGTACAGTAAATATGAAAGTGCTGTTTAAAATTTTTTATTCATATGTGAGTAACTCTTGCTCTGTCATGTAGGGGGGAAACACTCTTCAGATTGCACTTTGATCCTGACTGAGGGAGATTCAGCCAAGTCTCTGGCTGTGTCCGGTTTAGGAGTGATCGGGCGAGATCGATATGGAGTGTTTCCGCTCAGGGGAAAGATCCTCAACGTGAGGGAGGCCACACACAAACAGGTAAGCTGCAGGAACTTGACACAGAAAGACAAACCATACTAGAAAATAAGGGCAGAGAATGTAATGATGAAGTACAATATTGACCAAGGTACATGAGAGAGGCTTTATATTTATAAGCGCTTCTAACAGACCTGGTGTTTACTGCGTCTTGCCCTCTCATGCTTCGACAGATGTGTGTGCTGTTTAATGCCTCTGATTCGGGTTTTCTTCAGCACATAGCTTTCATTTTATCCTTATCTGTAAATGTTAGAAAGTCCCGTGAGTATTTCCATTTAGCATATTCTGACAACAAGTGTCTTGTTATACTTCAGTGTTCAATGAGTGCGTCAAACAGACGAAGCACCGATATAAATTAAGTGTAGGCTTCAAATTCTACATGTAAATCATGTAATCATATTTGTGAGAGCAGTAACAGTAAAGGCACTGAATAGCCCATTAATGTGTAAGCTCCCGCTCGATCGGCCCAAAGTCCGGCATCTGACCAGCGTGGAAGGTCTCTACGTGTTACTGTCTTTTCTCGAGGCAAAGTATTTTTTGATTAAATTCAATACATTTGAGTATTATTCTGTCGTTATTTCATCTGACTCCATAAATGAAAAGGTTTTAATGATATCTGTGCATTAAATGTGAGCGAATGTTTTGACTATTCCTTTTAACTCTTTAATGAAAATAATGTCAAAGTCAGTTAGAATAATCAAATGTAACAATTTATTATGTCAGGTAAATGTATCATGCCAATTTCATAATCAATTCAAAGATAATCAATACAAAACATCAAATGGTCTGGAATAAAGAGAAGAGATGCAAACCCAACATACATGATGCTAAGAGTCACTCTTAGTATCATGGGCCAACCTGAGTTATAAAAAGGCCCAGAGCCCTTTGCTGCATTCCATTATATAGACAGAACCTCTTTCACATGGAAACGTCTGCTAACAATGGGAATTTACTTTCAGAGTTGACACCTTTTGGGGGGTAGGAGACCATTTGTCTAGAGACCATCTTCCTTTGTGTGCCAGCTATCTCTTAACTCCTAAAACCTTATTACCTTTTGTTTTACTTATTTGGAAATGAGACCTTTGTACCAGTCGCACTGAGACATTTCAAATGATACCAAACTGGATGACAATGGTTAACATTTAAACCCATATAGATTGTGTGTAAATCTCAGGTGATATTAGCATAAGAGAGAGAGGGTGGGGGAAGAGGGAAAGAGATGTATTCTGAGGTGAGACTTTTGTCTCAAATGGTGAGTTCAAATGGTAATTTCCAGCAAGGTCCTGTCTTCAACCAGACTGTCCGGCATTTTCTAATTTCTCAATTCTTAAAAATGAAATATAATTACCATGTTCAGATGAGTGAATATGTGTTCTTCATGCCTTGTACAAGTTTAGCCCCGCCCCAGTTAAATCTCATTGGTCCAAAATTCCACTTTAAACATATGTGCTTATTAAACATCAAGTATGTTTTGACAGAATTTTTTTTTTTAACTGATAGTTGACCCTTGCTTTGATTGTAGATAATGGAGAATGCAGAAATCAACAACATCATTAAAATTGTGGGTCTTCAGTACAAGAAGAGCTTGAAGATCCAGAGTCCCTGAAGAGCTTACGCTACGGAAAGATTATGATCATGACTGATCAGGTGTGATTATGTGCTTTAGTTGGTCTTAATCTGAAATTTTTTTTAAGAGAACAGATCTTTTCTATTCAGAATGCATGCAGGTTTTTTCATGAGTTCCCTAAATCTCTATGCATAATTTCTGTTATGTGTACTATCAGGATCAAGATGGCTCTCACATCAAAGGTCTTCTCATTAACTTCTTCCATCACAACTGGCCATCTCTGCTGAAGCACACCTTCCTGGAGGAGTTCATCACACCCATTGTGAAGGTATGATAATCATCCAACAACAACAAAAAAGTTCAGTTTATCAGGTTTTTTTATACTTGTTTTTAAAAATTTCTCTTTAGGCCAATAAGAACAAACAGGCAGTATCGTTTTACAGCATTCCAGAATTTGAAGAATGGAAGAAGCATACAGACAATTTTAAAACTGGCACATAAAGTACTATAAAGGTTTGTTTTCTGTTTATTTGAAAAAGTCTGCATCAAATAACAAGCAGCATTCTTGACTATATGTTAACTGCATATTTGTCAGGTTTGGGTACCAGCACAAGCAAAGAAGCAAAGGAATATTTTGCTGACATGGAACGACATCGAATTATGTTCAAGTACAATGGCACCGAAGATGATGCGGCCATTACACTGGTTAGTTTTTTCGCTGCTGTTCATAATGTTGGATCTTGTGTGTACTGCGATTAGTGCAACATAACATTTATTCAGATACTAATCGCATATAACTTTGACATATTGGTTAACATTAGGGATCGACCGATATGGATTTTTTAGTGCCGATGCCGATACCGATTTTTTTTCATCAGCCTTAGCCGATGACCGATACGGGCTGCCGATTTTCTTGGGCCGATATTTGGAGCCGATACTGCTTTTGCTCACTCAATTTACATCATAAAAATGACACAATGATGATAACAAATGTTACAAGTCTCAATTTAAAATAAGGAACATTTATTGAACTTATAAAAGGAACATTTATTGAACTTAAAAAAAAACAATATTTGAGATTTGACAAATATTAAAAACATGTGAGGTAGAACAAGTAAAAAAAAAAGTTCAGTGCTGAAAATACTGAAAATAAATATTTAAGCATAATTCAAATTCTGAAAATAAATTCTAAAAGATAAATTCTGAAAATAAATATTTAAGCATAAATAAAATAATTACCCTATTGCACACAGTAGCATAATAAAGTGCAAACTGTAGTTGTCTGATATATGTAATTGTGATCACCATTTTAAACAAAACAAAAACGATTATAAACCAAATAGATTCTCAGTTTATTATGAATTAGGGACTGTTCACATATCGCGTCTAAAAACGTGTGGTAAGCACAGCCGCGACGCTTTCGTTTCTGTCGTTGCTATGCAACTATGAACTGCACTCTACTCATGATGACGAGGAAGTAAGGATTAATTTATTTCAAGCCCTTTACGACTAACGTCACATATATTTATGGAGATGAAAAATAAAAACCTGCCCTGTCCAGCTTTGATCAGCTGTTCGGCCGAACTTTCGATGTTGTCATGGAAAGGTCAGTTGTGTCTGTAAATAATGCCTGGAAAAAACTATCGGCGAACGCAGCAGCCGCGTATCGGCCGATGCCGATACACGTCAAACCCGCAAATATCGGCCCGATATATCGGCTGGACGATATATCGGTCGATCACTAGTTAACATTGTCTGTGATCTCTGCTCAGGCTTTCAGTAAGAAGAAAACGGATGACAGGAAAGAGTGGCTGACTAATTTCATGGAGGACAGACGGCAGAGGAGGATGCATGGACTGCCTGAGGTATGGACTCCCTGTCAGTTACACTCTACAGCTCAAATGAAAGAGACATTTTTCTAATGATAAACTTCTTAAAACAGTCTTTATATAGAAGTAGCGAAACAGAGTATCACACAAAACAAGTGTGTGAATGTATTGTGGTATGACTTTTGACTTTTCTGTTAAACTGCTTTGGGTTAGGCGATATGGAAAAAAATATTTATATGCATCATTTAACCCTGACCAAATAGAAGTCAAGTCAAGTCACATTTATATAGTGCTTTTACAATACAGATTGTTTCAAAGCAGCTTTACAGAGATAACAGGAAAATAATACAGCATCACAGTCCAGCTTAAGTAAGTTCAGTGATGTTTCATTTTTGTTGTAATAAAAATTATTTAATTTATATATATATATATATATTAGGGCTTGCATAGACTAGTCGAGTAGTCGATAGATCGACTACTTCAACCACTAATCGACGCTGTCGGAAACAATCGACTACTCGAGCGTCCATTAACCATAAATGAATTAAAAATGGCGAACGTCACCAACAGACACCACACGTCACATGTGTGGAAGTATTTCATCAAGGATATTGTAATTGGCCAACTCTGCAAGAGGCCGTTCACATATTGCTCTAAAAACGTGTGGAAAGCGCGGCCGTGCCGCTGTCTCCTACAAGCGCTTGCGCTCCCATGGTGTCTGTCGTTGTTATGCAACCATTGCTCTGCATGATGATGACGAGGAAGTATCAGCAAAGGATTAATTGATTTCTAGCCCTTGCATTAGCTTTACTACTAGATATATTTCTATATATATGAGAAGGAAAAACCCGCCCTGTACAGCAACGATCAGCTGTTCGACCGAGCTTTCGATGATGTTACGGAAAGGCCGAAGCTGATTGGTTTTTGTCACATGACCTGCGGTGCGCTTGAGGCATTCTGAAAAGTTTAGATGTTTTCATCTCGCCACGGCATCGGCGCGCCTGGAATAACTAACGTTAGCACACCACGTTGCTTCCATTATGAGCGCGCTCGCCGTGCGCCTACATTTGAAATAAGGACCTTGAGCGCGAAAAAGACGCGATATGTGAACGGCCCCTAGAACAGACGTCTGAAATGAAAGGCAAGACTGGCTATTTATTTGGCTTTAGACTGTTGCATGAAAATTTTAAAATGAAATATCATAATTACTGTATAATGTTTTGAGAGTTTACTTGTGTAATTGTTGCATTAGGCTATGAATTAATAAATGTTTATTGATAAGATCTAGCTATTTCCTGTCTTTTCATTTACAGTAGCATGAACTGCGAGTAGTCGAGTAACTCGAGTATTGTTTTGATAAGAAATCGACTAGCAGAAATCAGTAGTCGTGCAACCCCTATATATATTAGGGGTGGAACGGTACATGTATTCGTATTGAACCGAAACGGTACGGGCGTCACGGTTCGGTGCATAAATTTACACGGAGAATACTCGGTATAAAAATAAATAAAACTCGCGTGCAAATTAATTAATGTAATGCGGAACTACTG